>JAYESA010000007.1:195821845-196236845 GCA_036927795.1 Iris macrosiphon
ATAAGAGAATGATAGAACCTGCCTTGCATGTTAATGAACGAACTCACCTAGCTTGTCTTTGAAATGATAAGTCTGCTAACGAGAATCCTGAACGCTTGCCTAGAGTGCATGAACATGTTCACTATCGCCTATGCTTCGAGAGAACCATATTGTGCCTGAATCTATTCAAGTGATAAGTCGGATTGCCCCGCAACAATGATAACTGTTCTGATGGTTCGTCTCGTCTGCATACTAGAGTTTATTTGATAGTGTTCCATGCATTCGCACGCGGTCGGATAATGGCTTTTGGTGGAGAGCTGAACTGCATGTATCACGGCTGCTACAGAGATAGTAGAAAGCAACCATGATTCACAACTGCCATTAGCATCAAATGAATGAGTCATTAGTATGTTGTACAACCAGCTGCCGATCCTGAGATACTCGGGGACCGTCCTGCATATAGCTAAGTCATTGTGTTGCCTTGGATAGAGGACTACCCCTAAGATCGTGCATGTGTGTCTAGCTATGCATTCGACCCTGGAGTCTCACGAGACACGCTGCGCACACCCTGGAACATGAACGATTGCTTGTCTTGCTTATTGCATTTGAAACTCTGTTTCCAAAGATGTTCCCAAATAATGTAATATGACTCTGCTAGAACTGCATGAAACGAACCTAGGTAAAACTAGAAAGATCACTAGTAATGTAATATTTTATAACATGATTACTTAGTGTTGGTTTGAGTGAATGCTTGTTTCTGTTCAGTTGTTTTATCTTACCAGTACTTAAAAAAGTGCTGACCCACCAATATTTTACTTGCTTGCAGGTACTGGATCGTCCGAGGGAGCGATAGGCGTGCCACAGTCCCTAAAACCCAGAATCCTGGTTTCGATTGTTGTCCTGAGATGCTATCGTATAATGGGGCATAATGTATGGAACGAACGAATGCCTTTGCATAAAGGAACCAAAGTTGCCTCGATTGTCCCGAATACTCAGTTGGCTAAATGTATTACATTACAACAAGTCCCTTTCCACTGCTTACTCGATTGATGCGATGATAGCCAACTATCAACTTAAATGATTGGCCTTGTGCGGGCACAACCCCAGGCCCGTACGGCATCACGACTCCGATACACTCGTACGGGCCACACAGAACCCCTTCCTCGCACCCGCGGTACGGGCGCGGTGATTCGCGTCCGACGCGCCGGGGTGCGGTGATTCGTGCCCGGTTCGATAATCCCGGCTATACGGGGGCGGGGCAAGGCGAAGCGGCTGCCCGGCGGGTCCGGGGCGTGACAGAATGGTATCAGAGCTAAGACTAACCAGCTAAGTGAAATATAAGTTGGGTACAACGTTCGCGTGCATGGATCTCTAGCTAAAGGTACTTGAGTAGCACTCATAATCGAGATGCTATCAAAATTAACATCGGGTAGTAGTTCTCATCTCGAGATACTATCAACAAATATCAAGAAAAAATATACAAGTAGCACAAGCACTTAGTAACTGTCTAGTCCTCACCTAATGAGATTGCATGAGTTGTATCCAAGACATGAACAATCTAGAATCTACTATCTAACTTGTGACCACGAAATATCTAAGAGTAACTAAAAGTAATCCAGGTGTCCGATAACAACACTGAAATGGGAATCAGGTTCATTGATCTCTAAAGTTTGTCTATATCCCTAATGTTTCGATGGCGAGTCAAACACGAAGGTACATGCCCGAACATAAATGCATAAGTAACCATGTCCTAGGAGTTTAGTTTGTATTAAAAAATAAAACAAGGCAATGTGGTACCTCAACAAACATTAAATAGTCTAACCATTGATCATGATCGCCTCAATCGGACGATGACACCCAAGTTTAACTCAGAAACCTAGAGATTGATTAACAAGCTAATATCGTAGAAATATTATAATAAACATGAATTTGTATAAACTTAAGTAGAATTAGCAAGGTATACTTCTCTGGTCCAAATTTGAGAAGAGTTCACATGTCAGATACAATTGTGTCAAATACAGAATGATACGATAACCAATAACTGCTCAAAAATATCCAAATCTCGAGCTGAGAGTGTCCACGAACATAATACTATATAGAATCACCATGCAACATCTAGTAGTCTAGAAAAGCCTTATTGCATAAATTTGCCTTCTGAATCTAATTAGACCGACACGCGACCCACGTGATACTGACGAGATAAGTTAGAACATACCAAAATTAGAAAAATAAAATGTCAAATAGCACCAAAATAATAACACAAACTCACTACTACTCTCGAATTCATTATTTTAGTTGAGGATCACCGAAACAATGCGGCTTGCCATAATATGGGCCTAAAAGTGTGTTATCCAAGAAAGTTATCAATGGACGAAAATACCACCATAGGCCTAAGGTCGACGATGCAGGTTTTGTTGGGATCCAAGGTATGTATAGAGAGTTATGAATCAATATCGACGTAATTAAAAAGGAGAATCAATGTCGGTACATAGCAATAACTTTGGGACAGTTCGACGGATCTCGAATCCATTAAGTCGTACATTTTAAAGGACATGATAATAGTATTTCGCAACAAACGTGGCACAATGAGGATGAGAGTATAAGAGAAGGTACGGGACGACATCGACTGGGGGCTCGACAGTATTAATACCCTCTTCGAGGGGATCTTGGGCGGCAGTAGGAAGTTGGCCTATAACGATCAACATATTTGATGGATTCACCGATCGATGAGTGTCACACCCCAGTCCCAAAATACACGGGACCAGGCCACGTGGCAATGTCCAGCTAATACGACTCTGAAGGATTTTTCAATTTAATGGACCCGATGAAGCGTACTACGTTGTCCTAAAATACTAACAAGTCTAATATGCTAGCATGCAGTAGGTAAATGTCGAATCTCATCCACAAAAATATAAATAATAAGAGCTAAAATAAATACTAGAAATAAGTGTGGAATTTGAATGTCATAGTACAATCCAAATAAGCCTGATGGGAACAAACCCACTACAATAATAAAATAAGAGTACGGAAGGACAGATAAGAGTACCAGGCTAGAGCATCGGCTAACTAGATAAGGATGCTCCAGCCCTAGGCGGAAGGCCTACCAGTGATCAAGGAAACTCTAATGGTAACACCTCAAGCTCCTCCTCGATCGGTCACGTACCTCATCTCCTGTCAGGGCCCGTACATGGTCGGATAGTACACCTCGTCCAAATCTGGAAGGAAACCAGTTTCTCAGAGGGACGTAAAAAGATACAAAAATATATGCCGAATATAAATACTGAATAAGAAAAGGGGGTGTACTAACCATCTAAGTGAATGAAATATGAGGACAACCTTGATACGTATGGGTAGGTGTGGACATAACGTCCAACACTCCGAAGAGCGTGGTATCTGCACATATAGCGTCCATCGTTTCGAAGAACGAGGTATCTGCATATATATATATATATATATATATATACATAACTCTTTGAAGAACGCGGTATCTGAATAAAGGAAGTCATTGGATCCGCGGTTCCTCTGGACACTATGGATTACAATGTGTGTATCCCATATGCCTACCAGTTGTCCTCCCCGTCCAATGCAAATATACAAGTCGAATATACGACGTGCATACTACGTAACTAATATGCCAGGTCTCAAATAACTAGACTAACCTGACTATGCACTAAACCGTGATGTATGTCATACGCACCAATAGCTAGTCGAGTATGCCAACTCGTATTCCAACATGAGTTTGTCATCGTGATGAGTGTAAGAAGTGTCAGGGCCTTGGAAGATATCAGAATATCTTCACAACAGTAGGTGAGTCTGCTAGTGACTAAGTTATTACACTACACATCGACGCAATCGTCAACTGTACCCAAGTCATTCTCAGACGCACACAGTTATATATAATATTTGCAATAACAATATCTCATGCAACATTTAATAACTTGAATTAAACAGTAAATAAGGCAAGGTATACTTGCCTGGATCCTCAAGCCGCGAATGCCAAAATCCTGCTCCCGAAGCCTCGTCCGAACGATCCAAATATCCTATATATATATAATGTAATGTAATAACCATCAGTCATTATTCTAGTATACGCACAAAAGTACAACTACACTGCACTTAGAAGCTTATGCATGTAGGGGTTATAATCGGTCAACTAGAAGGGTCGAGTGTGCAAGTGTCTAAAATGCACAAGTGCCATGTCCCTCTAAACGTACATTCTCAAATATTACAACCAAGATCAACTAAGGTTCATGCAGGTGCTAAGTTTCTTTCCAACACAAGTTGGTAGTGTTAACCCTCTAGGTCTGCACATACAAGTACGTCCAATATTCTCAAATACTGTGTACAACAAGACAGTTAGCTACCAATACGTTTACATCTCCAATTATCATATAATACTAAACACGTGTCCTAGTTAATAGGTTAGGGTGCACATATGATAAATTAGTCTAATGACCTAGGTACTACACAAATATATGTGTCATACTAACAACCTAACCCATGAAATATACTAACTACTACTCCAACACACACACACACACACACACACACACACACACACACACACACACACACACATATATATATATATATATATATATATATATATATATATATATATATATAGGGTTTACTACAATCATAGGTTCATGCACAACAACAAGAAGAAGGAGGAGGAGGAGGTGAATATGCATACCTAGGGTAAGCTCTAAATAGGGAAGGGGTGCTCGGCCCGTGGCTCGTGGGTGGCCGGTCTCCGACGGGTGGAGGTGCTCCAGTGTCTAGACTGTACAGTAGCAGCAACAGCAACAGTAGGTGAGGGTGGTGGTTGAGGTGACAAGGCCAGTGATAGTAGTGAGGAGGAGGAGAGGAAGTTAATGGAGGAGGAGGAGGAGGTGGTCGATCGTGGTGGTGACTGTGGTGATGGCTATGGTGGTGATGATGGATGTGGGGATGATGATGGCGGTGGAGGTTAATGGAGGTGGAGGTGGTGGTCGGTCGTGGTGGTGATTGTGGTGATGGCTGTGGTGGTGATGATGGTTGTGGGGATAATGGTGGTGGTGGAGGTTGATGGAGGAGGTGGTGGTGATGCTTGCAGTGGTGATGGTGGCAGTGGAGGTTAATGGAGGAGGAGGTGGTGGTCGGTCATGGTGGTGACTGTGGTGGTGATGATGGCTATGGGGATGATGGTGGTTGTCGACGGTGGTGGTGGTCGTGAGAAGGAGGAGAGAAAGTCGAGGAGATGGTCGGGTGACAATGGGTTGGTCGGGATGAAGGCTGTGGTGGTGGTTGATGAAGTTGGTCGGAGGAGGAAGGTGGTTAAGTTAGGGTTTCGGTTTGATGGGGATGGTGGTGGCTGCTCAATTTTGGAGATAGGGAGAGAGAGTTAATGTATGAGAGAGAGAGAAGGAGAGCATGAGAATTAGGGCCGACTACATGACTATTTCTAGGGATGGGGAAGGATCCTCATAAAGAAATGAGTGGTTGGGATGGGGTAAATTTGAATGGATGGTGGTGATAATGTAGGTGTAAAGTGGTGTGTTATACACACAAAATAGGGGGGGGATATGGATGACCGATCAAAGTAATGAAGGAGGGTTTCTTCATTGTTTTGCTCCAATGGGAGGTGGACACCTAGTTGCTTATTTGCACAAAGGCCTCCAACAATTTAAAAATTGCACAAACAAGGAAGATTGGGATTGGATGAGAAAAAATATCATGTTTGGTGTGATGTAGTGGATTGGAATGGTGTGTGGTATTTTGTATGAACCTTGAGGGTGTGAGTGGGGGTTTGGGTTGGTGTTGGGTCTTATTTTGGGTTAGGTTGAGTCCTTGCACCAATTTAATTAAAATTAGTGTCAAATGTGTTCTTTAATTAATTGGAAGTGCATAGGATTAAATTTGGGTGAAACAAGTATCATGGATGCAGTAGACTCAAAATAGATTATTGTCATAAATTGGGTTGCACAAAACGGATCGAGGTTGTGTCTTCAATTTCGATTGGAACGGACAAAGATGCAAAGTTGGATTTATTTGGATTTAAAAAATAGATATTTATAACGAATATTGTACGACTAAAATGAAGCACAAGAGGGGATATTTATGAGTTACACAAAGGTCAGAATGGAAGGCTGGCATGTCTAGGACGAGTGTGTAAAATTTGCTTGAAAGCAAAAGCTAGAGTAGCGCTCAAAATATCGAAACAACGGTAAGGTGCACCAAGTGATACAAAATTTGTACATTAATCTAAAACACAATGTTCTAATTCTAAATGGCTCCAAACTAACCATAGTCTCTCTATCTAAGCCAGGTAAACCTAAATTTGGTTGAGGGGGTTTACAATGAGGGAGGCACAAGAACCCTTTGGCTGTGGGGAACGACTTGCCAGTGACGATCGACACACGGGACAGGGGTTCGACCTCTTGTCTGCTTCTTTTATTGACTATTGTTGTTGATTGTTGTTATTATTGTCATTGGTGGCTAGATACGAAGAATTTGTCGATGAACAAGGGATACGAAGGTGGTGGTTGCAACGGTCAATGTCGGTGTAACTACAGTCAACGTCGGATGATGTTGCTTCTCCTTCTTCTATGTGATGATATTGATAGTGGGAGAAGGAAGGATAGGAGTTAAATAGAAAGGGGGGGGGGGAGAACTGGATAGAGATGTCGGGGGTTAATTGTCTGCATATGATGGTGGATGGTCATGTACGAGCAGAGTAGAAGGATTGCTCGTGTACGAGCGGTGATAGGGGAGGAGAAAGGGGATGTAAATCCCCCTCCCTGAATTCCTTCCCTAATTTTATTATTATTAGTAGTAGTAGTAGTATCATTAGTTATTTAATTATTGCTAATAATGGTTTCATTTATTTAGATCAATTAAATTCCCTAATTTATTAAATTCCTATTAATTAATAGTAGTTAATTAAACCGCATTATTATTAAATCATAGTCTTTATCTCCTAATCTCCCATTAAGACATTAGCAACTATTTGCTAATCCCTAATTAAAACAAACTTCACAAACAAATAGTCCCTAACTGAATAATCATAAAACCTATTTATCTAATCTTTAACTGAAAACTACCAATTTTCCTTAAAGTAATTAACTACCTTGATCTAATTATATTCTCTCCTAACGACCAGCCACTAACCTTCTATCCCTAATCCCTAAACTAACTTCCCTCTCAAATTTAAATCTCACCATCAAACTTCATGCTTCTATTTTTGCACATGCATGCTCCCAGCTGACATGCAGCATGTGACTTGTGAGCTTGTTATATACTTAATCAGTAATATTAGTATTTATTTAACTTATGATATTGATATGTTATGTAACACACAAAAACCGAGACAAAAAATGGAGAGTATAATTTGATCGAAATGAAACAAAAAATAAATCATATCAAAATAATGTTGAAAATTTTTCAAGACTATGTGCGCGGGCAGATTCTGAAACATAGTTCTGCAGTACGATTACACATAAATCTAGAAAAAAATAACCAACTAGTGGGCACAACTAGACCAACATGTCAGTCGTTTGATGACATTGTTTCGGTTGTAAGTTTCCTTAAGAGGTAAGTACAATTAATACACATGACCCCTTTAAATAATAAAAAATATTTTTTGTAAGTGATGAACTAAGAAAATTAAGGAGAAATTTTGATTCATCCTTCAACTTTTTTATCTATATTCAGCGTGCATCTCATAATTAATTTTTATAATGTACAAGTCTTTCACTTTTGTCAGAAATCATTTCTTTCTAACGGTCAGCTAGGTTGACTAATTTTTTTGGACAAAAATATTTCTGTGTTCTTCTCCCTCCCCGTCCCTCCTCCTTCGCCATCGTCCCCCTCCTCGCCGAAGGCCCCGCTCCCCCCCCCCCTCCCCGTCGCTCGAAACTCCTCCCCCCCCTACCCGCCACCGCCCCCCTCCCCCCTCCCCCACCCCACCCCACCACCGTCCCCCTCCTCGCTGCTCACCCCCGCTCTCCCCCTCCTCCGCTCTCCCGCAGCAGCAGCAGCAGCAGCAGCAATAGAAGTGGCACACGAGAAGCGGCGACAGCGGCGAGCGGCTTGGCGGCGAGCACGAGGCAGCGGCTGCTGCTGTTGGCTGGGAGCAGGAAAGGGGACGGTGGCGAGGAAGGGGGGGGGAGGGGGGCCGGTGGTTGGGAGGGAGGGAGAGGGGGTCCAGTGGCTGGGAGGGAGGAGAGCGTCGGCTGCGGCAACCTGTCCGCGGAGGAGGGGATGAGAGGAAAAAGAAATGAGAACAACATTTTGGTCAAAAAAAATTGCTCAAAGCAATTGACCGTCATGACCAGGGGCGGAGGGACACTGGGCTTGCATTGGGCTATAGCCCAGTGCAAAAAAAAAATTAGCAAATTTTTTTCCATATATATGCTAAGCTCAGTGGAAAAAAAAATAGCAATTTTTTTTTTTATATATATACTAGTATAGGCTTATAGCCCACCCAATACTCCATAAAGCTCACACATTATACCAATCAACAGATGTGAAGAGTGAATCATTTGAGTCCAGATACCTCAGATCCCGACTCTCTCACTCTCTGTCTTATAGTCTAGGGTTTATTATACAATGACCCGCGACCGATGACCGGAGTACCGCGAGGCCGCGACCCACGACCGAGATGCTCCGGGTGCTCCCCATCTCCGGGTGCTCCCCTTCTCCACACTCCAACCTAACCGGCGACCGGCGACCAGGACGCTGCAGCCCCTCGGCCCCCTCCCGCTCTCGGCTCTCCTAGTCTCCCTCTTCATCTCCTCTGGTAAAACCCTATAATCATCACCATACTCCTTTGAATTAATTTTTTGTAAACTCCTAACCCATAAATATTTGGTTTGATTTTAATTCACTATTTAATAGGCCTTTGGAATATAATAGAAAATCAAGAAAACAAGAGAAAGAAAAAAAAATTTTCCTTCTTAAAACCAAGGGGTGAAACATAAGGAAGTGTAAGTCTCCCCCTCCTTCGAATGTTAATGTTTCAACCCCAATGGTTGATCATAGGGATGAGGTTATAGGTGAATTAAATTCTCTTAAATGAGATCGTACGGACGTATATCAAAATGAGTCTATATCAGCCAAAATTGACAACATTTCCACCGTCTTAGTTCGGAAAACAGTTTCGTCGATTTCAATACTCTTGGTTCCAAGAATTTTATTGGTTAGAGTACTCTCCTTCAAAGGATGCAACATTTTGTTTTTCACGTTATTTTTTTGAAAATGATAATGCTCTCCATTGCGCATTGACTGTCGATGGGTTTAAAAATTGGAAGAGAGTTAATGAGGGGGACTCGATGTACGTTTTTGACACACATGGGAGGACCCAAATCTACTCATAGATATTTCGTGAAAGCTATGAAAGATTTATCAAATTTTGAAGGAAGTTGTATGCAGGAACAATCCATGTGTTTATTAGAATTTGAAAACTTGTTCAAAATTTAACTGTTGTTAATTCTATTTTTCATTATATTTGTATGTCATTTATTTTTACTGTCTTAGAGTCTTAAAATTGTAAATATGAATATGATTCCTAGTAATGAATTGAATCATTTTACCTATATGTCTAGGCTTTTTTATGGTCTAAGAAAAATATTTAAAGTGTGTTGTTTCTTTACATAAGTTGTTTGGTTATTTCTATAATTTCAATCTTCGTTATGAAATCAAGTCCTTATAGTTATCTTCTTGAAGCCTATTGCAAATGGACCTGATAGATTTATATGTACTATCTTCTAAAAGCTGATCTTATATATGTTTCCAGGTTGCTTGGTTGTTCAAGTAATCTGCTCAGTTGTCACCTGAAAATGCAAATGTTCATACCTTACTTGGTGCCTAACAACTTGGAGTGCAAGAGTACTTTTTCCTCAAGGTTTTGGCTTTTATTTTCAGATTCTTGCTTCCTAGTATTCTTTTTTGAAATGCATAGTATATCTTTGGAATAGATGGAAGCAATTATATTTGGTAAAAAATTATCAATTAGTAAACATTACCAAAATTTAGGCATAAATTTACAAAAAAAATTATGTCGAATCATCGAATTTACAAAGAAAAGTCTGTCGAACTTTTGGCATAAATTTTTAGAATCTTGTAGTAACTACTAGCTAGTCCACCCTATTCCAAAATCCTGATTCCACCCCTGGTCATGACTGGACAGTTTCCGTTAAAAGTGTGAGGACTTATACATTATGGAAAAACTGTGGGGTGCATCCTGAATATAGATAAAAAAAAGTGGAAGGTAGGTAAAAAAAATTTAAAATTAATATGGTATGAAGGTGTCAACGAATTTCGACACGTGTTCGGAGATATATTTTTTAAAAAAGTTCTTTTGTTTCATATAAAAAAAAAAAATACATCATCTTTAGTATACATCATCTTTAGATAGCCAAAGAAAATCCACGAAGCTCTATGGAGCTGGCTTCTTTGTTCATACACGTAGTGCCATTGGAGTCCACTTGAGAGGAAGTGGGGTGGACTTTATGATAATTGAATGCAACTTTGCGCCATTGTATATTAGCATACATCATCTTTAGTGGGTGCAGTAGGCTATCAATTGATGAACCTATTTTCCTCTAGGCCGGGTTAATTATCTCCGTATCAATTAGAGCCTAAACCCTTTCACTAGATTCATCAAATAGCCACTTGGTCAGCATTAAGTCCTTTTTAGACCGAGAATCGAACCGAAAAATATATCCGGTTCGGTTTTTATTTTTTAAATCAGCTCCGATTCGGATTTTAAAAATACTAATTTTTAACAAATTATAAAAAAAAAAAAATTTAATATCCTCAATTGTATGTATATTTTATGATTAAAAAAATGTGCATATTGGTGTAAATATTTTGAAAACAACAAATATATATATATATATATATATATATATATATATATATATATATATATATATATATATAAGTTCAACTTCGATTATTTAACAAATTCAACTTTGGACCCAATTTTAAAATATAACAATTTTATGTGTAATTTTATTTTTTAATATAATCTAACCAGAAGGTCAGTTTTGGACTCGGTCCAATAAGAATATTCCAACTGAATAAACCGAATTAATTATTTCGGTCTGGTTCGGCTATAACTGATTTTGATTTTGATTTTTATATATATATATATATTTTTTTTGGTTTTCATTTGAACCGAACAAACCGAATGCTCATCTTAGTCACTAGGGATGATAAACAATTGTGTCCCAAAGTACTGGAATGTTTCGCACATAAATTGGCTTAGTCCAACCCTAGGCAATTCTAATGGTTTAGAAAGACATGTTGTCACTGCCCGTCAATATTTCCAAGTCGAGTCTAACTTTACATGTTCAAGCTTGGCACATTTATGAGAACAAGTTAATGAGCTGAGTTCGAGTCCGAGCTTGAGCTTGAGCTTGAGCTTGAGCTTGAGCTTAAGAATCGGGTGAATCGTGTTTAATTAAGCTTCAACTCGGATTCACTACCAAACAGCTCACGAGCTCGAGCTCGAACACAATTATACAGTTCGATTTCCAAACACTAATAAGCAGCTTGATTATATGGCTCGGTCTTCTACCATTATGGACTTAATATTGTAGGATTTGGTCCATGGACAACATTCTCGTACTAGTCGAGTCGAGTTATAATTGGATCTAAGTCATAATCAACTAAAAGAAATGTCGAGTTGAGCTTGTTCACGAGCTCTTGAACAAAATTATTAAAGAAATTGAGTTCAAAATTTTGTTCAAATTTAGCTTAGTTAAGAATTTTGAGTTCAGTTTAGTCGAGCTCATGAGTTGCTGTGTTCATTTGCATCTCTATCCTTACTGCGGATCCAAGGCTATATTTGTACGGCTAATTTATTTATTTATTTTTGGTTTTTTTTTTTTTGGTTAATTTTTTCAGGTTAAGAATATGGTATAAGTTGGATTGCATATTTTATATGGATAGGTGAGGAAGAGTGAGCTGGTCAATAGGTTTTCCATCTGCTCGTGTTCTAGGCCGGGCCGGGCCGGTTACTAAATATAAACAGACTTGTAAAGAGCAAGCATGAGGGGGAGAGACGAGTAAAAGAAAAGAAAATTGCAAACAAACAAATTATCGATGGCAGTGTTCTCAGTTTTATTTCTCTTTCATATATGGGCAATTTAGAATGAAAATTTGCAACTTTTTGATGTTGTTTAGAACAATACAAAGATAATCTCTATTGCTGTTAAATGGGTCAAAAATAAATCGTCTAAATCGTATGTATATTCTCAATTGTAAAGGATACATTGGTCATTAATAATTAATCTTCTTCTTCTTCTTTTTTGTGTTCTTTTTCCAAGCCGGATCGTGGCTATATAAGCCACACAGCCGCCCGAGGGAAAATTCGAATCCAAGACTTATTCATGGGTGTCCCTCCGTACTACCACTAGGCTAGTGCCTTAGGGACACCTTGATAATTAATCTCTTCCACTCCTCCACTGTGGCTCTGTCATAACCCTATTTTTTCTAAATATTTATATGATTGTATTTTTGTATTTGAAGGATTCCAATTCTGCGTATTTAAAAAAAAATATTGTAATTGCTGGATCTTGATTTGACTTGGATTGTCAAGGCTTGATTTCATTTTTGTTTGTGTTGTTGATTATTTTATTGTTGACATTATTTAGTTATTATTAAATTTTAATTGTGTTATTATTGGCATGAGGTTTGATTTTACTGTTATTGTTATTGTTATTGTCATTGTCATTGTTATTATTATTATTTATATTTCCATTGGTCCCCTTGTTGTTGTTGTTGTTATTATTATTATTATTATTATTATTATTATTAATCTATTTCCCTTAACCCAAACCCTCACCCAAATCCCTAACCCAAACCCGAAACCTAACCTACTCCCTCTCCCCTCACAGTCGCTCACCCGCTCCCCCTCTATGTTTTCTCTCTTCCTCTCACCCTCTCTTCCCTAATCGGCCCCCCTTCCCGCTGGAGAAACCACCCCCACCCTCTCCCCGGTCTTTCTTATCACACCCCGATCCCGTAAGGGCCGATCGTCCTCGCTTTGGCATGATGCTGTGCAAGCCTAAATTACGCTTGCACAATGCATAGTACATGCACAAAACACAAGTTAGACAAAAATATACATATATAGAAGCGCGGAATTTAAATGTAGAGAACCAAAGTTGAATACATTTGATAGGAATACAAAATATTTTCTTTATTGAAAACTTGAAGATTGGATTACAAAGTACTTGCTTGGCTGATTACAAAATATGTCATCGATGGCTTACAACTCTTTTTACAAACCCAAAATTAGCCACAACGCTCATACATCATATCCTTTTAGTAGGGCCAAAAATTAAAACACATAGCAGAAGAAGAGCTTGCACACAGGAGAGGAAAGCTTTGGGAAGCAGCACGAGCACGGTTTCGCTTGAAGGGGTGCGCTCCTAAATCTTCAAAATGATTGCCAAACTCTCGTTACTAGAATCTGGAGATTTGCCCACAAATGTGGGTCAATGCTACAATATGTACTGGTGAGCGACCGTGGCCAAACTCACATAGAAATTCACACTAAGTAAACATATGAAGCTAGCATGATTATTATGTAATATTTTTAGTTGTCTATGTTCTTTTTAACAATTTGCAAAGAAACATAAACAATAGATTGATCTACGCATGTGATAAATCTTACCCATGGCCGAACGGTTATCCCTGCAGCAAACACACAAGTTAGCAACAATTTGTATATATGTATATAACTCATGCATCTGTGTTGGAATTAAGTGTCAAGTGTGCATAGAAGGTAAACTTATCATGCGACCTAACTACATGATGGTCCATGGAAAACCCATGCTATATAGACATGAACACCCCCCTGATCTCGAGGACTTCATTGCCTCAGGGTGTTCCTCGGATCCCCCCTAGGGCGAACGATCCTCAGTGCCCCAGGAACCGTTCGTAGGATTACCCTTGTGCACAAGTTGTCTAAAGACCGATGCATGGTATGCAGCTCTATCATATAAACTCTTACTATGCAGTAGTTAGACTATAAAAGAACATCTCTATCTCTTTACTCTTTTCTCTGGAAAACCATACGAGGTTTCTCTAAACATCTCTTGTGCATCATATGAGTAAGAAACAGATACACGTCTATTTGAACAAGCTTTTGCAACAATCATATATATATATATATATATATATATATATATATATATATATATATAAATATATATATCAAGCATGCAATTTATTTCTTTGACTTCTCTTGTTTAGTGAGACATCATTTAACATAGGAACATGCAATTCGTGCAGACCAAAGATCATTATATTAAGCCGTATAGACTAAAGGATTCAACAAATGGCCTAAACCACTCATCGATTGAATCAATGCGAGAGAATAGGGAAGCCTCTTGCAACGATTACTCATTGGTTATGCGTCCTAAAATTTGCAACAACACTTGGTTAGCATCCTTCGATCTCTTTCACTTACAATTCAAAAAGAACATGCAAGCAAGGAAAACGAACTATGAAAACCAAGTCATCGAAAGCAACACAAAACACAAAGCAACACAAAACCAAGCAGCAAAACATCCAACAAAAACTATTGGACTCATTTTAATAGAAGTCGTCCCATCAGTTGGAAGGATTCATTGCATTTCATCCGTGATCGGTTGGGTGGTAAGATTTTTCCGAGACTCGATTCTCAACGGAGTCAAAGTAGTAAGTGTTCCTTTAGTGAACCGCTGGAGGCGGGACATTATATTTCTCTCCCTCCCCCTCTCTCTCTCTCTCTCTCTCTCTCTCTGATCTTCCTCTCTCTCTCCCTCTCGTGCTCTCTCTCGTTGCCCTCTCTCTCTTTGATCTCTTCCTCTCATCTCTCTCTCTCTCTCTCGATCTGTCTCTCCCTCTCGCTCCCCCTGATATTCCTCTGTCACGACCCGCACCCGGTTATTCGGGCACGAGTGCGTGGGCACGTCCAGCCTACGCTGTAAACACCCTAAATTTCAGGAATAAAATTTATACAATTTTTCCCGTATTTTTGGTGTTCTTCTGGAATTTAAAAGCTAAGGTAATTTGGGGTTGAATAATTTTAAGTATGGCTAAATGGGGTTAAAATATTCTGGAAATAGAAATTTATTGTGTATAATGGAGAACCGGACGCAGGGCAATTTTCGGTGAATTTATGGGACACCGGAGCAGCGAATCGAGGAACTTTAGCTATTTGGAGTGAACTCAAACCGCTGAACCGAACTCAAACCGCTGAACCAACCCGAAACCCATCTAGGAACCCTAGCAGCCGAAGTACTGTTCCCCTATAAATGTACCTCGGCTTTTGTGCCCTAGGCCGCAGCCACCCCGAGTTTCCCCGCAGTAGCCGCCTGGACGAGTCATCGCCGCCGCCATCGACTTAACCCCAGCCGCCCGCTCTCTTCCCTCACGCCGAGCCCGACCCCCCACCTCCGTTTGGCCGAGTTCGACGCTGCTTCGTCGACGACCAAACTCCGGCAGCAGCCACCCGTCCAGTCCCGACCCCCGGGACGCCGCCGCCCTCAGCCGACTCGGTGGCCGCCCCGCCTGCTGTCAACGCTCCGACCCATTGCCGGACCAACCGATCCCCGACCGCCTGAGAGTCCGACCCATCCTCGGCTGTGCGTCCCGATTCCGTCGACGCCGCGACCCCTCCGGTCGGCCTCAGTGAACTGTAGCCACCTCGGCGTTCGCGCCATCGACCACAGCGACCCCTAGCACTGGACCCAGCAACTTGATACGCTGGACACGGAATTGACGTGGACACTTGGAAAACAGAATCCACGGAGTCCTGTACAGGTACTGTTTTCTCCTTACTCGCGACTCCGTTTTCAATTCCGTCGATTTCTATGCGTAGACTGTTTACCCCTCTCGGTGCCCGTGCAATTCGCTCGGTGCATCGCGTCTTGTAGTGGTCGTACACCGCGATCCAAAACAGGAAAAAACAACGCCCTATTTCACCCCGGAACTGAGTTCGCCCCGCCAAACGGGACGACTTGGTCGCACGTGGTCTTTACCAAGCTGTGCGCGACGTTGAAACGGTCGTGTGGGATTTCGCAGAAGTCGATTCGGAGGTGCGTGCACCCCGGAATCAACGCGTATCCGCCGACAACACCCCGTATCTGTCGATTCTGAAATACGCTGTAACTTCGTATACACACGTCAGATCGAGACGAAACTTACGCCATCGGATCCGTAGTAATACGCTGGTCCTGTGAGCCAAGTTTGGTTCGATTCTGAGAACGTTGACAAAATCACGTATCGTGGGCCCCACAGGCTCCACTTGACGGGTGATTTTGTGATCGGCTCATCGGAATCCAATTCTGGAAGTTCCGTTGGGTTCGTATCATCGTTCCTGACTTGTAGACACTGAGTTTGCAGAATTTGGAGACCTTTGACCCAGACGCGCTTTTCGGTGCAAAGTGGGCCCACATGTGGAACCCGCTTTGGCCCGAAAATGACCTTTTTGCCCCTGTGTCCAAATTGGACGTAAGGACCGGCGTTTCTAGCTATTTGACACCTTCTGAGACTGTTGGTGATATTTATTACAGCTTTTGGAGTAGTTTCCACCGGATCCACAGATACCAGGACAGTTGTTGATACTCGGACATCAGGCAAGTGTACCTTGCCAAACTCTGCAGTTTAGTTATCTATTTTCCTTGCTTTATATACATTGCTGTGCATGCTCAACCTAGGACCGTGTGACGTACTTAGCGTCCGATTATCAGTCGGGTGCCGACACTGTACGCAGCGTTGGGTACGGTCATATAGAGATGGATATCCGTGACATTTTATATTCTCGTACTTGTCTTATCAAGTACCATATGACCCAGGACACTTGACACTATTCATGAGACAGGATTTTCCCGAGATATTCGTGGTGATTCTGTATAGGATACAGGACATGGACATTATACTATTAGATACTTTATGACTGGATGCATTTAGCTATGATCGCGCTTGACATGGGCATGAGACGTTGTGGTCATGATATGCATGGTTACATTGGGTGGGGAGAGACACACAGACTACAGGCTGTATTTATGTATATCTTCTATTATTGAGAGGTCGTAGACTCTCGTAGCAGAGCTAGACCCACTACCGGTTATTACCGCTACCCGGCTCCCCGACACAGAGCTTGTAGTGGCTCAGCCTGAGACTAGTGATGCTCTCACTTGCATTTACACTTAGATGGTTACATATTTACCCCTTTGTTTCATTTAGTTATATATTGCTGCACTGCTTATCTGTATTTATTGGCATGAGCTTTCTTGTACCTTGCTATGTCCCCTGAGGACCTGGATCCGGATTTTTGTCCCCAGATTTTGCAGACGAGGTTTATCCCGAGGTTTACGGGACCGGAGCAGGAGCTGATCCAGGAGTTGTACCACCATCCGAGGACGAGGTCTTAGCTGAAGACTTCTCTTGAGCATCCTTGTTTATGCTCAGCTTTTATTATTTATTTCAGTCTTTGATATTCTGGACAGATGAACCATTGTACTAGATATTTATCGGGTTGTTCCCCGAAGTACTATGTGAGACTGGATGATGATTTACATTCCTTATTTATTCTGTGGATCATGTTTATGTCTTGTGTGGATGAGATTAGTTGTACCATGATTGTCGTAGACTTGTTTTACAGCTTAAGTATGCCCTGATGGATCCTTTATAGTGAGTTGGTCCATCGGTGCGTACTGCTGGCCGTTGACACGCGTCTGGTCCCACGGTATTTTGGGACTGGGGCGTGACATGATTTTTGTGGTGGCCCATGCAGGTCTACGACTAAATAGTTCGGTTTCAACTTAGGGACCGGGCCAGCCTGCCCTAAGGATAGTATGAACTATAGGATCTCATCCATTATTTAACCAGTTGTTGAACTCTATATCGATCTCGAATTTTTTTACTTGAACTGCATCCTGTATTGATTCCTCTGAGCGTTCTCATAGTTTATCTTTTGATTTCAGAGCAATGGATTCCGGGAACAGAGATGATATTCCTTTGGATACGCCACACGACGCTGTGGTTACTTACGGAGACGGAGTGACACCAGGGGATGGTGGACAAGCATCGCAGAGTGATCAAACCGGACAGCCTAATCCAAGGTTCCGGAGAAATGACATCCCACCTCCGCCACAGTTCACTCCCCAGATGCCAGTATTCCCGCCAGGACAAGCCATGGACGGGCAACAAATGTTCCAGATGATGTATGCTATGATGCAAGCACAGCAACAGATTCAGCAGGAGGCCCATCGGCAGGAGGCCGAGTATCTGAGGACCAGCCTGGTATCCGCATTGGAGCAGGCAAATCCCCCAACGAGGCGAACAGCGACGAGATCCATCACTGATTTCCGTCACCTCAAACCTCGCACATTTTCTGGTAAGGAAGGGCCAACGGAAGTTCATGAGTGGCTCACCAATATTCAGCATCAGTTGGAAGCCGCTGAACTTCCGAGAGAGAAGTGGATGACTGCAGTTAGAATGCAGTTAACTGATAATGCGCATCACTGGTGGTTAGCAGAAGAAAGGAGGCTCGGACAGGACAGAGTCACATGGGAAGAGTTCTCTAGACTCTTCCAAGAGATGTACATCCCGGCAGTCGCACGGTCAGAGCTCAGAGACAGGTTCAACCGCCTTATCCAAGGCAGCATGTCAGTGGAGGAATATAATGCGGAATTTATTCGCCTGAGCCGCTTTGCCCCGACATTGATTTCGACGGAGGAAGAAAAAGCAGAGAAGTTCTTTGACGGCTTGAAGTTCGAGCTTCAGAGAGTGATTGGATCGGTAGCACCTACCTCTTATACCGATGTTCTTGCAGCAGCCCGACGCTTGGAGCGCGTCGCTAGAAGGGAGACTAACCTGAAGAGGCCTATCACATCAGCACCATCCAGGCCAGCACATGGGGATTCAGCAAAGCGAGCCCAAAGGGGTATGCCAGATAGAGCAGCACAGAGAGACAGACCTCTTCCTACTTGTCACCACTGCGGCAAGGTAGGACACATTGAGAAGAAATGCAGGCGTAAGTTGGGACTATGTTTGAGCTGCGGATCCAGCCAGCACTTTTCCAGGGACTGTTCCGAACGCCGAGACGGAGCACCAAGACTAGCATTGCCTGCACCACGACCAGCTTATCCAGCAGCAGGAGCCCAACAGACAGGAGTTGGTGGGGTCAGACCACCAGCCCCCGGAGGGAACCAGCAGAGACCACCCCTGGCACCACAGGCAGCCCTATTTCATCAGCAGCAGCAGCAGCAGAGAGGTCCAGCTCAGGGACGGGGACAGGCATTCCCTTTAGCTGTTGAGGAGGAGGCCACAGCAGGCGAGGTCATCGCAGGTACTATTTTAGTAGCTTCATTACCTGCAGTAGCTTTATTTGATTCTGGAGCATCGCATTCATTTATAGCAGCTAGCTTTGTAGCCACCCATAGAGTAGCTACCGCACCCCTTCCGAAGATGAAGAGGATTCTTACGGGAGGCGGTATTATTCCGGTTAGTGACGTCTGTAGATCATGTTCTGTAGTCGTATGTGGCCGAGAGATGCGAGCGCAGTTTCTGATATTTTCTATGCCGGATTATGATGTCGTACTTGGTATGGACTGGTTAAGTCAGTACCATGCGACTCTTGATTGTCGGCTTGGGAAGGTTATATTTAGACCGCCTGGCCACCCAGAATTCGAGTTTCTCCGCGGAGCAGTAGAGCAAGGAGTTCAGCCTACTCTTAGGGTATTATCTGTAGAAGAGGAGACAGGTTACCCAAGAGTCATATCAGAATTTGTGGACGTATTTCCGGATGATCTTCCAGGTTTACCGCCTGATCGGGAAATAGAATTCACAATAGACTTAACTCCAGGAGCAGAGCCAATCACTTCATCGGTTTATCGGCTAGCACCTAAGGAGTTAGTGGAGTTGAAGGAACAGGTAGATGATCTTTTGGAGAAGGGTTTCATTCGCCCCAGTGTTTCACCTTGGGGAGCACCCATCTTATTTGTGCCGAAGAAGGATGGAACAGTACGGTTGTGCATTGATTACAGGGCACTGAATGCCGTGACCATCAAGAACAGGTATCCCTTACCACACATTGATGATCTATTCGATCAATTGAGTGGTGCAAGGGTATTCTCGAAGATTGACCTTAGATCCGGCTATCATCAGATCAAGGTGAGGAAGGAAGACATCCCGAAGACAGCTTTCAGGACGAAGTATGGGCATTATGAGTTCTTGGTGATGCCGTTTGGTTTAACCAACGCACCAGCAGTATTTATGAGCTTAATGAACAGAGTCTTTCATCAGTTCTTGGATAAATTTGTAGTGGTGTTCATTGATGACATTCTCATATATTCCAAGAGCCCTGAAGAGCACGAGGAGCATCTCAGAATTGTGCTAGAGACCTTGAGACAGGAGAAGTTATATGCCAAGCTCAGTAAGTGTGAGTTCTGTATGGACAAAGTACCTTTCTTGGGGCACATCATCTCAGGAGAAGGACTTTCAGTGGATCCAGAGAAAGTTGCGGCAATAGAGACTTGGCCTACACCCACATCAGTTGCAGAGGTGAGAAGTTTTCTCGGACTTGCGGGATATTACCTAAGGTTTGTAGAGAATTTCTCGAGGATTGCAGAACCGATGACAAAAGCTAACACGTAAGGATCAGGAGTTTATATGGACAGAAGACTGCCAGAAGGCTTTTGAAGAACTGAAGAGAAGATTAACAACAGCACCTGTCTTGACTCTTCCTTCAGGGTCAGGAGGTTTTGTTGTTTACAGTGATGCATCAGGCAGCGGACTAGGATGTGTTTTGATGCAACATGGCAAAGTCATTGCTTATGCGTCAAGACAGTTGAAGGACCACGAGAAGAACTACCCCACGCATGATCTGGAGCTAGCAGCAGTGATATTTGCATTGAAGATATGGAGGCACTACCTTTATGGAGAGAGGGTAGAAATCTTTACTGATCACAAGAGTCTGAAGTATGTGTATACACAGAAGGAGCTTAACATGAGACAGAGACGCTGGCTAGAACTAATGGTGGATTTTGACATAGATCTGCAGTATCATCCGGGAAAGGCGAATGTGGTTGCAGATGCACTCAGCAGGAAGCCTACAGCGTATTTCTTGACGATGCAGCCCGAGTTATTGAGAGATTTACAGGAGCTACAGATAGAGGTAATCGTACCGGGACAGAATGGATTGATGGCTAACCTTGAGATTCAGTCATCACTCGTAGAGAAGATCAAGGAGGCATTGCCCACCGATGCTAGATTCCGAAGACTCAAGGAAAGGACAGAAGCTGGCCTGCAGACAGGACTTCGCATCCATGAAGACGGAACATTGAGGTTTGGAAACCGCCTGTATGTTCCAAATGGAGAATTGAGACAGGAGCTAATGACTGAAGCACATAGCTCTACGTACTCTGTTCACCCAGGAGGAACTAAGATGTACAGAGACTTGAGACAGTACTACTGGTGGCATGGAATGAAGAGAGAGATCGCAAGATTTGTGGCTAGATGCTTAGTCTGCCAGCAAGTAAAGGCCGAGCATCAGAGGACCGCAGGGATGTTACAGCCGCTTCCGATACCGGAATGGAAGTGGGAGCATATCACGATGGATTTTGTTACAGGATTCCCGAGGAGCCCCAGCGGAAGAGACGCAGTATGGGTGATTGTGGATCGACTCACTAAATCGGCACACTTCTTGCCATTTAGAGTTGGGCAGTCCACAGAGGTACTAGCCGACATGTATATGCGACAAATTGTCAAATTACATGGAGTGCCTGTTAGTATTGTATCGGATCGAGATTCGAGATTTACATCTCATTTCTGGAGAAGCATGCAAGAGAGTCTGGGCACCAGACTCAAGTTCAGCACGGCATACCACCCGCAGACAGATGGCCAATCGGAGCGCACCATTCAGATCTTAGAGGACATGTTGAGATCATGTATGCTAGACTTTGGAGGTTCTTGGGAAGATCATTTGCACTTAGTAGAGTTCTCCTACAATAACAGTTATCAGGCCAGCATCCAGATGGCGCCATTTGAAGCTTTATACGGAAGGAAGTGCAGATCACCTGTGTGTTGGAGTGACGTTGGTGAACGTCAGATACTGGGACCAGAATTGGTAACGCAGACAGTGGAGAAGGTGAAGCAGATACAGAATCATCTACGAGCAGCTCAGGACAGACAGAAGCATTGGGCAGATACACACAGGCGTCCCCTAGAGTTCAAGGAAGGAGATCACGTATTCTTGAGGATTTCGCCTACTCGTGGTACTATCAGATTCGGGAGCAGAGGCAAGCTGAGCCCAAGGTATATTGGGCCATTTGACATCCTCGAGCGTGTTGGTGAGGTGGCTTATCGGCTTGCATTACCTCCATCCTTAGAGGGAGTGCATGACGTATTCCACGTCTCACAGCTGCGCAGGTACGTGACCGACCCAAGTCACGTAGTCGATCATTCAGAGATCGCAGTGGGCCCAAGTTTAAGATATGAAGAACAACCGGTTGGCATTCTCGACGTCAGTGAGAAGACATTGCGAGGACAGACAATCAGACTGGTCCGAGTAGCATGGAAACATCATTCCCCTGGAGAATCGACTTGGGAACGAGAAGATAGTATGCGCCAACGTTACCCCCACCTGTTTGAGGAGACAGTTGTAAACTAGGCCACCTTGTATTTCCATAACCCTTCTTTAGTAGCTTATTCTTTGATTGCGAGGACGCAATCCTTTTAAGGAGGGAAGATTGTAAACACCCTAAATTTCAGGAATAAAATTTATACAATTTTTCCCGTATTTTTGGTGTTCTTCTGGAATTTAAAAGCTAAGGTAATTTGGGGTTGAATAATTTTAAGTGTGGCTAAATGGGGTTAAAATATTCTGGAAATAGAAATTTATTGTGTATAATGGAGAACCGGACGCAGGGCAATTTTCGGTGAATTTATGGGACACCGGAGCAGCGAATCGAGGAACTTTAGCTATTTGGAGTGAACTCAAACCGCTGAACCGAACTCAAACCGCTGAACCAACCCGAAACCCATCTAGGAACCCTAGCAGCCGAAGTACTGTTCCCCTATAAATGTACCTCGGCTTTTGTGCCCTAGGCCGCAGCCACCCCGAGTTTCCCCGCAGTAGCCGCCTGGACGAGTCATCGCCGCCGCCATCGACTTAACCCCAGCCGCCCGCTCTCTTCCCTCACGCCGAGCCCGACCCCCCACCTCCGTTTGGCCGAGTTCGACGCTGCTTCGTCGACGACCAAACTCCGGCAGCAGCCACCCGTCCAGTCCCGACCCCCGGGACGCCGCCGCCCTCAGCCGACTCGGTGGCCGCCCCGCCTGCTGTCAACGCTCCGACCCATTGCCGGACCAACCGATCCCCGACCGCCTGAGAGTCCGACCCATCCCCGGCTGTGCGTCCCGATTCTGTCGACGCCGCGACCCCTCCGGTCGGCCTCAGCGAACTGTAGCCACCTCGGCGTTCGCGCCATCGACCACAGCGACCCCTAGCACTGGACCCAGCAACTTGATACGCTGGACACGGAATTGACGTGGACACTTGGAAAACAGAATCCACGGAGCCCTGTACAGGTACTGTTTTCTCCCTACTCGCGACTCCGTTTTCAATTCCGTCGATTTCTATGCGTAGACTGTTTACCCCTCTCGGTGCCCGTGCAATTCGCTCGGTGCATCGCGTCTTGTAGTGGTCGTACACCGCGATCCAAAACAGGAAAAAACAACGCCCTGTTTCACCCCGGAACTGAGTCCGCCCCGCCAAACGGGACGACTTGGTCGCACGTGGTCTTTACCAAGCTGTGCGTGACGTTGAAACGGTCGTGTGGGATTTCGCAGAAGTCGATTCGGAGGTGCGTGCACCCCGGAATCAACGCGTATCCGCCGACAACACCCCGTATCTGTCGATTCTGAAATACGCTGTAACTTCGTGTACACACGTCAGATCGAGACGAAACTTGCGCCATCGGATCCGTAGTAATACGCTGGTCCTGTGAGCCAAGTTTGGTTCGATTCTGAGAACGTTGACAAAATCACGTATCGTGGGCCCCACAGGCTCCACTTGACGGGTGATTTTGTGATCGGCTCATCGGAATCCAATTCTGGAAGTTCCGTTGGGTTCGTATCATCGTTCCTGACTTGTAGACACTGAGTTTGCAGAATTTGGAGACCTTTGACCCAGACGCGCTTTTCGGTGCAAAGTGGGCCCACATGTGGAACCCGCTTTGGCCCAAAAATGACCTTTTTGCCCCTGTGTCCAAATTGGACGTAAGGACCGGCGTTTCTAGCTATTTGACACCTTTTGAGACTGTTGGTGATATTTATTACAGCTTTTGGAGTAGTTTCCACCGGATCCACAGATACCAGGACAGTTGTTGATACTCGGACATCAGGCAAGTGTACCTTGCCAAACTCTGCAGTTTAGTTATCTATTTTCCTTGCTTTATATACATTGCTGTGCATGCTCAACCTAGGACCGTGTGACGTACTTAGCGTCCGATTATCAGTCGGGTGCCGACACTGTACGCAGCGTTGGGTACGGTCATCTAGAGATGGATATCCGTGACATTTTATATTCTCGTACTTGTCTTATCAAGTACCATATGACCCAGGACACTTGACACTATTCATGAGACAGGATTTTCCCGAGATATTCGTGGTGATTCTGTATAGGATACAGGACATGGACATTATACTATTAGATACTTTATGACTGGATGCATTTAGCTATGATCGCGCTTGACATGGGCATGAGACGTTGTGGTCATGATATGCGTGGTTACATTGGGTGGGGAGAGACACACAGACTACAGGCTGTATTTATGTATATCTTCTATTATTGAGAGGTCGTAGACTCTCGTAGCAGAGCTAGACCCACTACCGGTTATTACCGCTACCGGCTCCCCGACACAGAGCTTGTAGTGGCTCAGCCTGAGACTAGTGATGCTCTCACTTGCATTTACACTTAGATGGTTACATATTTACCCCTTTGTTTCATTTAGTTATATATTGCTGCACTGCTTATCTGTATTTATTGGCATGAGCTTTCTTGTACCTTGCTATGTCCCCTGAGGACCTGGATCCGGATTTTTGTCCCCAGATTTTGCAGACGAGGTTTATCCCGAGGTTTACGGGACCGGAGCAGGAGCTGATCCAGGAGTTGTACCACCATCCGAGGACGAGGTCTTAGCTGAAGACTTCTCTTGAGCATCCTTGTTTATGCTCAGCTTTTATTATTTATTTCAGTCTTTGATATTCTGGACAGATGAACCATTGTACTAGATATTTATCGGGTTGTTCCCCGAAGTACTATGTGAGACTGGATGATGATTTACATTCCTTATTTATTCTGTGGATCATGTTTATGTCTTGTGTGGATGAGATTAGTTGTACCATGATTGTCGTAGACTTGTTTTACAGCTTAAGTATGCCCTGATGGATCCTTTATAGTGAGTTGGTCCATCGGTGCGTACTGCTGGCCGTTGACACGCGTCTGGTCCCACGGTATTTTGGGACTGGGGCGTGACATGGTTTTTGTGGTGGCCCATGCAGGTCTACGACTAAATAGTTCGGTTTCAACTTAGGGACCGGGCCAGCCTGCCCTAAGGATAGTATGAACTATAGGATCTCATCCATTATTTAACCAGTTGTTGAACTCTATATCGATCTCGAATTTTTTTACTTGAACTGCATCCTGTATTGATTCCTCTGAGCGTTCTCATAGTTTATCTTTTGATTTCAGAGCAATGGATTCCGGGAACAGAGATGATATTCCTTTGGATACGCCACACGACGCTGTGGTTACTTACGGAGACGGAGTGACACCAGGGGATGGTGGACAAGCATCGCAGAGTGATCAAACCGGACAGCCTAATCCAAGGTTCCGGAGAAATGACATCCCACCTCCGCCACAGTTCACTCCCCAGATGCCAGTATTCCCGCCAGGACAAGCCATGGACGGGCAACAAATGTTCCAGATGATGTATGCTATGATGCAAGCACAGCAACAGATTCAGCAGGAGGCCCATCGGCAGGAGGCCGAGTATCTGAGGACCAGCCTGGTATCCGCATTGGAGCAGGCAAATCCCCCAACGAGGCGAACAGCGACGGGATCCATCACTGATTTCCGTCACCTCAAACCTCGCACATTTTCTGGTAAGGAAGGGCCAACGGAAGTTCATGAGTGGCTCACCAATATTCAGCATCAGTTGGAAGCCGCTGAACTTCCGAGAGAGAAGTGGATGACTGCAGTTAGAATGCAGTTAACTGATAATGCGCATCACTGGTGGTTAGCAGAAGAAAGGAGGCTCGGACAGGACAGAGTCACATGGGAAGAGTTCTCTAGACTCTTCCAAGAGATGTACATCCCGGCAGTCGCACGGTCAGAGCTCAGAGACAGGTTCAACCGCCTTATCCAAGGCAGCATGTCAGTGGAGGAATATAATGCGGAATTTATTCGCCTGAGCCGCTTTGCCCCGACATTGATTTCGACGGAGGAAGAAAAAGCAGAGAAGTTCTTTGACGGCTTGAAGTTCGAGCTTCAGAGAGTGATTGGATCGGTAGCACCTACCTCTTATACCGATGTTCTTGCAGCAGCCCGACGCTTGGAGCGCGTCGCTAGAAGGGAGACTAACCTGAAGAGGCCTATCACATCAGCACCATCCAGGCCAGCACATGGGGATTCAGCAAAGCGAGCCCAAAGGGGTATGCCAGATAGAGCAGCACAGAGAGACAGACCTCTTCCTACTTGTCACCACTGCGGCAAGGTAGGACACATTGAGAAGGAATGCAGGCGTAAGTTGGGACTATGTTTGAGCTGCGGATCCAGCCAGCACTTTTCCAGGGACTGTTCCGAACGCCGAGACGGAGCACCAAGACTAGCATTGCCTGCACCACGACCAGCTTATCCAGCAGCAGGAGCCCAACAGACAGGAGTTGGTGGGGTCAGACCACCAGCCCCCGGAGGGAACCAGCAGAGACCACCCCTGGCACCACAGGCAGCCCTATTTCATCAGCAGCAGCAGCAGCAGAGAGGTCCAGCTCAGGGACGGGGACAGGCATTCCCTTTAGCTGTTGAGGAGGAGGCCACAGCAGGCGAGGTCATCGCAGGTACTATTTTAGTAGCTTCATTACCTGCAGTAGCTTTATTTGATTCTGGAGCATCGCATTCATTTATAGCAGCTAGCTTTGTAGCCACCCATAGAGTAGCTACCGCACCCCTTCCGAAGATGAAGAGGATTCTTACGGGAGGCGGTATTATTCCGGTTAGTGACGTCTGTAGATCATGTTCTGTAGTCGTATGTGGCCGAGAGATGCGAGTGCAGTTTCTGATATTTTCTATGCCGGATTATGATGTCGTACTTGGTATGGACTGGTTAAGTCAGTACCATGCGACTCTTGATTGTCGGCTTGGGAAGGTTATATTTAGACCGCCTGGCCACCCAGAATTCGAGTTTCTCCGCGGAGCAGTAGAGCAAGGAGTTCAGCCTACTCTTAGGGTATTATCTGTAGAAGAGGAGACAGGTTACCCAAGAGTCATATCAGAATTTGTGGACGTATTTCCGGATGATCTTCCAGGTTTACCGCCTGATCGGGAAATAGAATTCACAATAGACTTAACTCCAGGAGCAGAGCCAATCACTTCATCGGTTTATCGGCTAGCACCTAAGGAGTTAGTGGAGTTGAAGGAACAGGTAGATGA
Source organism: Iris macrosiphon (assembly GCA_036927795.1). Taxonomy (NCBI): domain Eukaryota; kingdom Viridiplantae; phylum Streptophyta; class Magnoliopsida; order Asparagales; family Iridaceae; genus Iris; species Iris macrosiphon. Next base: position 195,849,525 of record JAYESA010000007.1, read on the forward strand.
TCTTTTGGAGAAGGGTTTCATTCGCCCCAGTGTTTCACCTTGGGGAGCACCCATCTTATTTGTGCCGAAGAAGGATGGAACAGTACGGTTGTGCATTGATTACAGGGCACTGAATGCCGTGACCATCAAGAACAGGTATCCCTTACCACACATTGATGATCTATTCGATCAATTGAGTGGTGCAAGGGTATTCTCGAAGATTGACCTTAGATCCGGCTATCATCAGATCAAGGTGAGGAAGGAAGACATCCCGAAGACAGCTTTCAGGACGAAGTATGGGCATTATGAGTTCTTGGTGATGCCGTTTGGTTTAACCAACGCACCAGCAGTATTTATGAGCTTAATGAACAGAGTCTTTCATCAGTTCTTGGATAAATTTGTAGTGGTGTTCATTGATGACATTCTCATATATTCCAAGAGCCCTGAAGAGCACGAGGAGCATCTCAGAATTGTGCTAGAGACCTTGAGACAGGAGAAGTTATATGCCAAGCTCAGTAAGTGTGAGTTCTGTATGGACAAAGTACCTTTCTTGGGGCACATCATCTCAGGAGAAGGACTTTCAGTGGATCCAGAGAAAGTTGCGGCAATAGAGACTTGGCCTACACCCACATCAGTTGCAGAGGTGAGAAGTTTTCTCGGACTTGCGGGATATTACCTAAGGTTTGTAGAGAATTTCTCGAGGATTGCAGAACCGATGACAAAAGCTAACACGTAAGGATCAGGAGTTTATATGGACAGAAGACTGCCAGAAGGCTTTTGAAGAACTGAAGAGAAGATTAACAACAGCACCTGTCTTGACTCTTCCTTCAGGGTCAGGAGGTTTTGTTGTTTACAGTGATGCATCAGGCAGCGGACTAGGATGTGTTTTGATGCAACATGGCAAAGTCATTGCTTATGCGTCAAGACAGTTGAAGCACCACGAGAAGAACTACCCCACGCATGATCTGGAGCTAGCAGCAGTGATATTTGTATTGAAGATATGGAGGCACTACCTTTATGGAGAGAGGGTAGAAATCTTTACTGATCACAAGAGTCTGAAGTATGTGTATACACAGAAGGAGCTTAACATGAGACAGAGACGCTGGCTAGAACTAATGGTGGATTTTGACATAGATCTGCAGTATCATCCGGGAAAGGCGAATGTGGTTGCAGATGCACTCAGCAGGAAGCCTACAGCGTATTTCTTGACGATGCAGCCCGAGTTATTGAGAGATTTACAGGAGCTACAGATAGAGGTAATCGTACCGGGACAGAATGGATTGATGGCTAACCTTGAGATTCAGTCATCACTCGTAGAGAAGATCAAGGAGGCATTGCCCACCGATGCTAGATTCCGAAGACTCAAGGAAAGGACAGAAGCTGGCCTGCAGACAGGACTTCGCATCCATGAAGACGGAACATTGAGGTTTGGAAACCGCCTGTATGTTCCAAATGGAGAATTGAGACAGGAGCTAATGACTGAAGCACATAGCTCTACGTACTCTGTTCACCCAGGAGGAACTAAGATGTACAGAGACTTGAGACAGTACTACTGGTGGCATGGAATGAAGAGAGAGATCGCAAGATTTGTGGCTAGATGCTTAGTCTGCCAGCAAGTAAAGGCCGAGCATCAGAGGACCGCAGGGATGTTACAGCCGCTTCCGATACCGGAATGGAAGTGGGAGCATATCACGATGGATTTTGTTACAGGATTCCCGAGGAGCCCCAGCGGAAGAGACGCAGTATGGGTGATTGTGGATCGACTCACTAAATCGGCACACTTCTTGCCATTTAGAGTTGGGCAGTCCACAGAGGTACTAGCCGACATGTATATGCGACAAATTGTCAAATTACATGGAGTGCCTGTTAGTATTGTATCGGATCAAGATTCGAGATTTACATCTCATTTCTGGAGAAGCATGCAAGAGAGTCTGGGCACCAGACTCAAGTTCAGCACGGCATACCACCCGCAGACAGATGGCCAATCGGAGCGCACCATTCAGATCTTAGAGGACATGTTGAGATCATGTATGCTAGACTTTGGAGGTTCTTGGGAAGATCATTTGCACTTAGTAGAGTTCTCCTACAATAACAGTTATCAGGCCAGCATCCAGATGGCGCCATTTGAAGCTTTATACGGAAGGAAGTGCAGATCACCTGTGTGTTGGAGTGACGTTGGTGAACGTCAGATACTGGGACCAGAATTGGTAACGCAGACAGTGGAGAAGGTGAAGCAGATACAGAATCATCTACGAGCAGCTCAGGACAGACAGAAGCATTGGGCAGATACACACAGGCGTCCCCTAGAGTTCAAGGAAGGAGATCACGTATTCTTGAGGATTTTGCCTACTCGTGGTACTATCAGATTCGGGAGCAGAGGCAAGCTGAGCCCAAGGTATATTGGGCCATTTGACATCCTCGAGCGTGTTGGTGAGGTGGCTTATCGGCTTGCATTACCTCCATCCTTAGAGGGAGTGCATGACGTATTCCACGTCTCACAGCTGCGCAGGTACGTGACCGACCCAAGTCACGTAGTCGATCATTCAGAGATCGCAGTGGGCCCAAGTTTGAGATATGAAGAACAACCGGTTGGCATTCTCGACGTCAGTGAGAAGACATTGCGAGGACAGACAATCAGACTGGTCCGAGTAGCATGGAAACATCATTCCCCTGGAGAATCGACTTGGGAACGAGAAGATAGTATGCGCCAACGTTACCCCCACCTGTTTGAGGAGACAGTTGTAAACTAGGCCACCTTGTATTTCCATAACCCTTCTTTAGTAGCTTATTCTTTGATTGCGAGGACGCAATCCTTTTAAGTAGGGAAGATTGTAAACACCCTAAATTTCAGGAATAAAATTTATACAATTTTTCCCGTATTTTTGGTGTTCTTCTGGAATTTAAAAGCTAAGGTAATTTGGGGTTGAATAATTTTAAGTGTGGCTAAATGGGGTTAAAATATTCTGGAAATAGAAATTTATTGTGTATAATGGAGAACCGGACGCAGGGCAATTTTCGGTGAATTTATGGGACACCGGAGCAGCGAATCGAGGAACTTTAGCTATTTGGAGTGAACTCAAACCGCTGAACCGAACTCAAACCGCTGAACCAACCCGAAACCCATCTAGGAACCCTAGCAGCCGAAGTACTGTTCCCCTATAAATGTACCTCGGCTTTTGTGCCCTAGGCCGCAGCCACCCCGAGTTTCCCCGCAGTAGCCGCCTGGACGAGTCATCGCCGCCGCCATCGACTTAACCCCAGCCGCCCGCTCTCTTCCCTCACGCCGAGCCCGACCCCCCACCTCCGTTTGGCCGAGTTCGATGCTGCTTCGTCGACGACCAAACTCCGGCAGCAGCCACCCGTCCAGTCCCGACCCCCGGGACGCCGCCGCCCTCAGCCGACTCGGTGGCCGCCCCGCCTGCTGTCAACGCTCCGACCCATTGCCGGACCAACCGATCCCCGACCGCCTGAGAGTCCGACCCATCCCCGGCTGTGCGTCCCGATTCTGTCGACGCCGCGACCCCTCCGGTCGGCCTCAGCGAACTGTAGCCACCTCGGCGTTCGCGCCATCGACCACAGCGACCCCTAGCACTGGACCCAGCAACTTGATACGCTGGACACGGAATTGACGTGGACACTTGGAAAACAGAATCCACGGAGCCCTGTACAGGTACTGTTTTCTCCCTACTCGCGACTCCGTTTTCAATTCCGTCGATTTCTATGCGTAGACTGTTTACCCCTCTCGGTGCCCGTGCAATTCGCTCGGTGCATCGCGTCTTGTAGTGGTCGTACACCGCGATCCAAAACAGAAAAAAACAACGCCCTGTTTCACCCCGGAACTGAGTCCGCCCCGCCAAACGGGATGACTTGGTCGCACGTGGTCTTTACCAAGCTGTGCGCGACGTTGAAACGGTCGTGTGGGATTTCGCAGAAGTCGATTCGGAGGTGCGTGCACCCCGGAATCAACGCGTATCCGCCGACAACACCCCGTATCTGTCGATTCTGAAATATGCTGTAACTTCGTGTACACACGTCAGATCGAGACGAAACTTGCGCCATCGGATCCGTAGTAATACGCTGGTCCTGTGAGCCAAGTTTGGTTCGATTCTGAGAACGTTGACAAAATCACGTATCGTGGGCCCCACAGGCTCCACTTGACGGGTGATTTTGTGATCGGCTCATCGGAATCCAATTCTGGAAGTTCCGTTGGGTTCGTATCATCGTTCCTGACTTGTAGACACTGAGTTTGCAGAATTTGGAGACCTTTGACCCAGACGCGCTTTTCGGTGCAAAGTGGGCCCACATGTGGAACCCGCTTTGGCCCGAAAATGACCTTTTTGCCCCTGTGTCCAAATTGGACGTAAGGACCGGCGTTTCTAGCTATTTGACACCTTCTGAGACTGTTGGTGATATTTATTACAGCTTTTGGAGTAGTTTCCACCGGATCCACAGATACCAGGACAGTTGTTGATACTCGGACATCAGGCAAGTGTACCTTGCCAAACTCTGCAGTTTAGTTATCTATTTTCCTTGCTTTATATACATTGCTGTGCATGCTCAACCTAGGACCGTGTGACGTACTTAGCGTCCGATTATCAGTCGGGTGCCGACACTGTACGCAGCGTTGGGTACGGTCATCTAGAGATGGATATCCGTGACATTTTATATTCTCGTACTTGTCTTATCAAGTACCATATGACCCAGGACACTTGACACTATTCATGAGACAGGATTTTCCCGAGATATTCGTGGTGATTCTGTATAGGATACAGGACATGGACATTATACTATTAGATACTTTATGACTGGATGCATTTAGCTATGATCGCGCTTGACATGGGCATGAGACGTTGTGGTCATGATATGCGTGGTTACATTGGGTGGGGAGAGACACACAGACTACAGGCTGTATTTATGTATATCTTCTATTATTGAGAGGTCGTAGACTCTCGTAGCAGAGCTAGACCCACTACCGGTTATTACCGCTACCGGCTCCCCGACACAGAGCTTGTAGTGGCTCAGCCTGAGACTAGTGATGCTCTCACTTGCATTTACACTTAGATGGTTACATATTTACCCCTTTGTTTCATTTAGTTATATATTGCTGCACTGCTTATCTGTATTTATTGGCATGAGCTTTCTTGTACCTTGCTATGTCCCCTGAGGACCTGGATCCGGATTTTTGTCCCCAGATTTTGCAGACGAGGTTTATCCCGAGGTTTACGGGACCGGAGCAGGAGCTGATCCAGGAGTTGTACCACCATCCGAGGACGAGGTCTTAGCTGAAGACTTCTCTTGAGCATCCTTGTTTATGCTCAGCTTTTATTATTTATTTCAGTCTTTGATATTCTGGACAGATGAACCATTGTACTAGATATTTATCGGGTTGTTCCCCGAAGTACTATGTGAGACTGGATGATGATTTACATTCCTTATTTATTCTGTGGATCATGTTTATGTCTTGTGTGGATGAGATTAGTTGTACCATGATTGTCGTAGACTTGTTTTACAGCTTAAGTATGCCCTGATGGATCCTTTATAGTGAGTTGGTCCATCGGTGCGTACTGCTGGCCGTTGACACGCGTCTGGTCCCACGGTATTTTGGGACTGGGGCGTGACATGGTTTTTGTGGTGGCCCATGCAGGTCTACGACTAAATAGTTCGGTTTCAACTTAGGGACCGGGCCAGCCTGCCCTAAGGATAGTATGAACTATAGGATCTCATCCATTATTTAACCAGTTGTTGAACTCTATATCGATCTCGAATTTTTTTACTTGAACTGCATCCTGTATTGATTCCTCTGAGCGTTCTCATAGTTTATCTTTTGATTTCAGAGCAATGGATTCCGGGAACAGAGATGATATTCCTTTGGATACGCCACACGACGCTGTGGTTACTTACGGAGACGGAGTGACACCAGGGGATGGTGGACAAGCATCGCAGAGTGATCAAACCGGACAGCCTAATCCAAGGTTCCGGAGAAATGACATCCCACCTCCGCCACAGTTCACTCCCCAGATGCCAGTATTCCCGCCAGGACAAGCCATGGACGGGCAACAAATGTTCCAGATGATGTATGCTATGATGCAAGCACAGCAACAGATTCAGCAGGAGGCCCATCGGCAGGAGGCCGAGTATCTGAGGACCAGCCTGGTATCCGCATTGGAGCAGGCAAATCCCCCAACGAGGCGAACAGCGACGGGATCCATCACTGATTTCCGTCACCTCAAACCTCGCACATTTTCTGGTAAGGAAGGGCCAACGGAAGTTCATGAGTGGCTCACCAATATTCAGCATCAGTTGGAAGCCGCTGAACTTCCGAGAGAGAAGTGGATGACTGCAGTTAGAATGCAGTTAACTGATAATGCGCATCACTGGTGGTTAGCAGAAGAAAGGAGGCTCGGACAGGACAGAGTCACATGGGAAGAGTTCTCTAGACTCTTCCAAGAGATGTACATCCCGGCAGTCGCACGGTCAGAGCTCAGAGACAGGTTCAACCGCCTTATCCAAGGCAGCATGTCAGTGGAGGAATATAATGCGGAATTTATTCGCCTGAGCCGCTTTGCCCCGACATTGATTTCGACGGAGGAAGAAAAAGCAGAGAAGTTCTTTGACGGCTTGAAGTTCGAGCTTCAGAGAGTGATTGGATCGGTAGCACCTACCTCTTATACCGATGTTCTTGCAGCAGCCCGACGCTTGGAGCGCGTCGCTAGAAGGGAGACTAACCTGAAGAGGCCTATCACATCAGCACCATCCAGGCCAGCACATGAGGATTCAGCAAAGCGAGCCCAAAGGGGTATGCCAGATAGAGCAGCACAGAGAGACAGACCTCTTCCTACTTGTCACCACTGCGGCAAGGTAGGACACATTGAGAAGGAATGCAGGCGTAAGTTGGGACTATGTTTGAGCTGCGGATCCAGCCAGCACTTTTCCAGGGACTGTTCCGAACGCCGAGACGGAGCACCAAGACTAGCATTGCCTGCACCACGACCAGCTTATCCAGCAGCAGGAGCCCAACAGACAGGAGTTGGTGGGGTCAGACCACCAGCCCCCGGAGGGAACCAGCAGAGACCACCCCTGGCACCACAGGCAGCCCTATTTCATCAGCAGCAGCAGCAGCAGAGAGGTCCAGCTCAGGGACGGGGACAGGCATTCCCTTTAGCTGTTGAGGAGGAGGCCACAGCAGGCGAGGTCATCGCAGGTACTATTTTAGTAGCTTCATTACCTGCAGTAGCTTTATTTGATTCTGGAGCATCGCATTCATTTATAGCAGCTAGCTTTGTAGCCACCCATAGAGTAGCTACCGCACCCCTTCCGAAGATGAAGAGGATTCTTACGGGAGGCGGTATTATTCCGGTTAGTGACGTCTGTAGATCATGTTCTGTAGTCGTATGTGGCCGAGAGATGCGAGCGCAGTTTCTGATATTTTCTATGCCGGATTATGATGTCGTACTTGGTATGGACTGGTTAAGTCAGTACCATGCGACTCTTGATTGTCGGCTTGGGAAGGTTATATTTAGACCGCCTGGCCACCCAGAATTCGAGTTTCTCCGCGGAGCAGTAGAGCAAGGAGTTCAGCCTACTCTTAGGGTATTATCTGTAGAAGAGGAGACAGGTTACCCAAGAGTCATATCAGAATTTGTGGACGTATTTCCGGATGATCTTCCAGGTTTACCGCCTGATCGGGAAATAGAATTCACAATAGACTTAACTCCAGGAGCAGAGCCAATCACTTCATCGGTTTATCGGCTAGCACCTAAGGAGTTAGTGGAGTTGAAGGAACAGGTAGATGATCTTTTGGAGAAGGGTTTCATTCGCCCCAGTGTTTCACCTTGGGGAGCACCCATCTTATTTGTGCCGAAGAAGGATGGAACAGTACGGTTGTGCATTGATTACAGGGAACTGAATGCCGTGACCATCAAGAACAGGTATCCCTTACCACACATTGATGATCTATTCGATCAATTGAGTGGTGCAAGGGTATTCTCGAAGATTGACCTTAGATCCGGCTATCATCAGATCAAGGTGAGGAAGGAAGACATCCCGAAGACAGCTTTCAGGACGAAGTATGGGCATTATGAGTTCTTGGTGATGCCGTTTGGTTTAACCAACGCACCAGCAGTATTTATGAGCTTAATGAACAGAGTCTTTCATCAGTTCTTGGATAAATTTGTAGTGGTGTTCATTGATGACATTCTCATATATTCCAAGAGCCCTGAAGAGCACGAGGAGCATCTCAGAATTGTGCTAGAGACCTTGAGACAGGAGAAGTTATATGCCAAGCTCAGTAAGTGTGAGTTCTGTATGGACAAAGTACCTTTCTTGGGGCACATCATCTCAGGAGAAGGACTTTCAGTGGATCCAGAGAAAGTTGCGGCAATAGAGACTTGGCCTACACCCACATCAGTTGCAGAGGTGAGAAGTTTTCTCGGACTTGCGGGATATTACCTAAGGTTTGTAGAGAATTTCTCGAGGATTGCAGAACCGATGACAAAAGCTAACACGTAAGGATCAGGAGTTTATATGGACAGAAGACTGCCAGAAGGCTTTTGAAGAACTGAAGAGAAGATTAACAACAGCACCTGTCTTGACTCTTCCTTCAGGGTCAGAAGGTTTTGTTGTTTACAGTGATGCATCAGGCAGCGGACTAGGATGTGTTTTGATGCAACATGGCAAAGTCATTGCTTATGCGTCAAGACAGTTGAAGGACCACGAGAAGAACTACCCCACGCATGATCTGGAGCTAGCAGCAGTGATATTTGCATTGAAGATATGGAGGCACTACCTTTATGGAGAGAGGGTAGAAATCTTTACTGATCACAAGAGTCTGAAGTATGTGTATACACAGAAGGAGCTTAACATGAGACAGAGACGCTGGCTAGAACTAATGGTGGATTTTGACATAGATCTGCAGTATCATCCGGGAAAGGCGAATGTGGTTGCAGATGCACTCAGCAGGAAGCCTACAGCGTATTTCTTGACGATGCAGCCCGAGTTATTGAGAGATTTACAGGAGCTACAGATAGAGGTAATCGTACCGGGACAGAATGGATTGATGGCTAACCTTGAGATTCAGTCATCACTCGTAGAGAAGATCAAGGAGGCATTGCCCACCGATGCTAGATTCCGAAGACTCAAGGAAAGGACAGAAGCTGGCCTGCAGACAGGACTTCGCATCCATGAAGACGGAACATTGAGGTTTGGAAACCGCCTGTATGTTCCAAATGGAGAATTGAGACAGGAGCTAATGACTGAAGCACATAGCTCTACGTACTCTGTTCACCCAGGAGGAACTAAGATGTACAGAGACTTGAGACAGTACTACTGGTGGCATGGAATGAAGAGAGAGATCGCAAGATTTGTGGCTAGATGCTTAGTCTGCCAGCAAGTAAAGGCCGAGCATCAGAGGACCGCAGGGATGTTACAGCCGCTTCCGATACCGGAATGGAAGTGGGAGCATATCACGATGGATTTTGTTACAGGATTCCCGAGGAGCCCCAGCGGAAGAGACGCAGTATGGGTGATTGTGGATCGACTCACTAAATCGGCACACTTCTTGCCATTTAGAGTTGGGCAGTCCACAGAGGTACTAGCCGACATGTATATGCGACAAATTGTCAAATTACATGGAGTGCCTGTTAGTATTGTATCGGATCGAGATTCGAGATTTACATCTCATTTCTGGAGAAGCATGCAAGAGAGTCTGGGCACCAGACTCAAGTTCAGCACGGCATACCACCCGCAGACAGATGGCCAATCGGAGCGCACCATTCAGATCTTAGAGGACATGTTGAGATCATGTATGCTAGACTTTGGAGGTTCTTGGGAAGATCATTTGCACTTAGTAGAGTTCTCCTACAATAACAGTTATCAGGCCAGCATCCAGATGGCGCCATTTGAAGCTTTATACGGAAGGAAGTGCAGATCACCTGTGTGTTGGAGTGACGTTGGTGAACGTCAGATACTGGGACCAGAATTGGTAACGCAGACAGTGGAGAAGGTGAAGCAGATACAGAATCATCTACGAGCAGCTCAGGACAGACAGAAGCATTGGGCAGATACACACAGGCGTCCCCTAGAGTTCAAGGAAGGAGATCACGTATTCTTGAGGATTTCGCCTACTCGTGGTACTATCAGATTCGGGAGCAGAGGCAAGCTGAGCCCAAGGTATATTGGGCCATTTGACATCCTCGAGCGTGTTGGTGAGGTGGCTTATCGGCTTGCATTACCTCCATCCTTAGAGGGAGTGCATGACGTATTCCACGTCTCACAGCTGCGCAGGTACGTGACCGACCCAAGTCACGTAGTCGATCATTCAGAGATCGCAGTGGGCCCAAGTTTGAGATATGAAGAACAACCGGTTGGCATTCTCGACGTCAGTGAGAAGACATTGCGAGGACAGACAATCAGACTGGTCCGAGTAGCATGGAAACATCATTCCCCTGGAGAATCGACTTGGGAACGAGAAGATAGTATGCGCCAACGTTACCCCCACCTGTTTGAGGAGACAGTTGTAAACTAGGCCACCTTGTATTTCCATAACCCTTCTTTAGTAGCTTATTCTTTGATTGCGAGGACGCAATCCTTTTAAGGAGGGAAGATTGTAAACACCCTAAATTTCAGGAATAAAATTTATACAATTTTTCCCGTATTTTTGGTGTTCTTCTGGAATTTAAAAGCTAAGGTAATTTGGGGTTGAATAATTTTAAGTGTGGCTAAATGGGGTTAAAATATTCTGGAAATAGAAATTTATTGTGTATAATGGAGAACCGGACGCAGGGCAATTTTCGGTGAATTTATGGGACACCGGAGCAGCGAATCGAGGAACTTTAGCTATTTGGAGTGAACTCAAACCGCTGAACCGAACTCAAACCGCTGAACCAACCCGAAACCCATCTAGGAACCCTAGCAGCCGAAGTACTGTTCCCCTATAAATGTACCTCAACTTTTGTGCCCTAGGCCGCAGCCACCCCGAGTTTCCCCGCAGTAGCCGCCTGGACGAGTCATCGCCGCCGCCATCGACTTAACCCCAGCCGCCCGCTCTCTTCCCTCACGCCGAGCCCGACCCCCCACCTCCGTTTGGCCGAGTTCGATGCTGCTTCGTCGACGACCAAACTCCGGCAGCAGCCACCCGTCCAGTCCCGACCCCCGGGACGCCGCCGCCCTCAGCCGACTCGGTGGCCGCCCCGCCTGCTGTCAACGCTCCGACCCATTGCCGGACCAACCGATCCCCGACCGCCTGAGAGTCCGACCCATCCCCGGCTGTGCGTCCTGATTCTGTCGACGCCGCGACCCCTCCGGTCGGCCTCAGCGAACTGTAGCCACCTCGGCGTTCGCGCCATCGACCACAGCGACCCCTAGCACTGGACCCAGCAACTTGATACGCTGGACACGGAATTGACGTGGACACTTGGAAAACAGAATCCACGGAGCCCTGTACAGGTACTGTTTTCTCCCTACTCGCGACTCCGTTTTCAATTCCGTCAATTTCTATGCGTAGACTGTTTACCCCTCTCGGTGCCCGTGCAATTCGCTCGGTGCATCGCGTCTTGTAGTGGTCGTACACCGCGATCCAAAACAGGAAAAAACAACGCCCTGTTTCACCCCGGAACTGAGTCCGCCCCGCCAAACGGGACGACTTGGTCGCACGTGGTCTTTACCAAGCTGTGCGCGACGTTGAAACGGTCGTGTGGGATTTCGCAGAAGTCGATTCGGAGGTGCGTGCACCCCGGAATCAACGCGTATCCGCCGACAACACCCCGTATCTGTCGATTCTGAAATACGCTGTAACTTCGTGTACACACGTCAGATCGAGACGAAACTTGCGCCATCGGATCCGTAGTAATACGCTGGTCCTGTGAGCCAAGTTTGGTTCGATTCTGAGAACGTTGACAAAATCACGTATCGTGGGCCCCACAGGCTCCACTTGACGGGTGATTTTGTGATCGGCTCATCGGAATCCAATTCTGGAAGTTCCGTTGGGTTCGTATCATCGTTCCTGACTTGTAGACACTGAGTTTGCAGAATTTGGAGACCTTTGACCCAGACGCGCTTTTCGGTGCAAAGTGGGTCCACATGTGGAACCCGCTTTGGCCCGAAAATGACCTTTTTGCCCCTGTGTCCAAATTGGACGTAAGGACCGGCGTTTCTAGCTATTTGACACCTTCTGAGACTGTTGGTGATATTTATTACAGCTTTTGGAGTAGTTTCCACCGGATCCACAGATACCAGGACAGTTGTTGATACTCGGACATCAGGCAAGTGTACCTTGCCAAACTCTGCAGTTTAGTTATCTATTTTCCTTGCTTTATATACATTGCTGTGCATGCTCAACCTAGGACCGTGTGACGTACTTAGCGTCCGATTATCAGTCGGGTGCCGACACTGTACGCAGCGTTGGGTACGGTCATCTAGAGATGGATATCCGTGACATTTTATATTCTCGTACTTGTCTTATCAAGTACCATATGACCCAGGACACTTGACACTATTCATGAGACAGGATTTTCCCGAGATATTCGTGGTGATTCTATATAGGATACAGGACATGGACATTATACTATTAGATACTTTATGACTGGATGCATTTAGCTATGATCGCGCTTGACATGGGCATGAGACGTTGTGGTCATGATATGCGTGGTTACTTTGGGTGGGGAGAGACACACAGACTACAGGCTGTATTTATGTATATCTTCTATTATTGAGAGGTCGTAGACTCTCGTAGCAGAGCTAGACCCACTACCAGTTATTACCGCTACCGGCTCCCCGACACAGAGCTTGTAGTGGCTCAGCCTGAGACTAGTGATGCTCTCACTTGCATTTACACTTAGATGGTTACATATTTACCCCTTTGTTTCATTTAGTTATATATTGCTGCACTGCTTATCTGTATTTATTGGCATGAGCTTTCTTGTACCTTGCTATGTCCCCTGAGGACCTGGATCCGGATTTTTGTCCCCAGATTTTGCAGACGAGGTTTATCCCGAGGTTTACGGGACCGGAGCAGGAGCTGATCCAGGAGTTGTACCACCATCCGAGGACGAGGTCTTAGCTGAAGACTTCTCTTGAGCATCCTTGTTTATGCTCAGCTTTTATTATTTATTTCAGTCTTTGATATTCTGGACAGATGAACCATTGTACTAGATATTTATCGGGTTGTTCCCCGAAGTACTATGTGAGACTGGATGATGATTTACATTCCTTATTTATTCTGTGGATCATGTTTATGTCTTGTGTGGATGAGATTAGTTGTACCATGATTGTCGTAGACTTGTTTTACAGCTTAAGTATGCCCTGATGGATCCTTTATAGTGAGTTGGTCCATCGGTGCGTACTGCTGGCCGTTGACACGCGTCTGGTCCCACGGTATTTTGGGACTGGGGCGTGACATGGTTTTTGTGGTGGCCCATGCAGGTCTACGACTAAATAGTTCGGTTTCAACTTAGGGACCGGGCCAGCCTGCCCTAAGGATAGTATGAACTATAGGATCTCATCCATTATTTAACCAGTTGTTGAACTCTATATCGATCTCGAATTTTTTTACTTGAACTGCATCCTGTATTGATTCCTCTGAGCGTTCTCATAGTTTATCTTTTGATTTCAGAGCAATGGATTCCGGGAACAGAGATGATATTCCTTTGGATACGCCACACGACGCTGTGGTTACTTACGGAGACGGAGTGACACCAGGGGATGGTGGACAAGCATCGCAGAGTGATCAAACCGGACAGCCTAATCCAAGGTTCCGGAGAAATGACATCCCACCTCCGCCACAGTTCACTCCCCAGATGCCAGTATTCCCGCCAGGACAAGCCATGGACGGGCAACAAATGTTCCAGATGATGTATGCTATGATGCAAGCACAGCAACAGATTCAGCAGGAGGCCCATCGGCAGGAGGCCGAGTATCTGAGGACCAGCCTGGTATCCGCATTGGAGCAGGCAAATCCCCCAACGAGGCGAACAGCGACGGGATCCATCACTGATTTCCGTCACCTCAAACCTCGCACATTTTCTGGTAAGGAAGGGCCAACGGAAGTTCATGAGTGGCTCACCAATATTCAGCATCAGTTGGAAGCCGCTGAACTTCCGAGAGAGAAGTGGATGACTGCAGTTAGAATGCAGTTAACTGATAATGCGCATCACTGGTGGTTAGCAGAAGAAAGGAGGCTCGGACAGGACAGAGTCACATGGGAAGAGTTCTCTAGACTCTTCCAAGAGATGTACATCCCGGCAGTCGCACGGTCAGAGCTCAGAGACAGGTTCAACCGCCTTATCCAAGGCAGCATGTCAGTGGAGGAATATAATGCGGAATTTATTCGCCTGAGCCGCTTTGCCCCGACATTGATTTCGACGGAGGAAGAAAAAGCAGAGAAGTTCTTTGACGGCTTGAAGTTCGAGCTTCAGAGAGTGATTGGATCGGTAGCACCTACCTCTTATACCGATGTTCTTGCAGCAGCCCGACGCTTGGAGCGCGTCGCTAGAAGGGAGACTAACCTGAAGAGGCCTATCACATCAGCACCATCCAGGCCAGCACATGGGGATTCAGCAAAGCGAGCCCAAAGGGGTATGCCAGATAGAGCAGCACAGAGAGACAGACCTCTTCCTACTTGTCACCACTGCGGCAAGGTAGGACACATTGAGAAGGAATGCAGGCGTAAGTTGGGACTATGTTTGAGCTGCGGATCCAGCCAGCACTTTTCCAGGGACTGTTCCGAACGCCGAGACGGAGCACCAAGACTAGCATTGCCTGCACCACGACCAGCTTATCCAGCAGCAGGAGCCCAACAGACAGGAGTTGGTGGGGTCAGACCACCAGCCCCCGGAGGGAACCAGCAGAGACCACCCCTGGCACCACAGGCAGCCCTATTTCATCAGCAGCAGCAGCAGCAGAGAGGTCCAGCTCAGGGACGGGGACAGGCATTCCCTTTAGCTGTTGAGGAGGAGGCCACAGCAGGCGAGGTCATCGCAGGTACTATTTTAGTAGCTTCATTACCTGCAGTAGCTTTATTTGATTCTGGAGCATCGCATTCATTTATAGCAGCTAGCTTTGTAGCCACCCATAGAGTAGCTACCGCACCCCTTCCGAAGATGAAGAGGATTCTTACGGGAGGCGGTATTATTCCGGTTAGTGACGTCTGTAGATCATGTTCTGTAGTCGTATGTGGCCGAGAGATGCGAGCGCAGTTTCTGATATTTTCTATGCCGGATTATGATGTCGTACTTGGTATGGACTGGTTAAGTCAGTACCATGCGACTCTTGATTGTCGGCTTGGGAAGGTTATATTTAGACCGCCTGGCCACCCAGAATTCGAGTTTCTCCGCGGAGCAGTAGAGCAAGGAGTTCATCCTACTCTTAGGGTATTATCTGTAGAAGAGGAGACAGGTTACCCAAGAGTCATATCAGAATTTGTGGACGTATTTCCGGATGATCTTCCAGGTTTACCGCCTGATCGGGAAATAGAATTCATAATAGACTTAACTCCAGGAGCAGAGCCAATCACTTCATCGGTTTATCGGCTAGCACCTAAGGAGTTAGTGGAGTTGAAGGAACAGGTAGATGATCTTTTGGAGAAGGGTTTCATTCGCCCCAGTGTTTCACCTTGGGGAGCACCCATCTTATTTGTGCCGAAGAAGGATGGAACAGTACGGTTGTGCATTGATTACAGGGCACTGAATGCCGTGACCATCAAGAACAGGTATCCCTTACCACACATTGATGATCTATTCGATCAATTGAGTGGTGCAAGGGTATTCTCGAAGATTGACCTTAGATCCGGCTATCATCAGATCAAGGTGAGGAAGGAAGACATCCCGAAGACAGCTTTCAGGACGAAGTATGGGCATTATGAGTTCTTGGTGATGCCGTTTGGTTTAACCAACGCACCAGCAGTATTTATGAGCTTAATGAACAGAGTCTTTCATCAGTTCTTGGATAAATTTGTAGTGGTGTTCATTGATGACATTCTCATATATTCCAAGAGCCCTGAAGAGCACGAGGAGCATCTCAGAATTGTGCTAGAGACCTTGAGACAGGAGAAGTTATATGCCAAGCTCAGTAAGTGTGAGTTCTGTATGGACAAAGTACCTTTCTTGGGGCACATCATCTCAGGAGAAGGACTTTCAGTGGATCCAGAGAAAGTTGCGGCAATAGAGACTTGGCCTACACCCACATCAGTTGCAGAGGTGAGAAGTTTTCTCGGACTTGCGGGATATTACCTAAGGTTTGTAGAGAATTTCTCGAGGATTGCAGAACCGATGACAAAAGCTAACACGTAAGGATCAGGAGTTTATATGGACAGAAGACTGCCAGAAGGCTTTTGAAGAACTGAAGAGAAGATTAACAACAGCACCTGTCTTGACTCTTCCTTCAGGGCCAGGAGGTTTTGTTGTTTACAGTGATGCATCAGGCAGCGGACTAGGATGTGTTTTGATGCAACATGGCAAAGTCATTGCTTATGCGTCAAGACAGTTGAAGGACCACGAGAAGAACTACCCCACGCATGATCTGGAGCTAGCAGCAGTGATATTTGCATTGAAGATATGGAGGCACTACCTTTATGGAGAGAGGGTAGAAATCTTTACTGATCACAAGAGTCTGAAGTATGTGTATACACAGAAGGAGCTTAACATGAGACAGAGACGCTGGCTAGAACTAATGGTGGATTTTGACATAGATCTGCAGTATCATCCGGGAAAGGCGAATGTGGTTGCAGATGCACTCAGCAGGAAGCCTACAGCATATTTCTTGACGATGCAGCCCGAGTTATTGAGAGATTTACAGGAGCTACAGATAGAGGTAATCGTACCGGGACAGAATGGATTGATGGCTAACCTTGAGATTCAGTCATCACTCGTAGAGAAGATCAAGGAGGCATTGCCCACCGATGCTAGATTCCGAAGACTCAAGGAAAGGACAGAAGCTGGCCTGCAGACAGGACTTCGCATCCATGAAGACGGAACATTGAGGTTTGGAAACCGCCTGTATGTTCCAAATGGAGAATTGAGACAGGAGCTAATGACTGAAGCACATAGCTCTACGTACTCTGTTCACCCAGGAGGAACTAAGATGTACAGAGACTTGAGACAGTACTACTGGTGGCATGGAATGAAGAGAGAGATCGCAAGATTTGTGGCTAGATGCTTAGTCTGCCAGCAAGTAAAGGCCGAGCATCAGAGGACCGCAGGGATGTTACAGCCGCTTCCGATACCGGAATGGAAGTGGGAGCATATCACGATGGATTTTGTTACAGGATTCCCGAGGAGCCCCAGCGGAAGAGACACAGTATGGGTGATTGTGGATCGACTCACTAAATCGGCACACTTCTTGCCATTTAGAGTTGGGCAGTCCACAGAGGTACTAGCCGACATGTATATGCGACAAATTGTCAAATTACATGGAGTGCCTGTTAGTATTGTATCGGATCGAGATTCGAGATTTACATCTCATTTCTGGAGAAGCATGCAAGAGAGTCTGGGCACCAGACTCAAGTTCAGCACGGCATACCACCCGCAGACAGATGGCCAATCGGAGCGCACCATTCAGATCTTAGAGGACATGTTGAGATCATGTATGCTAGACTTTGGAGGTTCTTGGGAAGATCATTTGCACTTAGTAGAGTTCTCCTACAATAACAGTTATCAGGCCAGCATCCAGATGGCGCCATTTGAAGCTTTATACGGAAGGAAGTGCAGATCACCTGTGTGTTGGAGTGACGTTGGTGAACGTCAGATACTGGGACCAGAATTGGTAACGCAGACAGTGGAGAAGGTGAAGCAGATACAGAATCATCTACGAGCAGCTCAGGACAGACAGAAGCATTGGGCAGATACACACAGGCGTCCCCTAGAGTTCAAGGAAGGAGATCACGTATTCTTGAGGATTTCGCCTACTCGTGGTACTATCAGATTCGGGAGCAGAGGCAAGCTGAGCCCAAGGTATATTGGGCCATTTGACATCCTCGAGCGTGTTGGTGAGGTGGCTTATCGGCTTGCATTACCTCCATCCTTAGAGGGAGTGCATGACGTATTCCACGTCTCACAGCTGCGCAGGTACGTGACCGACCCAAGTCACGTAGTCGATCATTCAGAGATCGCAGTGGGCCCAAGTTTGAGATATAAAGAACAACCGGTTGGCATTCTCGACGTCAGTGAGAAGACATTGCGAGGACAGACAATCAGACTGGTCCGAGTAGCATGGAAACATCATTCCCCTGGAGAATCGACTTGGGAACGAGAAGATAGTATGCGCCAACGTTACCCCCACCTGTTTGAGGAGACAGTTGTAAACTAGGCCACCTTGTATTTCCATAACCCTTCTTTAGTAGCTTATTCTTTGATTGCGAGGACGCAATCCTTTTAAGGAGGGAAGATTGTAAACACCCTAAATTTCAGGAATAAAATTTATACAATTTTTCCCGTATTTTTGGTGTTCTTCTGGAATTTAAAAGCTAAGGTAATTTGGGGTTAAATAATTTTAAGTGTGGCTAAATGGGGTTAAAATATTCTGGAAATAGAAATTTATTGTGTATAATGGAGAACCGGACGCAGGGCAATTTTCGGTGAATTTATGGGACACCGGAGCAGCGAATCGAGGAACTTTAGCTATTTGGAGTGAACTCAAACCGCTGAACCGAACTCAAACCGCTGAACCAACCCGAAACCCATCTAGGAACCCTAGCAGCCGAAGTACTGTTCCCCTATAAATGTACCTCGGCTTTTGTGCCCTAGGCCGCAGCCACCCCGAGTTTCCCCGCAGTAGCCGCCTGGACGAGTCATCGCCGCCGCCATCGACTTAACCCCAGCCGCCCGCTCTCTTCCCTCACGCCGAGCCCGACCCCCCACCTCCGTTTGGCCGAGTTCGACGCTGCTTCGTCGACGACCAAACTCCGGCAGCAGCCACCCGTCCAGTCCCGACCCCCGGGACACCGCCGCCCTCAGCCGACTCGGTGGCCGCCCCGCCTGCTGTCAACGCTCCGACCCATTGCCGGACCAACCGATCCCCGACCGCCTGAGAGTCCGACCCATCCCCGGCTGTGCGTCCCGATTCTGTCGACGCCGCGACCCCTCCGGTCGGCCTCAGCGAACTGTAGCCACCTCGGCGTTCGCGCCATCGACCACAGCGACCCCTAGCACTGGACCCAGCAACTTGATACGCTGGACACGGAATTGACGTGGACACTTGGAAAACAGAATCCACGGAGCCCTGTACAGGTACTGTTTTCTCCCTACTCGCGACTCCGTTTTCAATTCCGTCGATTTCTATGCGTAGACTGTTTACCCCTCTCGGTGCCCGTGCAATTCGCTCGGTGCATCGCGTCTTGTAGTGGTCGTACACCGCGATCCAAAACAGGAAAAAACAACGCCCTGTTTCACCCCGGAACTGAGTCCGCCCCGCCAAACGGGACGACTTGGTCGCACGTGGTCTTTACCAAGCTGTGCGTGACGTTGAAACGGTCGTGTGGGATTTCGCAGAAGTCGATTCGGAGGTGCGTGCACCCCGGAATCAACGCGTATCCGCCGACAACACCCCGTATCTGTCGATTCTGAAATACGCTGTAACTTCGTGTACACACGTCAGATCGAGACGAAACTTGCGCCATCGGATCCGTAGTAATACGCTGGTCCTGTGAGCCAAGTTTGGTTCGATTCTGAGAACGTTGACAAAATCACGTATCGTGGGCCCCACAGGCTCCACTTGACGGGTGATTTTGTGATCGGCTCATCGGAATCCAATTCTGGAAGTTCCGTTGGGTTCGTATCATCGTTCCTGACTTGTAGACACTGAGTTTGCAGAATTTGGAGACCTTTGACCCAGACGCGCTTTTCGGTGCAAAGTGGGCCCACATGTGGAACCCGCTTTGGCCCGAAAATGACCTTTTTGCCCCTGTGTCCAAATTGGACGTAAGGACCGGCGTTTCTAGCTATTTGACACCTTCTGAGACTGTTGGTGATATTTATTACAGCTTTTGGAGTAGTTTCCACCGGATCCACAGATACCAGGACAGTTGTTGATACTCGGACATCAGGCAAGTGTACCTTGCCAAACTCTGCAGTTTAGTTATCTATTTTCCTTGCTTTATATACATTGCTGTGCATGCTCAACCTAGGACCGTGTGACGTACTTAGCGTCCGATTATCAGTCGGGTGCCGACACTGTACGCAGCGTTGGGTACGGTCATCTAGAGATGGATATCCGTGACATTTTATATTCTCGTACTTGTCTTATCAAGTACCATATGACCCAGGACACTTGACACTATTCATGAGACAGGATTTTCCTGAGATATTCGTGGTGATTCTGTATAGGATACAGGACATGGACATTATACTATTAGATACTTTATGACTGGATGCATTTAGCTATGATCGCGCTTGACATGGGCATGAGACGTTGTGGTCATGATATGCGTGGTTACATTGGGTGGGGAGAGACACACAGACTACAGGCTGTATTTATGTATATCTTCTATTATTGAGAGGTCGTAGACTCTCGTAGCAGAGCTAGACCCACTACCGGTTATTACCGCTACCGGCTCCCCGACACAGAGCTTGTAGTGGCTCAGCCTGAGACTAGTGATGCTCTCACTTGCATTTACACTTAGATGGTTACATATTTACCCCTTTGTTTCATTTAGTTATATATTGCTGCACTGCTTATCTGTATTTATTGGCATGAGCTTTCTTGTACCTTGCTATGTCCCCTGAGGACCTGGATCCGGATTTTTGTCCCCAGATTTTGCAGACGAGGTTTATCCCGAGGTTTACGGGACCGGAGCAGGAGCTGATCCAGGAGTTGTACCACCATCCGAGGACGAGGTCTTAGCTGAAGACTTCTCTTGAGCATCCTTGTTTATGCTCAGCTTTTATTATTTATTTCAGTCTTTGATATTCTGGACAGATGAACCATTGTACTAGATATTTATCGGGTTGTTCCCCGAAGTACTATGTGAGACTGGATGATGATTTACATTCCTTATTTATTCTGTGGATCATGTTTATGTCTTGTGTGGATGAGATTAGTTGTACCATGATTGTCGTAGACTTGTTTTACAGCTTAAGTATGCCCTGATGGATCCTTTATAGTGAGTTGGTCCATCGGTGCGTACTGCTGGCCGTTGACACGCGTCTGGTCCCACGGTATTTTGGGACTGGGGCGTGACATGGTTTTTGTGGTGGCCCATGCAGGTCTACGACTAAATAGTTCGGTTTCAACTTAGGGACCGGGCCAGCCTGCCCTAAGGATAGTATGAACTATAGGATCTCATCCATTATTTAACCAGTTGTTGAACTCTATATCGATCTCGAATTTTTTTACTTGAACTGCATCCTGTATTGATTCCTCTGAGCGTTCTCATAGTTTATCTTTTGATTTCAGAGCAATGGATTCCGGGAACAGAGATGATATTCCTTTGGATACGCCACACGACGCTGTGGTTACTTACGGAGACGGAGTGACACCAGGGGATGGTGGACAAGCATCGCAGAGTGATCAAACCGGACAGCCTAATCCAAGGTTCCGGAGAAATGACATCCCACCTCCGCCACAGTTCACTCCCCAGATGCCAGTATTCCCGCCAGGACAAGCCATGGACGGGCAACAAATGTTCCAGATGATGTATGCTATGATGCAAGCACAGCAACAGATTCAGCAGGAGGCCCATCGGCAGGAGGCCGAGTATCTGAGGACCAGCCTGGTATCCGCATTGGAGCAGGCAAATCCCCCAACGAGGCGAACAGCGACGGGATCCATCACTGATTTCCGTCACCTCAAACCTCGCACATTTTCTGGTAAGGAAGGGCCAACGGAAGTTCATGAGTGGCTCACCAATATTCAGCATCAGTTGGAAGCCGCTGAACTTCCGAGAGAGAAGTGGATGACTGCAGTTAGAATGCAGTTAACTGATAATGCGCATCACTGGTGGTTAGCAGAAGAAAGGAGGCTCGGACAGGACAGAGTCACATGGGAAGAGTTCTCTAGACTCTTCCAAGAGATGTACATCCCGGCAGTCGCACGGTCAGAGCTCAGAGACAGGTTCAACCGCCTTATCCAAGGCAGCATGTCAGTGGAGGAATATAATGCGGAATTTATTCGCCTGAGCCGCTTTGCCCCGACATTGATTTCGACGGAGGAAGAAAAAGCAGAGAAGTTCTTTGACGGCTTGAAGTTCGAGCTTCAGAGAGTGATTGGATCGGTAGCACCTACCTCTTATACCGATGTTCTTGCAGCAGCCCGACGCTTGGAGCGCGTCGCTAGAAGGGAGACTAACCTGAAGAGGCCTATCACATCAGTACCATCCAGGCCAGCACATGGGGATTCAGCAAAGCGAGCCCAAAGGGGTATGCCAGATAGAGCAGCACAGAGAGACAGACCTCTTCCTACTTGTCACCACTGCGGCAAGGTAGGACACATTGAGAAGGAATGCAGGCATAAGTTGGGACTATGTTTGAGCTGCGGATCCAGCCAGCACTTTTCCAGGGACTGTTCCGAACGCCGAGACGGAGCACCAAGACTAGCATTGCCTGCACCACGACCAGCTTATCCAGCAGCAGGAGCCCAACAGACAGGAGTTGGTGGGGTCAGACCACCAGCCCCCGGAGGGAACCAGCAGAGACCACCCCTGGCACCACAGGCAGCCCTATTTCATCAGCAGCAGCAGCAGCAGAGAGGTCCAGCTCAGGGACGGGGACAGGCATTCCCTTTAGCTGTTGAGGAGGAGGCCACAGCAGGCGAGGTCATCGCAGGTACTATTTTAGTAGCTTCATTACCTGCAGTAGCTTTATTTGATTCTGGAGCATCGCATTCATTTATAGCAGCTAGCTTTGTAGCCACCCATAGAGTAGCTACCGCACCCCTTCCGAAGATGAAGAGGATTCTTACGGGAGGCGGTATTATTCCGGTTAGTGACGTCTGTAGATCATGTTCTGTAGTCGTATGTGGCCGAGAGATGCGAGCGCAGTTTCTGATATTTTCTATGCCGGATTATGATGTCGTACTTGGTATGGACTGGTTAAGTCAGTATCATGCGACTCTTGATTGTCGGCTTGGGAAGGTTATATTTAGACCGCCTGGCCACCCAGAATTCGAGTTTCTCCGCGGAGCAGTAGAGCAAGGAGTTCAGCCTACTCTTAGGGTATTATCTGTAGAAGAGGAGACAGGTTACCCAAGAGTCATATCAGAATTTGTGGACGTATTTCCGGATGATCTTCCAGGTTTACCGCCTGATCGGGAAATAGAATTCACAATAGACTTAACTCCAGGAGCAGAGCCAATCACTTCATCGGTTTATCGGCTAGCACCTAAGGAGTTAGTGGAGTTGAAGGAACAGGTAGATGATCTTTTGGAGAAGGGTTTCATTCGCCCCAGTGTTTCACCTTGGGGAGCACCCATCTTATTTGTGCCGAAGAAGGATGGAACAGTACGGTTGTGCATTGATTACAGGGCACTGAATGCCGTGACCATCAAGAACAGGTATCCCTTACCACACATTGATGATCTATTCGATCAATTGAGTGGTGCAAGGGTATTCTCGAAGATTGACCTTAGATCCGGCTATCATCAGATCAAGGTGAGGAAGGAAGACATCCCGAAGACAGCTTTCAGGACGAAGTATGGGCATTATGAGTTCTTGGTGATGCCGTTTGGTTTAACCAACGCACCAGCAGTATTTATGAGCTTAATGAACAGAGTCTTTCATCAGTTCTTGGATAAATTTGTAGTGGTGTTCATTGATGACATTCTCATATATTCCAAGAGCCCTGAAGAGCACGAGGAGCATCTCAGAATTGTGCTAGAGACCTTGAGACAGGAGAAGTTATATGCCAAGCTCAGTAAGTGTGAGTTCTGTATGGACAAAGTACCTTTCTTGGGGCACATCATCTCAGGAGAAGGACTTTCAGTGGATCCAGAGAAAGTTGCGGCAATAGAGACTTGGCCTACACCCACATCAGTTGCAGAGGTGAGAAGTTTTCTCGGACTTGCGGGATATTACCTAAGGTTTGTAGAGAATTTCTCGAGGATTGCAGAACCGATGACAAAAGCTAACACGTAAGGATCAGGAGTTTATATGGACAGAAGACTGCCAGAAGGCTTTTGAAGAACTGAAGAGAAGATTAACAACAGCACCTGTCTTGACTCTTCCTTCAGGGTCAGGAGGTTTTGTTGTTTACAGTGATGCATCAGGCAGCGGACTAGGATGTGTTTTGATGCAACATGGCAAAGTCATTGTTTATGCGTCAAGACAGTTGAAGGACCACGAGAAGAACTACCCCACGCATGATCTGGAGCTAGCAGCAGTGATATTTGCATTGAAGATATGGAGGCACTACCTTTATGGAGAGAGGGTAGAAATCTTTACTGATCACAAGAGTCTGAAGTATGTGTATACACAGAAGGAGCTTAACATGAGACAGAGACGCTGGCTAGAACTAATGGTGGATTTTGGGTTTCTTACAGGCTTCACTGGGGCACAAAAGCCGAGCTACGAGTAAGAAGATACACGCACCTGAACGGGACCGAAAAACCAGGTAAAATCATGTCCGACACGACACAGGACACTGTGTCCTGTGTCCCGTGTCCGACACAGAGAAGAATTAGGGCTAGGGTTAGGGTTTTGGACGGCGGAGCTCCGGCGGCTAGGCCTCGCCGGAGCTGAGGCGGAGGGAGGCCGGGGCTTCGCCGGGCGGCTCGCGGAGGCGGTCGGCTACTCGGCTGCGGCTGCTGGAGCGGCGGGGACGGCCGGAGGAGTGGCTGCGGGGAGGGAGGAAGGAGGCTGGGGCTGCGGGGACCCCTGGGACGGCGGAGGCGGGCTGCCGGCGTCGGGCGGAGCGGAGGCGGCGCGTGTCGAGGTGTGGCGGAGGAGAGGTGGCTGGAGGCGGTGGAGAACGACGGGGGAGGGCTGCGGCGGAGGGGCGGGGTTTATATAGGGAGGAGAGAGGGGAGCTGCCCGGGCGGAGCGGAGGACGTGGCGGCCGTGGGGCGAGCGAGGGCGGCCGGTGCGGGGGAGGGCGCGGCGGAGGCGGCGCGCGACGCGGAGGCGAGGGAGAGAGGGGGACCGGGTCGAGGGGGGGTGCGGGCTAGCGGGTCGGGTTCGGGTGCGCCCGACCCGACCCGTTAGGACGGGCGGCTGGGCTGAGGGAGCGGGTTGGGCCGCGGCCCAACGGGCCGTGGGCCGGGCCGGAAAAGAAAAAGAAAATAAATAATAAGAAAAAAAATAATAATAAATAAATAATTAGATAATTAATTTAAATAATTAATTAGTTTTCAGGCATTTAAAAATAGGTCTGAGGCCCAGAAAAATTCAGAAAAATTATCCTAAGTCCAATTTTTCATTTTACACCAAAAATGTTATTTTCATGATATTTTAATATTATTTATTGCCAATTAAAAATTATTTATTAATTGAAAACCTTGATTTTAATTACAGAAAAATCCCAGAAAATTCCAGAAAATTGTGAAAAACCCCAATTTAAATTTTTTGTAAAATCTGGGGGTTTATACCCTCTCTCTCTCTCACGATCCTCTCTCTCTCTCTCTCCCTCGGTCTCCCTCTCTATCCCTCTCTCTCGTCCCTTTCTCTCTCCCTCTCTCTTGCTCTCTCGGATCCGGCCCTACCCCGATTCGGATTCGACGCCGCCACCACTTTCGGCCCCCAACATCTTCACCACCGTGATCCTCATCATCGCCGTCGATTCCATCTTCTCTGCCTCTCTTCTCGAGCCTCGTGTCGTCGTAAGATTCTCGGGACACGTTCACCTCGGTGTGCGTGTCGATTTGGATTTGTGTCTATATTGATCCATGTGTTGCCTCGCGCAGAGGGATGTCTTGAGCCCCGTGTTGCCTCGAGCATCGTGCTATCTCGGTTTGCGCATCGTCTTGGTTTTTGTGTTCCTCGACCTTTGTGTCATTTCTCGTGATTCATGCCATATTGATTTGTGTGCACGCATACATCTTCATACATCTTCGTGTCACGTCAATTTATGCATTTTATGTTTCTTTGAGCTTCATGTGCGTCTTGATTTACGTGCACGTTCTGATTCTTATTCTCCTCGATATTTATGCTACTTCGAGTCTCGTAAGCGTCTCGATCTACGTGCATGTCTCGATTTGCGTTTGTATGCCTCAATTTTTGTGCCAGATCCTTGCACCACTTGTGGGACCCACACGGTATAGCCTCGTGCCATCCCTCTTGATTTAATTTATATTTTATTGTTTGGTGCTGATGTTTATTTGTTGCTTGTTCTGAGGACCCCGATAGATGTGCGATTTGGGATCCAGAGTGCTGAAGACTTGCTTATCTAGCCGAGCCCTCTAGGCAAGTACCCCTTGCTCCTGTAATGGTTTCGCGCATATGCGCTTCTTGTCATGCATCTTAATTATTGTAAATTATTGTACTTGTAATTGTATATTTATAGTAGATCTGGTAATTATTGTAGAATGATTCGGTATCGGGCCGACACCCCTACCGAACAAACCAGATGGGACATCCACACCTCCGAGGACAAGAGCACGACTTTCTTTTGAGCATCGTCCCTATATGCCCCATGTCCAACTCGCGGTCGGGTTACGGTTTGGCACTATATTATTGGACTTGTGTGTTGTGGCTTGGTTAAGGACAGAGGATTTTGTGGTTGTGCGTCCTGCGTGGCAATTCTTATTTATTGTGTTGGCTTTGTGCCCAGTACGCATTATAGTGTTGTTGGAGGCTGAGACTTAGTGTTCTCGGCTTGGGATTCTAGGACGGGTTGCGCAAGGTGGATATTCTATTTGTTTTATTTTGTAGGTTATGTTCCGGTCCTAGAAATATAGGGGAGGTTCTGCCAAAATTTTCCAGAATTTCTGATTAGGAATTTGATTCAGGAATTGGATTCATGATTTGATTTGGGAGTTTGATTCGATATTTGTTTCGGGATATTGATTGGAGACATTGATTCTGGATTGGATTCGTAATTTAATTTAGGGATTTAATTTAGGAACTTAATTCGGAGATTCATGATTTGACTCGGAGATTCGATTTGGGGATTTGACTTGAGATTTGGTTATATATTAGACGTGTAGTTACCTATTTACCCATGTTCGTCGAATGGAGTAAAGGGTGTAGTTCTACTTGGGAGACGGTCTGTAACTCCGGTCCTTGTTTAGTTTAAGGGTCGTGGATCTGCTCCAGAGTGGTTCATGCATTTCCTTACCACTGTCCAGCGGCATTCATTATTGGATTCTTGTTTCCATATTATTCTTTCCGGATGTTGTTCTAGATTAACCTGATTGGACTAGTAGTTACCTTATATCGGGGTTTATAAAATTTGGATAAATTCGAGGATTAAATATTATTTTAATTGGAAGTATGGTCTTGGGATATTAACTTGGTAAGCTCTTGTGTATTCTATTGGACTTTGCAGGCCTGGGCTTGAGGCATAATATTGTTATTATTGGATTTTTTTGGACTTTGACTATTGCACGAGTATTTTGCGGAACGAGAAAAATAACGAGATTATCAATATATGATTTTATCTAACTTTTCAAGTGCCCAGTACCTGTTACCTTTACAATTTGGTAGACCTTAATGATCTTGTATTTTTTGGCAACGTAGTATTGAATAGTTTTGCCCCTTATTTGACAGGGAGGGTATATACATGTATGTGGTGGATCAAAGAGTTGTGTACATGATATGGTGGATCAAGGGGTATATGTGATTGACTTACTATCCAAGTGACTTCTAGTACTAGTACTTATACATGACTGACCCTATTTGGTGGGATCTATATTTTATCCCAGATGTTATAGGACTTATCGACTGTTAGCATGTGAGCTTTGATTCAAGTGGTTTCTCGTGAGCCAGAGGGTATGGCATTGTTCTGGCGACTTGGCTTAGTGTCTAGTGCTCATGTTTTCTGACCTGATATTTATATTCCATCATAGATGGAAGGATTATTGGCAAATTGATTTCGTGTTTAGACCGACTTCACAGTTAGAGTTGCCTGATTCTTTGACTGACTGTCCATGTTCCTGACTTGACTACGTGTACCCGTGCTATTGATTATCAGGTTACCCTTTGAGGTAATGGCCTTGTTATCGCACTTAGGTGCTTCGTGTTCACTTTTGCACTGCGGTGCTATTCGTGTTCAATTTTGTACTACGGTGCTATTCGTGTTTATTCTTGCACTGAGGTGCTATCGTGTTCCATGTTATTATATTATATTATTACCTTGTATGGGTACCCTTGTAGTTGGTCAGTGATCGTAGCTTAGCGTGGTTGGATGTTTGTGTATTGATTGTTGCATTACGCTCTGGATGAATCTAGGTTGGAACCGACAGGAACCAACGTGGATTCGCACACAGCGTATCCGTAATGCAGTACGCCATTCTAGGAGGATGATCGTATGACCACGTCACGAGATTTTATATAACTGTAAGGTTAATTAGTTAACTAAAATTGGTAGAAGCATTGGAAGGGAACAGAATCCCGAGATCGTACATGCCAGCCACCTCCTAGACACTAGTCATGGCGTGTAGGCTGGTCACTACGGATACTGTATATCATCCGTCTTAGTGGAGTGCAGTATTTGACTACTATATATTCATGACCGAGCCAGTATCTCCCTACAAGAGAGATGGAACTGTTACTGATATATATTAGCACAATGGCCCTACGAAAAACTGGTACGATTTATTAGCACGGTGGCCTTACGAGGGACAGGTGCATTATTCGTGCGTTTATATTCATTATTTTGGTTCGGCTAGCCATGCTCGGACATAGCATGATCTGAGGATTCATATATATTGCATTACTGGGGTAACCCATACTTCACCTAACAAGCCGTAGGTATTTGATTGGTCATTTATTCATATAATTGTATGGTTTGTTGCTTGCTAGTCGGCTGTCACATAGTTGTTCCAGTGTAGTGATTCATTCCCTTGTCCTTGTTTGATGTAGGGGTAGATTACTGATCCGATGACAGAGCACGGATATCAGTGGAGGATGCATGCATTAGTGGATGTTAGGATAATTGTGATTTGACGGTTGGTTCCTTACATATATTAGTTGCTGAGTGATGTCTTATATTCTGAATTTGTGCGTTGGTAACGCACGATTCATTTATCCTAATTATTGTAGTTATTATATGTTTTATACAATTCTTGTTGGATTTTTTTCGCCCGTCGTTGAGCCTTCCTTTCTGTTACTTGCTGCAGTTGGCTTAACCAACTCTGGATTGTTCCCAGATTGCTTGTGACCGACACTATGGATCTCCCAGACCTAGCTTGGAGGATGCGCTACAGTTCCAGGTCATATTGGAAACTGTGTGGGAAGATACTCTCGTCTACATCTTTTTTTGCTGTAGACTTTATGATTATCATTAGTATTTTTAACCGTTTGGTCTTGCATGATTTCTAGTTGATATCATTCTTGTTGATTATTTCATTATGGTTGCATGTGGATATGAGATCAGATTTAGGCTATAATCGGCCACAGATTATATTACATGCTAGGATACCAACATGGCTGACAACCGCAATTGCCATACGACATATTATACCTTGTACGGTGTAACTGGCCTCGTTCGTCCTCGTATTTATCCAGTATTCTGAGAGCGAGGCGTGACAGGCTCGAACACTCGACCACTCGGGCCGCATGTCTCTCCACTAACCACTAGGCTAGAGGGTCATTGGCGTGAGACATATCCCCCCAAGAGGTTGCAGGTTCAAGCAATAAGGGAAAGCACGTTTAATTTCCTGTGGAGGAATTAATGTGATTAGTGGTGCAGTTCAGGTGCGACAAGTTCATAACATTTTTCCTTAGTTTCCTATAAGAAGTCCATCATTGGAATTGGAATGTTATAGAATAGAGTTCAATTTTGTTCACCCACCAAAACTAAGGTGTTTGTTCACCCTCCAATAACAACTTGACATGTGTCAATCCAGTCACCATAATACCATTTTGAAAGTAGAGCAGATCCCTTGTCCCATTAATTATGTCTCATATTTCTGTCCGTACCATATTACATGTGGGTCCTAGTCGGTATTAAAAAAATGAGGGGTCCACATATAATAGAGAGGGAACAAAAATATGGGACAACAGATCTGCTCTCCTTTGAAAATGGATTTTTTTTCACCCACTAAAGGGTTTTCACCTTTAACTTGACACATGTCAAGTTTTTATTAGAGGGTGAACAAATATCATGGTTTGGGTGGGTGAACAAAAATGGACTCGTATAGAATAAATATATGACTTTAAAATTTAAATTAATACTAAATTTAATATTAAAATTTATAATAACATTAACATTAAAATTAAAATTAATACTAACATTATAAATTAACATTTAAACTAAAAGTAATTCAGAAATTAAAATTAACACTAAAATTAACATTAAAACTAAAATTAATATTAACATTAAAATTAATATTAACATTAAAACTAATATTGAAGTTAATATTAACATTAACACTAAAAAATTAAAATTAAAATAATATTTAAATTAATATTTGAATTTAAATTTAAATTAAAGTTTTAAATTCTAAATATATTTTTAAAGGTATATTTATTTTAAAAATAGATTTAGTTTTAGATTTATTTTGAAAGATTAATTATTTTTTTGGTTTTTTTATAAATAAATATATCTCTCTCTATTTTTAAAAAATAAATAAATATATCTCTATTTTAAAAAATTAAATAGATAGATAAGACTTATTTTTAAAGATAGAGATATATTTGTTTTTAAAAGAAGAGATTTAAAAATTTTAAAGAAAAAAAATATCTCTCTCTCTCTCTCTCTCTCTCTCTATATATATATATATATATATATATATATATATATATATATATATATATATATATATATATATAGAGAGAGAGAGAGAGAGAGAGAAAACATAGGTATGTTATATATATATATATATATATATTCGTAAGGGCTGTGACATTATTGGTTAATAAATTCGTGAACACAATCCCACTGGAGTTCAAACACTCGACCATCTGAGTTACATGTCTTATCTCTACCACTAGGCTAGAGGCTCATATATATATATATATATATATATTAACTAAACAAATTTATTGTTTGTTATCCAGAAAAACTATTTAGAGGACTATACGATCAGCTAACCCAAACCAAAATAAGGCTATGAGTTGCTGGAAAAACCAAAAACCTAAACCTATGATTACCCTATTACGAATTTGGAGAGAGCTTTGGCGCGGGTCGAGGAAGAAGATCGCAGGTTCATGAGAAGTTGGGATGTAACTCTATATTAATTTTTATTCCTCCTAGACTTGGCCACCTTCCTAGAACTTGAATCACCGACCCCCTCGGTGATTGCCGCCGATAGAGGAAGGCCGAGGGCGCTTACCGATCCACCCTTCAAATTCTGGGTAGCCTGCCCGACAGGAGAAAGGGAAGCATACCCGACAGGAGGAAGGGAACTCAAGAGAATCTCGTTGGAGGAGATCTCTCCATCCACGCGGAGGGGCACGAAAGTGAAGGCTACCAGAGTGTGCATGAAGAGGTCCGTAGGGCCAAACGCCCCTCCCGCGGTGGCAGGAGATACCACTAGAGGTGAGGCAACAATGTCAGGATGTAAGGAAGCATGGAGGCCATCAACAAACCCCGCAATAGGTGTCCGGCTCTCCACTAGGCTAGAGGCCCATATATATATATATATATATATATATATATATATATATATATATATATATATATATATATATATATATAAGGTACCTGAGTGCGGGGAGGCTCGATGACCGAGGTAGCAGGGAGCTCCCCTAGGTGGGAGGGTGGGGCAATGACGTGGGTTCCCTGGGGAGGAGCAGGAAGGCCCATAGGCTGAACCGGGGTGCTGGCCCCAGGAGGCAATCTCTTGTAGACAGTAGGGAGGGGGTGGAGGAGACAAGGGACAAGAGGAGTAGGTAGAAGGCCTCGAAGGGGAGATGATGCAATAGCTGAGAGGGGCAGGGGAGGAGGCGAGGGGTCAGGAAAAGGTAAGGGCGAAGTCACAGGAACCACCGCGGGTGCACACGCGGACACCTTCACCCCAGGGGTGGAGGCCTCTATCACAACCTCACCAGATTTAGTATCCTCTTGGACACATTTCCCTTTATCCATGCCCTTGGACAAATGCTTCTGACAGTTGAGAAGAGAGTGACCTTGTAGTTGGCATAACATACAGTAGGAAGGATGTTGCTCGAACTCTACTGCTTGACGATAGATGCGTCCCATAGGGAGGTTGATTCTGATGTGGTCCACCAAAGGAATATTAATGTCCATTTCCACCAGGACACGCGTGCGACTCGGACGAATCAGAGTTTCAGTGGTCGTATCCAACTGGAGTGGCGAACCTAAGCACAAGGCAATCATGAATAAGGATGCCTTCGCAAAGAGGTGGCTAGGGATCTCTGGGAGAGAAATCCAGACTGGAGCAATCGAAGAATCAATAGCTGGCGAGAAATCCGGTGACCATCTGAAGACCCACATGGGGGCCTTAGCCATAAACCACAGGTTCTTCGATCATAGCCTCAAGAAATCCACTTCAAGGCTGGGGCGGATCAGAAGATGTCTGGGGTCAATGAGACCAACAGACACCGAACCAGCGAACTTGAAGTTGAAGAAGGCGCGACGAATAGTGTCCATCGACGGGCACGAATGCGTTATCTTACCAACCAAAGCGAATTTGAGGGGGACGGATATGATTGCTTCATCCTCCGCGTCGAAAGAAATCTTAGGAATCCCTTGGAAGAAGGAAGGAAGCCTCGACCTGAGCACCGGCTCTGCCATGAGATCACCACCAGTCCTCACCGACATACAGACTCCTCTCGCCGCCTCAAGATAGGAGCGACCAGACGTAGGTAAGGGGACCACCTGCTGAGTAGAAGCAGAGGGGGCTACCACCGTGACAACCGCAAGAGGAGAGATCCTCGGAGGGGAGCGGGAAAACTCATGCCGCCTCACCGTGGAGAAGGCCGCAAGAAAAGAGGAGTCTGACGAGCCTTGCAAATGAGGAGGAACCTCCTTCCTGGAAGCGACATGAGGAGCCCCAGCCGCCCCAGGAGGGGCACGCTCGACACCAAGACGAAAAGTGTCATGTCCCAGTCCTAAAATACCGAGGGACTAGCCACGTGGCAATGGCCAACAATACAACTCCAATTGGAAAATCCAATTTAATGGACCCGTTAGAGTGCACTTAAGCTGTAATAAATATAAATGCAGTCTACACCATCTATCACAGAATAATTCTAATCTCATCCACAGAAAGTAAACACAAGTCAATATGATAGACCATTCAAAATAATAGATAAAAAGAAATATAGTCTATCAACAAGTCCAAATAAATAGTGTCTCGGGGAACAACACGATAAAATAAGTCAATACATAAGTCCATGAGTCAAGATATGATATAATTGGAAGCAGAAATAACTGAGTATGTAACAGAATACTCAGGAGAAATCCTCTGGCACAATCTCGTCCTCTGGTGCCAGTACTGCTCCAGCGTCAGCTCCTGTCCTGTATATCTTGGGGTATTCCTCCTCTACTATACCTGGGGACATAATCCGGATCCAGGTCCTCAGGGGACAGAGCAAGGTACAAGAATAACTCAAGCCAAATAAAATACAGTATATAAAAATAGATCCACAGGGAAAGCTATGTAACCAGCTATGTAAAATATAATTTGAGAGCATCACTAGTACTCAGGCTGAAACCGCTACAAGCTCTGTGTCGGAAAGCCGATAGCAGTAATATCAAGAAGGGTCAAATACATGTACCAAAGCTCTGGTACAGAGACTAAGGCACTCTTCAGTAACATAAATATATATATATATATATATATATATATATATATATATATAATCAGCCTGTAGCCTATGTGTCTCTCCCCCACCCAATGTAACCTCACATCTCATGTCCATAACACGCAAGATCATAACCTCTAGCTAGTACAACGAGTCATAATGATATCTATGAATGCAAGTTTTATGTCACGAATCCTGTAAACCTATACAGAAACACCATTAATAACTCATAAAAGATTCTGTCACATGAATAGTGTCAAGTGTCCTATGGTATGACGTACTTGGTAAAGCAAGCACGTAAAATATAGGATCGTGGAATCACCTCTCTAAGTGACGTTACACGACTCCGCGTACAACGTCGACACCCGAATCTTGTTCGGACGTTAAGCAACGTCTCACGGTCCTAGGTTAAACATGTACAACACAGAAGTATATGAAAAGAATATAAGAAAATAATAGCACATGATCTTCTGCAAGTTGGCAAGGTACAGTTTCTTAGGTTCTGAGCTCCGTCAGTTGCTCCGATATAAGTAAAATCTCCAGGTACGCCTCCGGATGCTGAAACAAATATTACCATCGCTCTTAGAATACATGAAATATGATTGACTATCCATAAGTCCAATTTGGACACAGGGACAAAATTGACAGTTTTTGGTCAAAGCGAGGTCCATATGTGGCCCACTTCGCACCAAAAAATATGCCAGAGACAAAGTTCTCCAAATTTATTGAACTTAGTGTTTACGAGTCCAGAACGATGATACGAACCCAACGGAACATCCAGAACTGGATTTTGATGAGCCGGTCACAAAATCGTCCGTCAAGTGAAACTGTGGGCCCACAAAATGGTGTTTCATCAACGTTCTCAGAATTAAACCAAACTTGGATCACAGGACCAGCGTAATGCTACAAATCCGATGGCACAAATTTTGTTATAAAACGATAAGCACACACAAAATTATGACGAGTGTGAGAACAGACCGATACGTGACTTTTCAACGGATACACGTTGATTTCGGTGTGCACGTACATCCAAATCAACTTCCGTAAAATCTCACATGTCCGCGTTCACAATACGCACATTTTGGTGTAATTCGCACACAACAAAGTTACCTCGTTTAGCGGATCGCACCCCATTTCGGAAAATTTTGGGTTTAAAAAATCAAGTTTTTGGTCAACTTCAACCGCGAATAAATTATAGCATACAATAAATTAAAATAAACTAATTAATGAGATTAAATCTTGTTTATGTTGTCTAAATTATTGTTTAAGTGGAATTTAAAAATGTTAACTAGGTTGAAAGAAAAACAGTCATGAACATGGGTGTTTGGGACAGTTTTCTAAACTATAAATTGGGTCATTTTTCCTGTTTTGTGTCGTAAATTGCGACCGACACAGGACACGATAGGCCGAACTAATTATACAAGGTTCAAGAGGGTCATGTGGTCTTCACATAGGATTTGAAGAATTGATATTTGGATTAATGTGCAGAGAGATACAAGGGTGGGAAGTAGCATACCTCACGTTACTGCTGCTGCTCGAATTGAGCGACCTGTCTTCGCGGCGGTGGCGCACGGCGGTCCGACGACTGACTGCGACGACGATGGTCGAGAATTAAAGAGGAGTTGATGGTGGTGGGGATGGTCTAAGCTAGGGTTTATATAGGATGTCGGGGTGGAAGTTACGGGGAGCCGAAGAAGAGGGGTCGGGGCCGTTTGGAATAGGAAGGGAGGGGAAGAGGGGGAGTTTTACTGTTACTGAAGGTAAGGGGTTTGTGGGTTGCGGGTTAGTGGGTCT
This sequence comes from Iris macrosiphon, assembly GCA_036927795.1. Classification (NCBI taxonomy): domain Eukaryota; kingdom Viridiplantae; phylum Streptophyta; class Magnoliopsida; order Asparagales; family Iridaceae; genus Iris; species Iris macrosiphon. The sequence goes on from JAYESA010000007.1 coordinate 195,885,082, forward strand.
GGGTCCGGATCCAGTTTGTTTTGGTCTAGTTTGGTTTGGTTTAGGTTGGTTTGGGTTGAGTTGGTTAGGTCTGGGTTGGTTTGGGTAGGTTTAATTATAACAATGCATATATGACCATTAAAAATAGTTTTGGACCCCAATAAATTTCAAAAAAATTACACAATATTCTATTATTAATTATACACCCAAAAATATATTTTTTGTACTATTATAATAATTAATTTAATACACAAAAATATAAATCCATGAAAAATATTATTATAATTAGCTAAAAATTACAGAAAAATCTTCCTTAATCTAAAAAAAATTCATAATTCCAATAATTAAAATTCTAAAATTAAATTCTAAAAATCTGGGTGTTTCAAAAAGGGGAAAGAGCAGCCAAAGTTGCGCATGGGTCTAGAACAGAGGGGGACGGAGCACCATGTCGAGCCCCAAAAGGGAGAAAAATCGGAGAAGACGGGGCATCACCACCCGAGTGGAGGAGATGAGGGGGTTGCGGGGTTTAAAGACGAGGAGGAGGAGGGGAGGGAGGAAGACGAGGGACGGCGACCTCCGGCGAGACCGGAGCTGAGGGCTCCGGATGCCTTGGAGGAGGAGGATGGACGGGAGGGAGAGGAGCGGCAACCGTCGCTGCCATGGTCCGCCGAAGGCCAAGCCACCAAGAGCCAAAGCAGGAATTAGGGTCGGCTCCCGCAAGAGAGGCCAAATATATATATATATATATATATATATATATATATATATATATATATATATATATATATATATATATATATATATATATGAGTAAAAAGAGAAAGTACAAATAGTACAAAACTCTATTAAGGAGAATATGGTCCTTGTAGAAGACAAATTAAAGAGAAAAATAATGGAAGATAGTCCTCTGAAAAAATTGAAAGATTCATTGAGACGAAGAAATTCTCGAATTACTGAGGAAGAATTAAAGATAAAATGTCTCCAATATATGCAGACTCAATTTGAATCAATTTTTGAGACAGATAATTGCTATGTTAGTTCTACCAAATTAGACATAATGGTAGAAGATAATATTGAAGGAGATTCTGAAACCTTCTTCAAAAGGATACATCGTAGGATCACTACTCAAGAATCTGATGAAGATAATGATGATGAAGAGATACAATAATTTATTATATCTGCTAGAATTCAAGTGGCAGCATAATACTTTACTTTATAAAAAGAGAAATCTCTTTAAAATTACGACCGACAATGGTGGACGTCACACTTGCAACTTTCGGTGTAGATGCTCCACTCTAAGGAAAAGGAGAATAAAGTAAAGTTGATAAGGACGGGCACTTACTACTGTTCGTGTTCAGAAGATAAGAAAGAATCTTTGTGATTTACACCTGTAAGGCATTCGGTCAGCCAATGCCGACATAATGTATTATAAATAGAGGCTCTGCCACTCAGTTATGTATGCTTAAGTTTGCAGTTTATTAGTGTGATTTCCATTTAAGCTTGTATTGTGTGCTACTTATTATCGATCAATAAAATTTCAAATTTTCGCATAAAAGAGTTTGCTATCATCCGCTCTACAAGAACCCTTTTCCTGATTATTATTATTATTATTATTATTATTATTATAATATATATATATATATATATATATATATATATATATATATAACACGATTTAAAATCGGCTAAAAAATGAGCCGTCTAAGCTGTATGTATATCATCAATTAGTAATATAAAAAAATTTAAAAAAGTTTAACTACCGTTTTCTTATGCGTAAACTGTTATTGAGAAAAAAAAATTAAAATCACCTAAACATGTAACAAATCATAAGATATATTCAAAATTTAAATTATATTTAAATTGACTACCAAGTATTATCTAATTAAATACATATCCATAAATTGAAAATATATATTTATAATTAATTATAATTAAAATATATTTCAATCATATTTAAAATATTCTAATATAATTTAATTTTCTATCTAATTCTTTAATAATGTTATAGATTTTTTTCATACGTGTAATATGCAAAATTTTACGTGCAACACGTGAATTTTCTAGTGTGTGTGTGTATAGGTAAACGGGATATGAGTCATATGTTTATATTTCTATATGAGCTAATGCACACGTGGACCAATATTAATATAGCATATATATATATTTATTGGCCCGTAGGCCTACATTAAACATCACATAAACTCGACCCAAAGGTCCATGCTCTTTTCCTCAACAAACGTACACCACATAAAACTTGACTATTCGTCCATGGGATTCGAACTCTCACCACATGTCCCTGCTTGTACTGCTAGGTCAAGACTATATATCAGGAACAGATCCAAGCATAGCTTTGGGTGGGCTGGAGCCCACCTAATATATATATATATATATATATATATATATGTGGTACCTTCATTTAGAGAGAGAGAGAAATAAAGGTACCATAAATTTATATATATATATATATATATATATATATATATATAAATTAACCTATATTGGACCCCAGCTACTAATGAACTAGTCGTCTTGAATCGAACCCAGGCTAAACGAGACCAGCTCGATCTGATTAAAATCCAATGCCAACACTTCCAACAACAAAAAATTAATTAAAGTAATGACTTCTTCTTTTTTTAATATGTTCAGAAAACTTTTTTGATGTTCGAGTATTGACATATAATTTCATAGTCATGGAAAAAAAGAAATCTTGTAAGAGTAGAATAATATCATTTATATACTGACTAGACGTCGGAGCATACATATTGTGTGTACAAGTTATAATGAAAAAAAAAATATGGACATAAAGAGAGAGAAAAATGGAAGGTTGGATGATACATACAAAGTGAAAAAAAAAAAAAAAACACAGAAAAGTGGATTATGATTGTTTAGATTACGATAAAAGTTTGAGATGACAGGTGGGTAAATAATTTTCTATTTTTTAAGTACTTTTGATATTTGAGATATATAGAAATTTTGAATATTCCAACCTGGAAATGCCAGTTTCTCGACTTGACATGGATAGTCTGGGGCCTAGTATGAAAGTAAAGGAAAGAAAAAACAAAACAAAGAAATTTTTTTTTTAAAATCACCTAAACATATGATAAATTTTAAAATATATTCAAAATTTAAATTATATTTAAATTGACTACAAGGTATTATCTAATTAAATACATATCCATAAATTTAAAAAATATATTTAAAATTAATTATAATTAAAATATATTCCAATCATATTTAAAATATTCTAATATAATTTAATTTTCTATCTAACTCTTTAATAATATTATAGATTTTTTTTCATACGTGTAATACGCAAAATTTTACGTGCAACACACGTGAATTTTCTAGTGTATGTGTATGCATGTATGTATAGGTAAACGAGATATGAGCCATATGTTCATATTTCTACATGAGCCAATGCACATGTGGACCAATATGAATAGAGTGTACATATAAATTTATTGGTCCGTAGGCCTACATTAAACATCACATAAACCCGACCCAAAGGCCCATGCTCTTTTCCTCAACAAACACCACATAAAACCTGGCCATTCGTCTCTAGGATTCGAACTCTCACCACATGTTCCTACTTGTACCGCTAGGTCAAGGCTATATATCAGGGGCATATCCCAGCATAGCTTTGCGTGAGCTGTAGCCCACCAAAAAAAAAAAATTCATATAATTTTTTTTTTACTTTTTTGTATGGATTAGTCCACTTCTAATCCATCTAAATTTATGGTAGTTCATTACAGCTACAGTTTTCGGATTCGTATATATATATATATATATATATATATATATATATATATATATATATATATATATCTTGGATTCTGTAATTCTAAAAGAAGATTGAGCGCGGGGTCAGCACCCAGCCCCGCAGGAGTTGCCGTATTTAAGCTCTCCAGGTGGAGAGCTACGTCTAAACAGGTGCATTCCGGCGGAACGGAGAAGTCATATAACTTAAAGTAATTCTCGATCAAGCGAGAAGCCTTGTTAAGCAAGAGCTCATGGCTATCGTCTAGATCCGGTTTGACTCTTTCGAATCCATCGAAATAATTCATCAGGACTGTATCGACAGACTCAATTTGTCTATTCGTCGGCCTACGAAAAAACTTATATATATATATATATATATATATATATATATATATATATATATATATATATATATATATATATATATATATTGTAAACCCCCTCGACCAAAATTTAGCTTAAATAGAGAAATTAGGGTTATTTTTAACAAATTAGGAATTTATTACAGCATTTTAAATTATTAAGCAATATCTTATATTGTTTAGTGCACCTTACCATTACCTCGATATTTAGAGCACTACACTGACTGTTATCCTCAAATAAAGTTCACATACCTCTCCTAGACATGCCAGTCTACTATTCTAAACTTTGTATAACTCATAAATACCCTGTCATGAGCCTCGTTTTAGTCGCACAAATATCGTTACAAACGTCTCTATTAATTTTTAATTAATTTCCAAACCTGTACCCTTGTCCGTTCCAATCGAAATTAGAGACCCAACAGGAACCTGTTTTGTTCAAACCAAATTACGTTATTATTCTATTTTAAGTATATTACGTCTAGGACACTTGCACTTCACTAAATTCTGACCCTGGATATTTTTAAATAATTAGAAAATACCGTGCGCATTAATTTCTAATTAAATTAATACGGTGACCAGCATCACCCAAAACTAGACCCAGCTCTTACCCAAACTCACCCTCACACCCACAAGACCCTTATTGAACACCCCCCCTCATTTTAGTGCATTACATCGCCCTCAAGAATGAGGTATTTTTCTCAAACAAATTCGTAATTGTGCAAATTCCCAATTTATTAGGGCTCTTGTGCAAATTATGAAATTTTAGGGTTTTATATGCAAAATAGGATGGGTGAGGTGTCCACCTCCCATTGGAGGGGACACATGGGTGATTCTCCACCCTCCATTCCAAATAGGATCCAAATTCAATGCATTACCATGCATTAATGTAGCACACAATTTTTCATATGTGTTCACACATGAAATTACCAAAACTCTAACCCTTTTCAAATCCTATAAACCCCCCCTTCACCCTTCCTCCTCCCAACTCTCCCCTCAGCCACCCCCACCTCCGACCGCCATACCCCTGCCTCGACCTCCCCCGGCCTCCCTCCCCCCCGGCCACCGCACCACCGCCACCCACCGCCAGCATCAACCACACCACCATCACCAACAACTTCACCATCACCTCCCCCACCATCCGACTTCCCCTAAACCCTCACCACCGCCACCATAGGCCACCACCACCACCACTACCACCTTCGCCATCACCTCCGTCACCGAACCACCACCGCCACCCCCCTCGGCCGCCGCAACCACCGCCACCACCCCCCACAGCACCCCGTGCCACCACTCCCCACAGCAGCTCTACCCCCCCGACTCCCCCTAACCCTCACCACCGCCACCACAGACCACCATCACCACCACTACCCCCACCGCCATCACCTCCGCCACCTCCCTGCCACCCTGAGCCGCCGTCGCCGCCACCCCAGCCGCCGCTGCAGCCGCCGCAGCTGCTGCGGCTTGTTTGATAATAAACGGAAGAAATAAAACTAGGTTTATACGAAACCCTTTCTTAGGTTTACAAACAAGAAGTACTATTAATCCAATACGAGGATGTTAAGTACAAAATCTAATCTGGATAAATATTGCTATACGAGTCTGATCTGCGGTCGATCACTTTGTCCCTTGGACCACACGATGATGAAGAAGTGCTGTAGAAGACGGAGAAACTTCAAGGATTGCAAGAGGGAGTGGATGCTCGATGCCAAAATCGTCGATCACTACTCTCTGTCTGCGCTCTGGATTCTTCTCTCTATGAAAGTTAATTTTTGACCTTCGACCTTAATTCTTCGACCCTGGACCTCTGTCAATAGAGATCTCTATTTATAGGGTTTGATGACAACAACCGTCTAGTCGGCATAGAAGCCAGATAGTGGAGAGTGTGGCACCTTTTTATTCGGCGGTTATAATAACTGCCACCCAAGTATAGATGATCTTCTGAATCTGCGTGTGACGCGTGTCCCATGATGAGGTAACGCGTATAACCGCTGCGAGGATCACGGCATGCAAGCCACGTAGGTAACTGCCCCTTGCGTAGAAAATATTGGCATAGAAGCCAATAACTGTCATCATGGCGTAAAAGCCAAATAGTTGTTAAGTTGGCGTAGAAGCCGGGTAAGCGTAGAAGCCTTGTAGGCGTAGAAGCCTGATGCTGCATGGATGGGTAGCTAGCGTAAAAGATAGCCGATCTTCCTTCCTTGAATGAGGTCTTGAGCGTATTCTGGACAAAATAGCCCGAGTTGGCGTATTCCGAGGAGATAGCAACGGCGTACTCCTTATAGCTGAAAAATAGCCAGGTGGCGTATTTTAAGGAGATAGCGTACAGCGTGCTCCTATAGCTGGAAATAACCTGATGGCGTAATATGCAAAGGTGATGATGTGGACGTATTAGCCGTAATCATGACTCACCCAGTCTTTGGAAGTAGAACCAGATCTCGTGCATTTAAATGCAGAGATCTGCCCCCATTTTGCGTATTAAATACAGAGACGTGCCTCGAGCTCTGTACGAAGAGCAGCTTTCGACATGGCAGTTTGTTTTGTCTTCCGCTGAGCGTAAAAGCTCACATCTGCCTGTATAAAACTAGACAGCGTATTCCCTTGTATGTGTAAAAGTACTTTGTATCAAGAAAATGTTACTAAACGACGATTTGGTCTCTGTGCCACACCATCATTACAGCCGTCGTCTGGATAGTTGTGCAGTACTCTTTGTCAGGAGTCAGGTTCACCGCATGATCTGACAGGTTCATTCGAGGAATACGAAGCTTTTTCCGTACAACTTCCAGCTGCATTAAAAGCGAGTAAGTTTTACGCCAAAGTGGCGATGTAACAACCTTCTTACGCCAAAGCAGCCTGGAAATACTACATTACGCAGATTGTCCTTGGGCTTATATTTTACGATGTACTAGCGATGAAGCCCTGTTGTACTCCGATGGCTCTGAAGTCATATTTTACGCCGCCCAGCACTGAAATACTGCATATAACTCTAAAGCGTATTTTTCATGCTTCTACAAGACCCCCTTCAAAGTTTTTAAATTCCTCGTAATTTGAAACACTTTGAATGAAGCATGAAACGGTCAAGTCTGACTCGTTCCTCGAGGCTGATTTCTTGGCGGATTTTTGGGGATTTGTTGGGATTCAGTGTGTTCTCTTTTGCCTATATAAAGGCTGATGAGTTAACATATTCTTCTCACATTTCCTTCACCACACAGAGATGATTGCCGGAGTTCGTTGGATCGACTTGAGGAAGAAGAAGATCATGTTCTTCCAGCATGTAAGGAGCCGAAAAAGAAGGCATCTTCGAGCAAATATCCTCTGTAACGATGGATCATGGAAGGATATCATAGCTTCCTTTGCTCGAAATAATCAGCAACTTCATATGGCGATTCGTCTAGGAGAGAGGAATGGTCACATTCGACCAGACAGCTTGCAAGCTATATTTTCTCCCGTTGTTGGTGGACGAGGGCAGACAAACTAGCCCTGTCTTCCAGTATTGAGTTGGGTCTAACACCTCAACTCAATCTGTCATGGCGTATGGAGGATGGGCTCTTGAATAATTTATACAGGCCCAATTTTGTGTCCTCCCGCCATTGATCATTTTTTTGTTAATCGGCCGCGGAAACCGACTAACTGCTGAAGAAGACGGATAAAGATCTCCACCAATGTAAGAACCTGACAGAACAGACTCTTGGTGTGATCCTTAAACGAAAATGAGAAACCTTTGGTAGAACAAGGATTTTCATCATGTGTAATCATGAAGATAAAAAACCCTTTGTAAACTGGATTTCATTATATGTAATCATGATTAATAAAACTGTCTTCTTTTACGCATCTTGATGATTTGCCATATTTTTTGCTGTGATGAAGTCTGAATATGTGTAGCTTCACCACGTATGAATAACTTTACATCGACTCTGATAAAAAGAGTATCTCGTCGTGTCTTTTACGCGTAAATGGAAATGCGTAAGAAGCTGCTTAGCATTTTAGTCGCATATTCGAACTGTCCTGCTGTTTTGAACGAGAAATTGCATAGAATTCTGAACTGTCACTTCTCTGATAAGAAGAATTCTTGTTCAGACCATCATCTTCAAGAATGATTTCCCGAAAATCCCTTGAAATAGGGCGAGAAATGGCTGTCAAAAACTGAGTTGCCATCTTGATCTGTAGAGGAAATATTCAGACTAGATTTTAGATGAACTTCCAATCGACCCAAGAAGAAGAGTCATTTTCAATGCTGAATTCTGTATGCTTTGGGTACTTGGGATATTTTGAGGCCAAGAAGGAGCATCTCCTGCGTGAACCCTTGCAATTGACCGTCTTGAGATTTGTTCAGATATACGTATACTCTGGCCTGCGTATTTTAAGATATACGGAAAGTCATAGATCCGTAGTGTAGATGAACATAAAATTATAAGTTTGTAGCCTCTCAAGCGTAAAAGCTGCTGAGTATAAGAGCATCCGGGCGTAAAACTGTAGATTTATAGCCTCTGAAAAGAAAACTTCCGAGCGTGAAGTTGTAGATTTGTCACCTCTGAGCGTAAAAAGCTTCTGAGCGTGAAATCATAGATTTGTAGCCTCTGAGCGTGAAGTCATAGGTTTGTAGCCTCTCGAGCGTAAAAGTATTCGGGCATAAAATCGTAGACTTATAGCCTCTGAGCGTGAAACCGTAGATTTGTAGCTTCCCGAGCGTAAAAAGTTCCTTGGCGTAAAAATCACAAATCTGCTCTGCAAGAAAAACTTTTTGAATTCGCTCACTGTCCGCCTTCCCTGAATAATAGGCTGACGTAGTCCCCAATCATAACCGAATATTAAATATCAAATTTGGGGGATTCGAAGAGTTTATCTGAACTCTATAAATACCCCAAGTCCTTCAGAGAGAAAACTTTTTATCTGTCTTTTGCGAAAGAAAAAACTTCGTCTCTTCGAGAGCTCTTCTTCGTTTCTTCTCTGAGCACTCTAAGTTTTTTTAGCAATGGCACCGAAACAATCTTCGACCACCAAGGGAAAGAAAGCTGCCTCCTCTTCTCGCTCTTCTGCCCAAGCAAGAGCGACTCCCATCGAGCAGAGCGAACCTCGCTCGGAACGAAGTATCCCACCGTCAAGCTGTGCATTGGGCGTTATAGGTAAAGTTTTTGGGACGACAAAAATGAAGAAAACCCTTCACACACGTTGTACGTGAACGCGCTAGGTCATCTTCTGTGCTGATAGCCTCTTCGAGGAAGATGATGCACAGAGATGTTTTATCTTTTACGCCCACATTCCTAATGTGTCAGCGTAAAAACTCCATATTTTCGCAGTCTGGCGTAAAAGCTTTGATTGTCAAAATTTGGCGTATACTACAAACTTTGAGTGTTACGCTCTGGATGAAAATTCTGGCATAATAACTCAAACTTTGGCAGTCTGGCATAAAACACAGACTATCAAATTTTTGTGTATACTGCCAATCATAAATTTTACGCCTCGGAATAAGATTCCAGCGTAAAAAACTCAAATTTTTACAGTCTTGGCGTAAAAGCATAGACTGTTGCTCTTTGGCATAAGCTGCAAGATTGTGAGGTCTAGTATAGAAACTGACATATTTTTCTTGCGCTTTGCAGTTAACTTGCAAATACCTCCGTTGGCTGAGGTGATGGGTTCTGCTGCTGGGATGCTGAACTCCGATTACCTGGAGGATTTGTCCCATGTGACATTTTCTATTTCCGGACCCCAGTATCCTGAAGGAAGGAGAATCCTGATATCGTCTCAAGGAGAGCGAATGCTGTTGAGCATGATCGACGGAGAGCCCCTGACGTATATAGACGGGGCAAAATACATAAAATCAGCTTTCCTCTTCGGGGATATGATTGATAAACAATCCCCGACGAAGCCCAAGAAGGAAGACTGGATTTTTACTGTTGGGGGCATGGTCATGTACCTGCCCAAGATGCTGAGAGATTACCTTATCTCGACATTCTTCCATGCTACGCATCCCAGGAGGATGTCGTGGACTCTGACCCCTAATCTTCACGGCCAGCCGGAGAAGATATTTTATCAGAAGGGATCAGACCAAGGATCATTTATGAGCCGCCCTTCAGGCCCTGTGATGCCTTTCAGGGGATTATTTCCGGACAGTGTCCCGAGTGAAGACACTTCACTGCTCCAACCAGTCCAATTGTCGACTTTCTGTAATAATTTTATGGGGCATGGAGGAGTGTACCCTAAGGTTAATCCTCGAACCAATGGGTGGCTTACCCCTACAAATCTTCGATGGGTTCGTTTAGCTGCCTGGGCCCTGAAGAACTTTCAGACGAAGCTGGAGAGCATTGGTCTGTACGCGGCTGTGAGTGCTACCAGTGTTGGGTTACCTCTCAACCCCAACCTATTTTTGGCTTTGATGGAGCGATATATCTCGCTCACTGGGACTTTTGCGACTCCACTGGGGGAGTTGGGATTGGCCCTTCAAGAAATGGCAGAGATTTCAAGACTGTCAATGGGGGATACTCCTTATGAAGAGTATGTTCCCACAAACCGGGAGCTGGGGGATACAAACCCTCGGATGGTGGCAGTGTACCAGGAGCTAATGAGCCACTATTTAGCGTGCACCGCCTTCTATAATGAGCCCTCTGATTTGGCTCATACTAACAAATGGGCGTCCTACCTCTTCTTCCATCAGGCTAGAGATGCTAAGCCAGACAAAGTTGTGGATAGCAAGGATAGGCCTTTGAGCCTTCTGAGCGTGCTTAATGCTCAAGTAGTCGACGAACTTATTGAAGACGCTGGGGCTTCAGATCGAGTTCTTAATGAAGGGATAGGAAAATATCCTGCAGGCACTAAAGCCTATAGTTATTTGAGGCATTGCCGCAGGCCTCTGTCAAGGGAAGCTCAACTTGCTGGCTTCCTCTCTATATGGCTACGCCGATTGGTAGTACCTGGCATTGTATCTTTGGATCGCATTCACCGTAACACCTTATGGCCTGCAGTGCGTTTGGTGTTTGGGGCAAGACTGGACCTGCTCCCTGCCATGGTATGCCGGATACAAGCTGGCCTGAGGGCCATTACTGATGGGCTGCTTGCCGATGAAACACGGCGTGACAGCTTTCCTATGGTAGAATTACCGTTCCTGTATTTGATGGGATGACTAATTCTTCATAACCCCAGAGTGATGTCTCCCGGCTCTGCCAGTAGTTTGGGGAATAATTTCTTGTTGAATTACAAGAATTTCACCTGGAACGTGACCACCGTCGTAGACTGTCGGCGGGCATTAAATTTTACTCACAGTTGAAAGCTCTTCTGTATTGTCCCCACTGTACATATCAATCAACAGGGGAGTAGGCTTCAGGTGAAGGGAAGACCGTTATTTCTTCTGAAGCTTTTTATTGGTTGGTCTGCATTAGACCTTCCCATTTATTGTACAGAAGTGAAGACCATTGCTTCTTGGAGCCCTACCTGCCCAGTCGGTTCGCCCGGCAGTTTGGGTATGACCAATTGCACGTGGGAAATACCATCACCAGCTTCAAGTCCAGAGGTGGACTTATTGACGGAGCGAGAGGATGGCGGTACTTCATAATGGGTTATACTGGGACGGCCTTTACTGTGCCCGTGACTTCTCTCTCCATGGAGTTGCGCATCCTCCACTCGTACGCCCAGTTTTACGTGGCCATCAATACCTTCCATCGCGATTTTGATATGCATAAAAGTTTTAGGATGCCCTCTTCTAAGTCCGCGGGAGGAGAGAAAGTCCCATCAGTTTCCTCTGACGAGGTTGAAGACTTTGTCAATCCAGATGAGCTTTTGCTGACAATACCGAGAGGCATAATACCTCCGCCTACAGAGCCTCTGGTTATCCCTGGTAAGCGAAGGGCTCCTGTTCTGAAGGAGACTTCCCCTCGCAAGAAAAAGAAGACTGTTAGTGGTCCTGTCAGGACTTCCAGTCATGAGGCTCCTAGGAGTGAGCCTGCTGTTTCCCCTGTTGGGGATGATTCTTTGACTAGAGGTCCTTCGCCTATTAGAGAGGGAACCTCCACAATTCCGGCTGGCAGTGCCGGAGAATCTTTGCTCGAGGCTGCTGTCGCTGCTACCGCTTCAGGTAGTGGTACGAGATCGCCTTCGGGGCCAAGCCAAATAAGAATATCTTTATCCAGACCAGCAACAGGAGAAACCCATGCCGCGTCTGTAAGTATACCCAGCGAGATTCTACCCAATGAGCCTCGAGTGGATCTCGGTGAAGACCTGGAAGAATACCTGTCAGTATCAGTTGGCACACCCCCTTCTCCAGGTATGACAGCTCGCTTAGCATCATTAAGAAATAATTTAGCTGTACTGGCTGCCGACGCGACATATATACCATCGACCATGGGTAAATGTCGTATTTATGCCTCTTTTAGAAAAATTAACATCATATTGATATTAACTTTCTCTTGTCTTCTTTTCAGGGGAAGACATTTACGGGGAGGGTAGCGTCGACGCAACTTTTGGCTTTGTTTCAGCTCCTGTCGATGACACAGAGGTGCCCGACTTTGAAGAGGAAACATTTTCGGGTGCCGGCTCGCCCGAAATGGTTCCGATATTTCGAGAGGAGAATGAGCCTGTCATTACGACTATGCCTCCTTTGAGTACGCCAGCCACTTCGACCGTTGTTGGCGCTTCTTCTTTTATCGTGCCATCTGTTGAGGCGACGACTGTGACAACATCATCTGCAGTCATTCCTGGAGGGGGATTCACCGATATTGCAGCCACTCCCAGCGTCCATTCGAATCTCGCCATGTTAGTTGAGCAATTTTCAAGCGTTTTCTACGCCACTTTGAAAATGCTGATATCGATGGTGCTGGAGAAGAATCTAGGCTTCGAGGCTCTGAAGACGTCCTCCAATTTTAGTATAGCGCAGATTAGATATTTTAACGATGATGACAGAGCTGATACGCTAGAGCAAATAGTTAATGGTTTGAAATAACCCATTAACGATTATTTGCATCTATCTCGAGGCAGCATTGATGGTCTCGTTCAAGCTAGGTATGACTCCTTAACTGCAGAGTTTGCTGGGTAAATGGAATCTCTGAACAAATCCGTCCAGGAATAGCAGCAGGAGATGGATCAAGAGCGTGCCGTATTGGGGTATGTCATTCCCCAGCTGGCTCAGTGCGAGGCCAAATATGAGGAAGAGGCAGCGAGGGTCCACAAATTGGAAGATGACCTCGCTAAGGCCAAGGAGAAGGCTCTCCCTTTATCAACAGCTCACGACGTGTTGAAGGATCGAATAGAGACGGCTCAGCAGAACCTGACGCATGTGGGTGTCATCTACGCAGGTTTTGTACATGCTCGGTCCGAGCTATCTGCTTTGAACAATGAGGCGGCAAGGTTGGAGCGGGCTTGCGTCGACGTTTTGAGCTCCAGGGATGAAAGAATGGTTACTCTGGCACAGCAGATTCGCGACTTAACTGCTCCTCCCAAATAATGTACTATTTGCTTTTATATGTAATTTGCTCTTTCTGGAGATAATAAAGAGACTTTATCTGACTTTGGTGGACTTATCATTTTTGAATATAAATGACAAGCTAGGGTGAAAGTGATATCAGAGGTAATATGGACATTCTTTCGTTAAGGTTTTGCTGAATGTAAATCTATTCAGAGTTAACATGAACCTGAAAGAATATAATCCAACTAAATTTGTATACTAAATACTATCAGAGGTATCATTAACATGATAGGTTTACAAATTAGTTAAGGATATCTATTCGGAGGTCACATGAACCTGATAGAATATGATCCAGCTAACCTTTGTGCATGGTATCGTCAGAATAAGATCTTCGTCATACTCCGTTAAACTAAGGAGATCAAGCATAGTACTTCTTCGGGAATTTGCAGTTGATAGTAGCCAAAAAAAAATTCATTAGACTTGGCTAATCTGTAAGTACCATTTGCAATCATATAAGGGTCCTCTATCTCTTTATGATTGTTTGTGCGAATTTTGGACATCATACTAGGGGTAATATGGACATAGTATGATACTATATTTATTGAGGACATCCCACTGGGGACCTTTGGTGGACCTATCATTTGTTGCGCATGAGAGTACAAATAATAGGTTTGGGACAAGCCCTGCCAGAGGTAATATAGACGTGGCAGTTTTTGTGGACCTAACACCACTGACGTACTTAAGGTTAAGTACGGGTGCTAAGTTGAGATGACAACCGATATTAGAGGTAATGTGGACATGATAATCGATAGCCAAGAATTCGGAAAGTTTGTTCAGAGGTAATATGAACATGACATACTTTTGAATTGTGACTCCATTGGGGATGGAGGTACATATCTGCTCAGAGATAATATGGACATGGCAGTTTTTGTGGACTTAACCCCACTGGCGTACTTAGAGTTAAGTACGGGTGTTAAGTTGAGATGACAACCGATATCAGAGGTAATATGGACGTGATAATTGATGGCCAAACCAGGCAGGTTTTGTTCAGAGGTAATATGAACATGACAAACTCAGTTGGGGAAATAAAGAAATGTTTGGACAATAGTTCAGAGGTAATATGAACGTGAACTCATGTTCAAAAAATTCACTATAGAGTGATTTTCTTGAGTGGGGATAGACCTGAAGAATCCGCTGGGGAAACTTTAAGGATTAATCATCCGGTATATTCTTAAGGGGGCAAATTGTCACGTTAAACTGAAAATAATCTGCAGTGATCGTCTCCTCATTTACAGATGCAAAGTGATGACTTTGGCGTCGATCAACTCCTGGATTCTCTTTTTCAATATATAGCACGTCCTTGTGGGGTGATGAATGTACCGATGAAAGAGACAATAATCTGGGTCATCGACTTTGCCAGTTCTCTCAGGATATCTGATGTTGGATAGCCGAAGTTTGTGTTCCTTCATCAACATATTAAATATTTCAATGATGTCATCTTCATTGTAGGAGAAAGTCCCTTTTGACCTTCGGGCTCCCGATGCTTGAGTTTTACGGTCTTCCGGGAAGATCGTCATCGTTGCATCATCTTCGGATTCTGAGGGAATTCTACCCCCAGCTTTGGATGCTGCTCTATTTTGTCGAGGTAGACTACCCCCAGACATGTCGTAGCATTTGACCCCTGAAGTTGATTTAGAAGGAGCTGCCTCTGGTTGTGCAGGATCAGACTCTCGAGGTTTTGAGTTTGCAGAAGATGCAGTATACCCCAACCCAAAACAAGTTTGTTGACAGTAAGGATTACTATGCAACGGTGTTCGTCTGCCTTTTCCATAGTTGAGGCCTTGTTTCAACTTCAAATCATAACCCATGCTTTGTATAATCTTTAAAGTTTGTAGGCTATATCTGTGGGTTTGCATTTTGCCACCCTCAGACTCGCGAAATTCTTCTTGTACAATCGGACTGCTCCGCATGCGACTGAAGACTATTGGATGCTGGTCGTCGTGAGTTGGAGGAACAATAAAGGCATCATTTTCATATGGTCCATATGTCATGATGACATTAGATGTTGATGCATCTTCCCACATGATCTCTCCACGTTTGATAGTTAGGGGAACTGAAGCCTGTTTATGACTCCTTTCTTTGCATTTCTGGATCAGAAATTCACGCAAGTCAGGAGTATTAACGGAAGAAGAAGAGGAAGAAGGTTTGTTCCTCCCTTTTATATTAGTTGGCATGCGAATATTGGGCACCCCAACCCTTTCTCTGCCACCTATATACAGCAACTCAGCCATATGAGTGGCACATGATCCATGGAGAGCATATCTATCCACAAACCGGGCCTTCTTTACGCTGAGGGGCTTAACCTGGCGTAATTTGGAACTCTGCTCAGGTTGGCATAAAACTGAGAAAGTCCTCAAATGGCCGTCAGTATTCCACGTAATCTGAAGAGCGGGCAGACTCCTCTCTTGATGGTGTACAATCCGAGAAGTCGGGAAATCTGCCACTTATTTTCCCTTGCGGAGATTGCAGGGACTCTCTGCCTCCTTTTGAGTGAGAGAGATATTTTTACGCGCTGAACGTATTTGAATTTTTTGTCTTGGCGCTGAGGCCTTGCCAGATACTACGTCTGTCCCATCAACGACGGGAGACGAGTTTTTACGCGCAATGCGCGATGTATACTTCTGGATTGGCGCTGAGGCATTGCCAGAAGTTTTGTCTGCCCCGCAAGCGACAGGAGATTGAGTTTTAAGCGCAAGGCGCGAAGTGGACTTCTGGATTGGCGCTAAGGCATTGCCAGAAGTTTTGTCTGCCTTATCAGCGACAGGAGACTGAGTTTTATGCGCAAGGCACGGAGGGAGCGATGCTACCACCTCGTTGGTCGGAGAGATCAGAGAGTCGACAAGAATGGTAGGGGATGTCCGGGGCATTCACACCTTAAGCAGTTTTCTGTTGTCTTGGACAGAGAGAGAGTGAGAGCTAACCCGGCTCGAAGCATATCTTCGTAGGCTGATTGGTCGAATTGGACGACCAAGGTCTTCTTCATTGATCCTACTGATACTGCATCGTGTTGAGCAATTGCTTTCTCGTCAGATGAAAAATATATCCCTAGCAGAGTCGCCATCTTGTGTTTAATAATAAACGGAAGAAATAAAACTAGGTTTATACGAAACCCTTTCTTAGGTTTACAAACAAGAAGTACTATTAATCCTATACGAGGATGTTAAGTACAAAATTTAATCTGGGTAAATTTTGCTATAGGAGTCTGATCTGCGGTCGATCACTTTGTCCCTTGGACCACACGATGATGAAGAAGTGCTGTAGAAGACGGAGAAGCTTCAAGGATTGCAAGAGGGAGTGGATGCTCGATGCCAAAATCGTCGATCACTGCTCTCTGTCTGTGCTCTGGATTCTTCTCTCTATGAAAGTCAATTTTCGACCTTCAACCTTAATTCTTTGACCCTGGACCTCTGTCAATAGAGGTCTCTATTTATAGGATTTGATGACAGCAACCGTCCAGTCGGCGTAGAAGCCGGATAGTAGAGAGTGTGGTACCTTTTTACGCGGCGGTTATAATAACTGCCACCCACGTATAGATGATCTTCTGAATCTGCGTGTGACGCGTGTCCCATGATGAGGTAACGCGTATAATTGCTGCGAGGATCACGACATGCAAGCCACGTAGGTAACTGTCCCTTGCGTAGAAAAGGTTGGCATAGAAGCCAATAACTGTCACCATGGCATAAAAGCCAAATAGTTGTTAAGTTGGCGTAGAAGCCGAGTAAGCGTAGAAGCCTTGTAGGCGTAGAAGCCTGATGCTGCATGAATGGGTAGCTAGCATAAAAGATAGCCGATCTTCCTTCCTTGAATGAGGTCTTGAGCGTATTCTGGACAAAATAGCCTGAGTTGGCATATACCGAGGAGATAGCAACGACGTACTCCTTATAGTTGAAAAATAGCCAGGTGGCGTATTTCAAGGAGATAGCATACATCGTACTCCTATAGCTGGAAATAACCTGATGGCGTAATATGCAAAGGTGATGATGTGGACGTATTAGCCGTAATCATGACTCACCCAGTCTTTGGAAGTAGAACCAGATCTCGTGCATTTAAATGCAGAGATCTGCCCCCATTCTGCGCATTAAATGCAGAGACGTGCCTCGAGCTCCGTACGAAGAGCAGCTTTTGACGTGACAGTTTGTTTTGTCTTCTGCTGAGCGTAAAAGCTCACATCTGCCTGTATAAAACTAGGCAGCGTATTCCCTTGTATGCGTAAAAATAATTTGTATCAAGGAAATGTCACTAAACGATGGTTTGGGTCTCTGTGCCGCACCATCATTACAGCCGTTGTCTGGATAGTTGTGCAGTACTCTTTGTTAGGAGTCAGGTTCACCGCATGATCTGACAGGTTCATTCGAGGAATACGAAGCGTTCCCCGTACAACTTCCCGCTGCATTAAAAGCGAGTAGGTTTTACGCCAAAGTGGCGATGTAACAACCTTCTTACGCCGAAGCAGCCTGGAAATACTGCATTACGCAGATTGTCCTGGGGCTTATATTTTACGCTGTACTAGCGATGAAGCCCTGTTGTACGTCGATGGCTCTGAAGTCATATTTTACGCCGCCCAGCACTGAAATACTGCGTATAATTCTACAGCGTATTTTTCATGCTTCTACACGGCTGACCTCCGACCACCCCCCCGCCGGAGCTCCGCCTCCACCGGCGACGACGACCCGGACACGCCCCCCCCCCCTCTGACACGTCAGGTATACCCCCCCTATATATATATATATGTATATATATATATATATATATGTATATATATATATATATGTATATATATATATATATATATGTATATATATATATATATATATGTATATATATATATATATATATATATATATGTTATGTATAATTATACATATATATATATGTATATATATATATATATATATATATATATATATGTATATATTATGTATTTATATAATATGTATATATACAGTATATATATTATATTATATTATGTATATACTATGTACTTCTTTGCAAACATGAAAATATAGTTATTATAAGGTTGTTATGATCTTTTTATGTTAAAAGCTGTTGTTTTATTCAACCATGAAATGAGTTCGAAAGCTATTCTAGAGATGTGTCTTCTACCTAGTGGGACGGCATCAAAGTCGCGTTGCCTTATTTGCCGGGATGGCTGTGTGTTGGCATAAATCGTTGACAGCCGTGCTAGGTCTTTACTATCAAAAGAATAGTATTAAAACAACTTGATTAGTTAAGTAAAATAATAGAATTTGCATAAAAAGATTAATCAACAACCTCTTAATTTCTATAGTTTTTTCATGTGAGCAAAAGAAGTAGAGAAGCTTTAGATAAAGTCTTACATCAAATTGATGTAATAAAGAAATTAGATTTTTCCATTAAGTCTGGAAAATCTTCTTTAAGGGAAACTTCTAATATTCCCATTAAACCTCCACCTGAGGTCAAAAAATTTAAAGGTTTGAGAAAACTTATTCTCTTAAAAAGAGATATGAATTGAAAGATGAATTTTACAATCATCTAGAAAGATCGAAATGTCTAATACCTTTCACTGACTGGTTTGTTCAAGACCATGTTACAAAGGAATTGGCACAACTTAATGTGTTAGAAGAATATTATAAAGTATGGAGTACTAATGAAGGTACAAGTAGTGGTCTCACTAGATCAATGTATCCTCCAAATGAGTCAATCAAACTCACGGTTAAAAATATGCCGGATAAAATTGATGCTACTTCTTTTTCTTAAATAAAGTCTTATCATTCACTACTATAAGTGAATTTTCCTGTTTCTGTAAATAATACAGAACATTCACTTAAATTAATAAGTGAAGATGATATTGGGCATGTAAGAGAAGCCTATAATTATGTTCATATTGGACTAATTCAAATTGCGTTTAAACCTTTAACTTTACCAGGGTTAAATGCTTCAATTATGACATCTCTTAGAGATGCCAGATGTTTAGACTGGAGTCAATCCTTAATGGGAGTTATGCAAACTAGTCTTTGCCATGGTCCAGTTTATTTCAATGTTTATCCAAATTTAACTTTGTCTTTAACAGATCATCATCTATATGATGCTGTTACTCTTAATCTTAAGACAAATGGTTATAATTTTCTTCCTGGATCTGAAACTATAGCAATAATCTATAGAGTTCATTATAAGGTAATGAATACACAATTTATTACTTGCGGTTTTACTGGAACTCTAAGAGGTTGGTGGAATAATTGTCTCACTGAGTCTCAACGGCAAGAAATAATTAATGCTGTTAAAACAGAGACCAATACTACTGACACTACTCCAGTTACTACAACTGATGCAGTTTATACCCTAATGATAACAATTTTAGAACATTTTACGGGTGGAATTTCTGACCATGGAGATAGAGTTAGAACTCTTCTTCAGAATTTACGTTGTCCAACACTTACTCATTTTCGTTGGTATAAAGATACCTTCTTGAGTAGAGTTATGTTACTTGGTGACGCTAATAATGCTCACTGGAAGTCAAAATTTATTGACGGATTACCCAATCTTTTTGCAGAAAAAATAAGGCAAGGTTTAAGAAACCAAAATAATGGTGTTATACCTTATGCAAATTACACTTATGGAAATTTGATCAATAAGTGTATTGAAGAAGGCTTAGCTTTATGTAATAATTTAAAGTTAAGACATCAATTGAAAACTCAGAGACTCTCTGAGAGAAAACAACTGGGAGAATTCTGCGACCAGTTTGCCATGGATATTCCTAAACCCTCTAATACTAAGGGGAAACAGAAAGTCAATGACTATAAGGAGAATAATAAAAAACCTTATAGAAAAAGGAAATATCCTTCAAGAAGAAAAGAACCTTCTAATAAAAAGGAAGGAAGAGACTTGAGGAAGAAGAAATCTTCTAAGAAAATTATTAAATGTTATAAATGTACGCAGTTTTTAAGAGTGTTTCCTTTCTGTTCTACTAAGTGAGCTTGTACTCTGTAATCTTGTTCTACTGATAATAAAATTCCGCATAAACGTTTGACGCCTCATCCTTCTTATCCTGTTCAAATTTGGTATCAGAGCCATGATGGCTCAAGGCTGAGGTAATTCTACTTCTTTGCAAACATGAAAATATAGTTATTATAAGGTTGTTATGATCTTTTTATGTTAAAAGCTGTTGTTTTATTCAACCATGAAATGAGTTCGAAAGCTATTCTAGAG
The DNA here is from genome assembly GCA_036927795.1 of Iris macrosiphon. Taxonomy (NCBI): domain Eukaryota; kingdom Viridiplantae; phylum Streptophyta; class Magnoliopsida; order Asparagales; family Iridaceae; genus Iris; species Iris macrosiphon. The sequence continues at coordinate 195,905,815 of JAYESA010000007.1, forward strand.
ATGTGTCTTCTACCTAGTGGGACGGCATCAAAGTCGCGTTGCCTTATTTGCCGGGATGGCTGTGTGTTGGCATAAATCGTTGACAGCCGTGCTAGGTCTTTACTATCAAAAGAATAGTATTAAAACAACTTGATTAGTTAAGTAAAACAATAGAATTTGCATAAAAAGATTAATCAACAACCTCTTAATTTCTATAGTTTTTTCATGTGAGCAAAAGAAGTAGAACCCCAATTGCATGATGGATAAACCATTAGCAATAGGATCAAATAAGAGAGCCCTTACTAAGGGAAAATCTTTAAAGAATGCTCAAAATGTTGAGTATCCCTCTGAAATGGAGGAACTTAATAAGTGGACAATTCCAAATGTTAAGCCAAAAGAAATTTACCAAATAGGTACTTTTGACTTTAAAGTAAGGGACATTCTCAATAGAATGTACTATGAAGATAAAAATTTTCGTAAATGGTTTGAGAAAACTTATTCTCTTAAAAAGAGATATGAATTGAAAGATGAATTTTACAATCATCTAGAAAGATCGAAATGTCTAATACCTTTCACTGACTGGTTTGTTCAAGACCATGTTACAAAGGAATTGGCACAACTTAATGTGTTAGAAGAATATTATAAAGTATGGAGTACTAATGAAGGTACAAGTAGTGGTCTCACTAGATCAATGTATCCTCCAAATGAGTCAATCAAACTCACGGTTAATAATATGCCGGATAAAATTGATGCTACTTCTTTTGCTAACACAATTGAAAGCAAAGAAGTAATAATTAAAGAATTACAAAAGGTAATTAAACAAAATAATTACACTAATGTTTCTATTCAAGTTATGGGTCAACAATTGACTAGAATTTAAACAGCTTTAGATAAAGTCTTACATCAAATTGATGTAATAAAGAAATTAGATTTTTCCATTAAGTCTGGAAAATCTTCTTTAAGGGAAACTTCTAATATTCCCATTAAACCTCCACCTGAGGTCAAAGAATTTAAAGTCAGGAAAACTCCTGAAGTTACTAGAGAGGATATCAAAGAGCTAATAGCTCAATTTAAGAAAACTAATCTTCAGACAATTAATTCTGAAGAAATGGAATTAAAAGAATTAATATCATATGCAAAGCAAAAATTTGCTAAAGAAGAAATGCTTCAGCAATCTGAAAAGAAACATCAGCTTCAGGTAATTGATAAATCTTTTACTGATGATGATACTTCTTCTAAGGATAATTCCGAAGTAGAAGAAGACATAAATTCTGAGCAAATTGATGCTATTCAACAATCCTTTGTTGAATCTAAACCTATTAATAATTCTCAGATTCAGGCTATGAAATATGGCAAGCCGAATCTACTTAAATATTATTACCAAAGACCAACTCCTACTGATGTATTATTTGAAGAAAATGATACAATAATACAAAATCATTACAGTGGAGGAGATATTTATGAATGGAACATAGATGGTCTTACTGATAAACAAATTCATGATCAGTTACATCGAATGATGATGTATTCTAATGTTGCCAAAGCTGTTGGTAATAATGATAAGGAAACTGCACAATTTATTACTTGCGGTTTTACTGGAACTCTAAGAGGTTGGTGGAATAATTGTCTCACTGAGTCTCAACGGCAAGAAATAATTAATGCTGTTAAAACAGAGACCAATACTACTGACACTACTCCAGTTACTACAACTGATGCAGTTTATACCCTAATGATAACAATTTTAGAACATTTTACGGGTGGAATTTCTGACCATGGAGATAGAGTTAGAACTCTTCTTCAGAATTTACGTTGTCCAACACTTACTCATTTTCGTTGGTATAAAGATACCTTCTTGAGTAGAGTTATGTTACTTGGTGACGCTAATAATGCTCACTGGAAGTCAAAATTTATTGACGGATTACCCAATCTTTTTGCAGAAAAAATAAGGCAAGGTTTAAGAAACCAAAATAATGGTGTTATACCTTATGCAAATTACACTTATGGAAATTTGATCAATAAGTGTATTGAAGAAGGCTTAGCTTTATGTAATGATTTAAAGTTAAGACATCAATTGAAAACTCAGAGACTCTCTGAGAGAAAACAACTGGGAGAATTCTGCGACCAATTTGCCATGGATATTCCTAAACCCTCTAATACTAAGGGGAAACAGAAAGTCAATGACTATAAGGAGAATAATAAAAAACCTTATAGAAAAAGGAAATATCCTTCAAGAAGAAAAGAACCTTCTAATAAAAAGGAAGGAAGAGACTTGAGGAAGAAGAAATCTTCTAAGAAAATTATTAAATGTTATAAATGTGGTAAATTAGGCCACTATGCTAGTAAATGTTATACTAAAAAGAAAATTGAAGAAATTGAGGATGAAGAGTTAAGAAATACTCTTTATAAATTAATGATTAATTCTGATTATGAAGAAAGTTCATCCAATGATGAATCCACAGATGAATCTGCGGAAGAATGTGGAGAAAATTGTCAATGTAACCAATGTGTTGCAGACAAAGATGTTGACTACTATAAATCCATAGTAGAAATGAATGGCTTATCAATAAATACTTTAACTCTTGATGAGAAGAAAGATATTATTGAAGCTTTGTTAAAGGATAATATTAATCCTAGAATAAAGAATAAAATAATTGATTTTATTGGTCAAGAAAAAGAGGATAATAGTCCCATTAGAAGTCCTACAGAAGCCTACAATATGGCTGAAGTTCTTTCAAGATATAGGAACAGACAAGTAAAACCTGTCACAATACAGGACCTTCAGTCTGAAATAAAGACTTTAAAAATTGAGATTAAAAATTTAAAATCTCAAGATCAACAAATCCAGACTAGACTGGACAAACTTGAGCTTGAACATATATCTAGATGTTCAGCTAAAACTGTTACTAATAGTAACTCGTCTGCAAGCTCTTCTCATTCTCACATTCCTGAGGAGGAGAATTTAGTAGATGAACAGGATCAACAACCAGAGATTGTTGTTAAGGATAATTTCCTACAAAAAATGGATTTATTTATTACCCATAAATGGTATATAAAAATAAATATGCTTGTCAATAATGAATATTATTTGACAAACTTAATTGCACTTGTTGATAGCGGTGCAGATCTTAATTGTGTCAAAGAAGGAATCGTTCCTATTAAATATTGTGAACGAACTACTCAGACACTCAGTGCTGCTAATAATAAAGCACTGACTACACCTTACAAAATCACCGATGTGAATATTTGTAAGAATGATGTTTGTATTCCTATACATCTAATAGTTGTAAAGGAAATATCTCAGCATGTTATTTTAGGAACTCCTTTCCTAGAAAAACTTATGCCGATTAATGAGATTACTAAGGAAGGTATTACAACCTGTTATAAAGGCAAAAGAATAACTTTTGAATTTATAACAAATCCTATTGTTAAAATTCTTAACAATATTGGTTTAAAAGAAAATCAAGTTAATTTCTTGAAAGAAGAACTTGCTCAGGTTAATATAACCCAGCAACTAAAACAATTTGAAGTTCAGAATAAAATCAAGCAAGTTGAAGAAGACTTCAAACTACAAACTTGTAGTAATTTACCAAATGCATTTTGGAATAGGAAACAACATATTGTTTCTTTACCTTATGAGGAAACCTTTAATGAAAAGGATATTCCTACCAAGGCAAGACCTTGCCAAATGAATCAAGAATATCTTGAACTATGTAAAAAAGAAATCCAAGAATTATTGGATAAAAAATTAATAAGAAAATCATACTCCCCATGGAGTTGTACAGCATTTTATGTTAATAATAATGCTGAAAAAGAAAGAGGTGTACCTAGACTTGTAATTAATTACAAGCCATTAAATAAGGTTTTAAAATGGATTAGGTATCCAATTCCTAATAAAAGGGATTTATTAAATAGAATTGTGAAAGCTAGAATTTATTCTAAATTCGACCTGAAATCAGGTTATTGGCAAATTCAAATTGATGAAAAGGATCGGTATAAAACTGCTTTTACTGTTCCTTTTGGTCATTATGAATGGAATGTAATGCCATTTGGTCTGAAGAATGCTCCTTCAGAATTTCAAAATATCATGAATGAAATATTCATTCAACATTCAAATTTTATATTATCTTATATTGATGATATACTAATCTTCTCTAATACTATTGAAGAACATTTTAAACATCTTAGTATGTTTAAACATTTAGCCATTAAAAATGGTTTAGTAATTTCTGCCCCGAAAATAAAATTATTTCAACAAGATATTAGGTTTCTGGGACATAATATTACTAATAATACAATTCATCCAATTGATAGAAGTATTGAATTTGCTTCTAAATTTCCTGATAAAATAACTGATAATAAACAGTTACAAAGATTTCTTGGTGCATTAAATTATGTATCAGAATTTTATAAAAATATAGCAAATGATACAAAAAATTTGTATCAAAGATTAAGAAAGAATCCTACTCCTTGGACTAATGCTCATACCGAGGCAGTAAAAATAATTAAACAAAAGGTTAAAAACTTACCTTGTTTACATTTAGCCAATGCTGAATGGTTTAAAATTGTTGAAACTGATGCCAGTAACATAGGTTATGGCGGCATATTGAAACAATTAAATCCTACTACTAACAAAGAAATGTTAGTAAGATATCATTCAGGAAAATGGAATGATGCTCAGAATAATTATTCTACAATTAAGAAAGAAATTCTTTCTATCATCCAATGCATACATAAATTTCAAGATGATTTGCTGAATAAGAAATTTTTATTACGCATTGATTGCAGTTCAGCAAAAACTGTCCTAGAAAAAGATGTTAAAAATTTAGCATCTAAGCAAATATTTGCTCGATGGCAAGCAGAATTAGCCATATTTGAATTTGATATTGAATATATTAAGGGAATTAATAATTCTCTTCCTGACTTCCTAACTCGTGAATTTTTGCAGAACCATGCACAGGAAGGATAAGGGGAAGCAACCATGGGTTCCTCGACCCATGACTACGGACTCCAATGAGTTCAGATATCAGTCCAAGAAAACTGTTCTTGGAAAAGAAAAGCCCTCTAATAGAGGCATAAAAATTCAAGAACCTGAAGAAACCAATGTTTCTTACAAGCAGGCAGTTGAGGTGGAAACAATATTCACCCAAAATAATTATTCCGATAATTATTCAGAAGAAATTCTTCTACTTGACAGAGTTGATATTCCAATGATGGATAATCCTTGGAAAATAAAAGAAAAATATCTGGAGAATAATATGTTTCCAGTAACAGGTAGAGATCGGAATGTTTATGAAGGAATTTTACTGATCACTAAATCAGTTGAAATTGAACATTTCCATCAAAAGACCAATGATCTTCGTAGCGATGTCAATTATAGCAAGATAATTTTCAAGCAGATTATTACCCCTCAATCTTGGGGACTTCATCCCAATAGAACTAGACATCTAGTTCATCGTGAAAAAGGAATTGATGTATTTTTCACATACTGGGATTATGTGGAGGCTTTTACTAAAGTTTTTTACTATGAAAATAGTAAACAAAAGCACTCCTGGTTTATTAGAATTTGTCCTGAAATTCTAAAACAGGAAATTCCTGTGTGGTTTTTTAAATGGTGGTATAAATTTGGTACTACCTTGGAGATTTTACCTCCTTCACTACAAGAATTATTTGCGGTTTGGACGCATTCATATCCTTTATGTCAAAATGGTGACACTCTTCTGGAGGGGGAGAGTACTATGTACTTCTTTGTCCACTTTGAGATTCCATACATTTTCAAATGGACAATTAAATGTGAATACAATCCTCTTAATTTTCCTGTTCTGGCCAGAAAATTTATGATCAAATGGTGGAATAGGATTGATGAGAAAGAAAAGGTACAAATTGTACAGAAATCTATTAAGGATAATGAGATCCTTATAGAAGAAAAATTAAAAAAAGAAATTGTTGAAGATAGTCCTTTAAAGAAGTTAAAGGAATCTTTGAGGAGAAGAAATCCTCGAATTACTGAGGAAGAATTGAAGAAAAAATGTCTTCAATATATGCAAACTCAATTTGAGTCTATATTTGAAACAGAAAATATGTCTGTTAGTTCTACTAAATCTGACAAGGAAGTAGACGAAAATATTGATGAAGAAACTTTCTTCAAAAGGATGCATAAAAGAGTCACTACTCAATCAGACAATGAAAGTGATGATGACAGCATGCTGTAAGCATCCATTATTGCCAGAATACAGGTGGCAATCACTTTACTTTACTTTTGCTAAAGAGAATCTCTTTAATTATTGGCCGACAATGGTGGACCCTACCACTTACTTTACTCAGCATAATTGCTGTAACGTGGACGGTGGAGAAATAAAGGAGCTAAAGTAGAGATGATGGCGACAGGCACTCATGTTGCTGCTTGATAAAGGAATCCTACCTACAGCTGCCGGTTACCTTACCTGTACCTGTCAGTCGATCGATATCGACTTTTGTGTTATAAATAGAGGCCAAGTCCTCTCTATTATGTACGCAGTTTTTAAGAGTGTTTTCTTTCTGTTCTACTAAGTGAGCTTGTACTCTGTAATCTTGTTCTACTGATAATAAAATTCCGCATAAACGTTTGACGCCTCATCCTTCTTATCCTGTTCAAATTTGACCTTATAATAACTATATTTTCATGTTTGCAAAGAAGTAGAATTACCTCAGCCTTGAGCCATCATGGCTCTGATACCAAATTTGAACAGGATAAGAAGGATGAGGCGTCAAACGTTTATGCGGAATTTTATTATCAGTAGAACAAGATTTTTGAACAGGATAAGAAGGATGAGGCGTCAAACGTTTATGCGGAATTTTATTATCAGTAGAACAAGATTACAGAGTACAAGCTCACTTAGTAGAACAGAAAGGAAACACTCTTAAAAACTGCGTACATAATAGAGAGGACTTGGCCTCTATTTATAACACAAAAGTCGATATCGATCGACTGACAGGTACAGGTAAGGTAACCGGCAGCTGTAGGTAGGATTCCTTTATCAAGCAGCAACATGAGTGCCTGTCGCCATCATCTCTACTTTAGCTCCTTTATTTCTCCACCGTCCACGTTACAGCAATTATGCTGAGTAAAGTAAGTGGTAGGGTCCACCATTGTCGGCCAATAATTAAAGAGATTCTCTTTAGCAAAAGTAAAGTAAAGTGATTGCCACCTGTATTCTGGCAATAATGGATGCTTACAGCATGCTGTCATCATCACTTTCATTGTCTGATTGAGTAGTGACTCTTTTATGCATCCTTTTGAAGAAAGTTTCTTCATCAATATTTTCGTCTACTTCCTTGTCAGATTTAGTAGAACTAACAGACATATTTTCTGTTTCAAATATAGACTCAAATTGAGTTTGCATATATTGAGACATTTTTTCTTCAATTCTTCCTCAGTAATTCGAGGATTTCTTCTCCTCAAAGATTCCTTTAACTTCTTTAAAGGACTATCTTCAACAATTTCTTTTTTTAATTTTTCTTCTATAAGGATCTCATTATCCTTAATAGATTTCTGTACAATTTGTACCTTTTCTTTCTCATATATACTATTATATATTAAATATATATAATATATATATTATATTATTCTATTATTATTATTATTATTTATACTATTATAATATATACATATAAGTATATGAACATATTATTATATTATATGTATATATATATGTATATATAGTATGTATTTATATAAAGTATATATATAATATATATATTATATTATATATAAGTATCCTATATTATTATTATATATACTATTATATATAGATATGTATATGTATATGTATATGTATATGTATATGTATATTATTATTATTATTATTATTATATATATATATATATATATATATATATATATATATATATATATATATATATATATATATATGTATATGTATATGTATTATATTATTATTATTATTATATATATATATATGTATATGTATATATATTATTATATATATGTATATATATATATTATTATTATATATATATATATATATATATATATATATATATACATATTAAGTATATATATATAATATTATAGTATTATGTATATATTATTATATATATGTATAAGTATTATTAAGAATATATTATATATAATTATACATACATATATATATATATATATATATATATATATATATATATATATATATATATATATATATATATATATATATATAACATATATAAATATATTATGTATAATATATTTTATATAATTTAGTATATGTATATACTATATGTATTATTATATATATATATATATATATATATATATATATATATATATATATATATGTCCTTATATTTTATGCCTTATGTATATATACTATATATGTATTACATATGTTATTACATATATTTATGTCCTTTAAATATACAGCTATACATATTATTACTATATATATATTATATATATAATAATTATTACTTCTTGTATCATATATAAATAAGTATTATGTATATATATATATATATATTATATAAGTATGAATATATGTATTTTAATATATATATATTATTATACTATGTATATATCCTATACTATAAGTACGTATGCTTACTGCATAATTATTAAAATATTAAATTCACGAACTCATGTACGTCTTAAACAGAGTGCAACTACGACGCAGTTAGTAATCCAAGGTCACAGGACCATTCAGACGCAACTGCGGGAACAGGTTTTTGGCACTCACAGCTTGAGGACGTAGGCAAGTATACCTTGCCAAATTTTTACTGTTTAAACTATAAACTGTTGTATGTTATTCTGTTTCAAATTTCATATAATTGTGCGCGTCCGAGATTGTCTCGGGTGCCGTCGACGAATACGTCGACATGTAGTATAACTGACTTAGACTATAGCAGACTCACCTACAGTTGCGAGGGTATTCTGATATCCTCCTAGATCCTGACACTTGTACACGCAAAATGATTGCAATTCATATTGGAATGCGAGTTTGCGTACTCGATTAGCTACCGGTGCGTGTGACGTGCATCAAGGTTTAGCACGTAATCATGACTATTTAGAATAGCTATGACTTGGCATATAGTCACGTGGTATACACCTCGTGTATTCGACTTGTGTATCCGCATTGGACGGGGATGACAACTAGTAGGCGTATGGGATACACACATTGGACTCCGTAGTATCCAGAGGAGCCACGGATCCAATGACTTCCTTTATTCAGATACCGCGTTCTTCGGAGCGATACAGACGTATATATATATGCAGATACCTCATTCTTCGGAATGATGGACGTTACATGATCATATACCATACTCTTCAGAGAATGGACGTTATGTCTACGCCTACCCATACGTACCAAGGTTGTCTTCACATTGCATTCACTTAGATGGTTAGCACACCTTTATTTATTTTATTCAGTATTTACATATATGACATGCTTTTATGTATCTTGTTACGTCCCACTGAGGACCTGGTTCCCTTCCAGATCTAGACGAGGCGTACTATCCCAAAGTACACGGACCCGGACAGGAGACGAGGTACGCATCTGAGGAGGAGCTAGAGGTACTGCCATCAGAGTCTCCCTGATCTTTAGTAGACTCATCATCTGGAGCTAGAGCCTCTTACCTAGATAGACGATGCTCTAGTCTTATTATATTTCAGCACTTTTATTTCATCTTTTGTAGTGGGTTTGTTCCCACCAGACATATCTGATTTGTACTATGACATTTCAGACTCAACATTTATATTCCAGCACTTATTTCAGTATTCCTTATTATTTTGTGGATGAGATTAGACATCACCTGTTATCTTCTAGTATTAAACTTGTTAGTATTTTAGGACAGCGTAGCACGTCTCGTTGGGTCCATTAAATTGGGTAATCCCTTAGAGGCGTGTCAGCTGGCCAATGCCACGTGGCTTGGTCCCGCATATTTTGGGACTGGGACGTGATATATATATATATATATATATATATATATATATATATATATATGGAAGGAAGTAAGAAAGTCGAGAAAAAAAGTTCAGAACAACAATTCTTGGAAGGAAGTAATTAAGTCAGAGAAAAAAGTGAATAAAAATAAAAAATTATGTGTTTGGGAAGGGGAAAGAGGAAAATGTTAAAAAAAAATTTACTTGGGGCAGACTAAAAATTTTTTTTTTGCAAAAGTGGAAGAAAAATAGAGAGAGAGAAGAGAAGAGAATTTTGGGGGAGGATTTATCCAACTACCTTGAAAAAGGTAAGCATAAATTATAATTTAGAATATCAAGGATTAAATAGTAATTATATCTCTATCCACAAAAAAAAAAAATTATTTTTAAACTTTTTCTTTCCGTACATTTTGTTCATCCAGGCAAGTGAAGAAAAATTTAACTTTACTTTCATTTTACTTCCCTCCACTTCTCTATTCCTCAAATTTTTTCTTTTCCTCATCACAAAAGTTTCCAAAGACAGTGTAAATGACAGAAATATTAGACATTAGTGACACTTTTGATATATAAATACTAATTATATTTATTATGCAGACCACACAAATTTCGGAACTTCTCTTAACCCAAAGTCTAAATATCCATAAATGGCATGACAAGGCTAGAAGATAACAATGCTGCAAATAGAAACATGAAAAGGACAAGTATGCAAATATAAAAATGTTTAGAGGGCACTCAAGGAAAAGAAAGTCCTATTCTCTCCTTCGTCCCCCCCATATAAAGAGCAGAGGGGAGAACGATCGAGAGCACCGGAAGGCGTCTTCGTACACGCCGTCCTCCAAAATTTTCTTGCCCTTGCTCCTCTCTCTGTCCGTGCCCGTGTCCGCCGTGTCCGCTGTGTCCGTGTCCGTTCGAAAATGAGGGAGTGCATCTCGATCCACATTGGCCAGGCCGGGATCCAGGTCGGGAACGCCTGTTGGGAGCTCTACTGCCTCGAGCACGGGATCCAGGTAATCGACACGCTCTTCATCATCTTGATTTTTCTTGCAAGAATTTGTTAGATCCAGGTAATCTGTCGGTGTATTTGTTAGTTCCTACGAATCGATGTCGAAGAATGAAAAACTATTTGTTAGATCTATGGATCTGGAGTTCATTTTTGGGGAAATTTATGGTTTTTTTGATGTTTTACTAGCAGATGTATTGGATCTTGATATATTTTTGTAGATCTATGGTGAAAAATTGAATTTTGAGTAGAGAGAGGTAGATATTGCTCATAAATTTAGGGCTAAAATATGAACCAAGCAATTTTGTTGTGAATCTCTTGGTGAAACTATGATATAATGTTGTGCATTTTAGATCATGCGATTATTTCTTGAATTACTTGTAGACCTACAGGAAAAATTGTTGTTATGTCCATCTATTTCTCGCATATGGATACACATTAGATCTTGAAATTTATCAATGTACTTGCAGATCTATGGAAAATTGTGGTTATTTGGATCTAATTTTTGCAGATGTAGGTCTAAAACATGGAATTACTTGTAGATATTTTGATTAATGCACTAAAAACTAGTAGATCCTTAGGGGAAATGGTGGTCATGTTTGCTGATATAGACTAATCATTATGATAGATACATTATATATCTATGTTCTATGTAATAATGGATACATTGATTTCTCAATAAATGAAGTTAGTAATGCTATCTATGTTCATTTTTGATCTCGATTTGTTTGTTAATATGTTGATAGACAATTCAGGTAATATATGTTGATTCTAGGGTTACATCAATTTATATCTTGATGATTAATATGTGACTTTTATTGTTTGTTATTACATCAAAATTTATAGGATGAGCAAAAAAAATAAAAGTTTCTAACAAATTTTTTCCCAAATGCATTCCAGATTCCGCCAGACCGTCTGACGGTCTAGCGGAATTCGAACAGGCGGGTTGGTTGGTTGACAGTTCTGGGTTGGGTGTTCCTATATATTGAAATGCCTACCTTACATAGAGAAACCTATAAGAAGGCTAGAGTTTTCATTAATCTTTGAATTTTCTATAGCAAAAGGAAAGCCAGTTTTACTAGCTATAACTATATATCATAATATTTTAGCACAGATACATTTATCCATGAAACATTTGTAGGACTTTTAAGTGGCCCCCGTCTTATATATATATATATATATATATATATGGGACGTGGTATTGCACCAAACTTATTGCAACAATTATTCCACCAAACATTCTCAACCATACATGTATTTCAATCATGTGGTTATAAGGTATGCTGACGTGGCACCTACTTTATGAGATGCTTTATAACCACATGATTGAAATAAATGTGTGGTTAAGATTGTTTGGTGCAATATCCCACCCATATATATATATATATATATATATATATATTCACACAAAAACCCACACCCATAGCCTGCTCGATTTCCGCTAGATGGTTTTGTGGAATTGGACTTGCATGAATTCCGCCATACCTGGCGGAATGTTTTGCGGCATTTAAATTTTCTGTACTATTTTAACCTCTTCTGCCGTTGTAAGAAGTCGATAAAATTCTGTTATTAGACTGGATTGGGCAATTTGATTTTATACTCACATATCAATACTTGAAATAGTACATTAGTAACTTCACTTCTCTGTTTTATAGCCTGATGGGCAAATGCCAAGTGACAAGACAGTTGGTGGGGGTGATGATGCTTTCAACACCTTCTTCAGCGAAACTGGCGCAGGAAAGCACGTCCCTCGTGCTGTCTTTGTCGATCTCGAGCCCACTGTTATCGATGAGGTGAGGACTGGCACTTACCGCCAGCTCTTCCACCCTGAGCAGCTGATCAGCGGCAAGGAGGACGCAGCCAACAACTTTGCCCGTGGCCACTACACCATTGGCAAGGAGATTGTTGACCTCTGCCTCGACCGCATCAGGAAGCTCGCTGACAACTGCACTGGCCTTCAGGGTTTCCTTGTCTTCAATGCTGTTGGTGGTGGTACTGGCTCTGGACTCGGCTCACTGCTCCTTGAACGTCTCTCTGTCGACTATGGCAAGAAGTCGAAGCTTGGCTTCACTGTGTACCCATCCCCCCAGGTGTCCACCTCTGTTGTAGAGCCCTACAACAGTGTCCTCTCCACCCACTCTCTCCTGGAGCACACTGATGTCGCCGTTCTCCTCGACAATGAGGCCATCTACGATATCTGCAGGCGTTCTCTTGACATCGAGCGCCCAACCTACACCAACCTCAACCGTCTTGTGTCACAGGTTTGTATATGCTTCCGCCATTATTTTTGGAGTCATTTGGGGTTTTCTTCTTCAGGAATTATGAGCTAATGGTCTCGTGTTTGTGCAGGTTATTTCATCACTGACTGCATCACTCAGGTTTGACGGAGCCTTGAATGTGGATGTCACTGAGTTCCAGACCAACTTGGTTCCATACCCAAGAATTCATTTCATGCTCTCCTCCTATGCCCCAGTCATCTCTGCAGAGAAGGCCTACCACGAGCAACTCTCTGTTGCTGAAATCACCAACAGCGCCTTCGAGACCTCGTCTATGATGGCCAAGTGTGACCCTCGCCACGGCAAGTACATGGCCTGCTGCCTGATGTACCGTGGTGATGTGGTGCCCAAGGATGTTAATGCTGCCGTCGCCACCATCAAGACCAAGCGCACCATCCAGTTTGTCGACTGGTGCCCGACTGGCTTCAAGTGTGGTATCAACTACCAGCCCCCGACTGTGGTCCCTGGCGGTGATCTTGCCAATGTGCAGAGGGCTGTGTGCATGATCTCCAACTCCACCAGCGTTGCTGAGGTGTTCTCTCGTATTGATCACAAGTTTGATCTCATGTACTCCAAGCGCGCCTTTGTGCACTGGTACGTTGGTGAGGGTATGGAGGAAGGGGAGTTCTCTGAGGCCCGTGAGGATCTTGCTGCCCTCGAGAAGGACTACGAGGAGGTTGGTGCCGAGTCTGCTGAGGGTGAAGTTGGCGATGAGGGTGATGAGTACTGAGAGCTTTATGAGTTCACGTTGTATTCTATACCCTTTGTTTGTCTTTTTAATGTGTGTTGGATGGATGTGTGTTTCCGACTGGCCTGTATTGCATGCATGGAAAACTCGGTATGTTTATGGTGTTGCTACTTCTTACTAGTAACTGGGTATGGTGGTGGTGATGAATTTTTCTTATGCTTTTGTAAGGAAATGCATGTTTGATAGTGTATCATTGGATATGATATTTTCAAACTTGGTTCAACTGTTCCGGATGATGAGTACTGATAGGAGCTGTGATTTTAGAACCTTTACTATTTGATGTCAGCTAATGCCTAATGGGAAAAGAGAACTGTTTTTGAGAGCTGTAGTGTTGTTGTACCATTTCAGTGGATAACTGTCGTGTGAATGCTTCTTCTATTTTTTCCCAAATTGCTTCCCATGTAACCACGGAAGGACCAAGATTGTAAGCTTTCAATATATAATCCAAATACAAACTTTGTGCTTGCTATAGCTTTATATATATTGAAAAAAATATTAATTTCTGTTGCATGTTGCTATCAAATATTCTAATATCATATTTGTATAAATTTGGCTACATATCTTCTCTCTCTATTCTCTTTTCTTTTAACAATGCAGAGAAAACAGAGAAGAAAAAGAGTTGATCATTGAAAAAGACAAATGATTTTATTTATTTTTAAGAATTGAGTTTGATATTGGAGTGAGCAATTGCGGCCGAGAAGGGGAGATCATATCAAGGCTGAATAGAAAAGAAGGAAGTCAATGGAGTGGAAGGAAGATGAGGTTCGGCAGGTTGTTGTGGGTCTAGATGTTGATATCGAACAAAGGGAAAGACGACGTCGAGGACAAGGAGACGGAGGCTGAGACTGAAGAGAAGCATAGGCCTCAGCCTGATATTGTTGTTGTCGTTACTAAGAACCAAGGGAAACCGGAATTGTCCGGAGCTGACCCTGCTCTCCCATTTATTCGGTTTCATATTTCTGTTCTCACCCTATTATATGTGGGTCCCAGCCGGTATTAAAAAAAGATAGGTCCACATGTCCCTATTACATATGGGCTCCAGCCAGTATTAAAAAAGGAGAGGTCCACATGTAATAGAGAAGAGACAAATATGGGACAACATATCTGCTCTGGAAATTGTCGGTTGGAGTATAATAACACATAAATATGGTAGAGGAATCAGAGATCTTTGTAGTTTCCGAACCGGTCGAGACTACGGTTGATGTAGAAGATATAGACAATGTAGAGTTAGGTTCTATTGTGAAAGACCACGTCGAGGACAAGGAGACTGAGGATGAAGTGGAAGCGGAAAAGAAGCAGGTATCTCAGCCTGAGACTGTTGAGCATCGAGGGGAACCAGAATTGTTAGAATACATAAATATGTCAGATTAGTTAGAACCATTTGTAGTTTCCGAATCGATCGAGACTATGATTGAAGTCGAAGATAGAGACAATGCAGTGTTGGATTGCATCTCGTTTCCGGTTGAACGTTCAAAGGAGGATGGCAATGAAGTTGATACTTTACTCCCACATCGGATAGGATGTGGGATTATGAGGTGTAGATAATTGAAATTGGTTCATATCTTACATGAGAATTCTCTTTTAAGATATATGGACACAATCCAATATCACACCTCATGGATCAATTCCAATTTAGATCACACCGCGTCCCCCAACATGCAGTTGCAGCTGATAAAGTGGAAGCATAAAAAACTGTTTGATTCAATGACACATAGCAAGTATTATTAAGATTCACATGAACTGTATAAAATGTCAATCAACCTCTCACAATTTAAAACACCAATAAAATAAATAAAGAATTATGTAATCTTCATTGAGTCCTAACAATAATTTAACATATCTTAAAATCAAACTAAATGAACCAATGCAAATTTAGTCTTAATATGTCAATGAAGAAATGAGTAAAACTTTATTAGTAATTACTCTTGCGCTAAAGATTCATGAAGGAGCTGTTTGGTTGCATGCAAATAAAAATCTATGCTGCACGTAGCATTTGTTTTTGTAAACTATGCCGCAAATCCTAAAAATTCAGTATTTGAAACGTTGTAATTAGTACACATGGTTGCAGCTTTTGTTACTAATTGGAGATCAATTGTTTGGGTTGACTTTATTACTTTGAATGAAAAGAGAATTATTGAAAATAATGTAAATGATATTGCATTGTAAATGGTGTCAATCATTTTTGCCACAACAAATATTGCGATAGTCGGAGGAATTGATGCAGCAAGTGGTGTTGCAGTAGTTTGACACAGTATTTTTTTTTCTTTTCTTCCTGAAGAGCTATTAGTGTGTGTATCAGCACATCAGGATTCATTCTTAGACAGCTCATGAATATACATAAAGATATAAAAATGTAGGGATATAGAGTTATCCAGAATGCATCACATTTACTGATTAGTAAATTTAATACTAGAGTATATACTTGTAAATTATCACAGCTGTATGAATCAAAGACAAAACTGGCTTCATACCCAAACAATATGAACAAAAGAAACCATTTCATTTCGGACAACATAATTTATTCCCATTGATCATGTCTAATCAGCTGGCATGATAAAAGATAGAACAAGATTATGTTTTGCATTATAATAAAAACCAAATGCCAACTTATAAACCACCCCTTACAAAGTCACCAAGTTGTTCAATCTCTAGCTATTTTCTACTTCCGTCCAAGCTTCTCAACCAGATTTTTCTCAATTTCCATCCTCTTCTTCACCAGCAAGGCATACTTGTCTAAAAGCTCCTTGTCTCCGGCCGGTTTTGAAAGCTTAGCACTGAGAGAAGTTTCGTCTAATTTGTTCTCATACATTGAAGAAATGGGCACAAAACCACCTGCTTTGTTGCATAACCACCCATGCGCTGCCCTCAAAGCCGCACCCAACGAAGCAGAATCTGTCATTAAAAGGAACGAGTATAAATTGCTGTTGAACTTAAGTGACATTTGACTTGTTTACAATGTTGATACGGATAAAGACACGATACGGGTAGGGTATACAAACAGTCACATATGCTTCACGAATACAGGCATGTTTAGGGGTACAAGATGCGATATGGATACGACTACCATTTTTCTGTGTCCTTGCAACATAGTTTGTTTATGCATTTATGACATTTTTCAAATAGCGTAAAATATAATACAGCACTTCTGTTTTTCTAAAAGTATATTCCTAGTCAATAAGGAACTTGCTGGTCTGTAAAATCCTATATTGCCACCAGAGATTATTGACTTGGTAAAAAGCTGCCACTTTAAATGTTTCTTATATTGAGAATATAGTACTAAACAATAGCAATAGTACTTGCAAATCCAAGCTCTACAAGGATTTTGGTCCACCTTTAAATCCAAAGCCCAAGCAGAAATTTTATAGAGCCTGAAAATTAGATCCAAACCCAAAAATTTGGGTCAGGTTCAGTTTTGACTAATCGGGCCCATTGTTCACCTCTACTAACATTGCTATAACTATATATCGTAAACATGGTTCGGGATTTAGGTAATGATAAACTACTCATTGAAACTTTAGATAATATTTAAGATGAGACCTATAAAAACATAGATTTGCCCATTTCTGTTTAGAGTAAATTACTCAAATGATATATTAGATGTAACTAGCACATAGAATATTAAACATTACTAAAGCACTATTAAAACAACTAAATAAGCATGTGTTGCACTGTAGAATACATATATCAAGAACTTGCCAACTTCTCTCAATAACAAATAATAATGAAGGATTTTGATATATTAAACTATGTTATACATTACCTGGTCTTTCGACGGTGTAGACAGGACATCCAAAAATACTAGCAATGGAGCAAAGAATAGAGTCATTAGATGACGCCCCACCAGTTGCTATTATCCTTCTGGGAGGAGTGGGCATACCGAACCTCTCCGCGTGACCCCGCATTGAGAGGAATTGACCTTCTATTATGGCCCGCACCTATATCAGAAGAAACTTGAGCCTTTCAACATCCTATCACATATATGCTTTCCGTCCTTGTAGAAATATATAAAGTAGTCTGTCTGCCTACAGTTTACTAACCTCCGAAGGAGCATCAAACTCCTCAACCTTACGCTCTTTCATCTCATCTACTGAACCGCTTGTGAAGTTATCAATCACGTAGTGGTGGAATCCAACTACAATTACGAGTTATAGTTCAAATCTTTCAATAACAATACGTAGAAGTCCGGGGATATAAATAAAATTGAGAAATAAAAACGATATAATCTTTTGGTCACCTGGTAAGGGAGGTAGAATCTCATGGTCCATGTAGTAGAACCCTAATTTTCCACCTACAGTAGCAGAGGATTGTCAGAATAGTGAAAAGCACCGATATCAGTATTAATGGGTGCTTAAAAGTTGTTCCAAGCATATTGTGTAAGAAATCAAACTGACACTGGTCTAAATTATCTACAAAATACCAGATTATCTCTTTCTATAGTATCCAACCTAACAAAAATACATAATAAGAAAAAAGAAGTTGCACAGTAGTCTTGGGGACAGAAAAATATAAGCAAACTCTGCCTCATGACTAGCAAGGTAGGTTTTATATAGAAGATGAGCAAAGTAGTGAAATGTCAAACAGAAACCTTATGTAGTCAACCTTCATCTCAACAATCAAAAAACAAAAAGAGTATGGGAAATAATCTAGGGTTGCCATCCCCAATAACGAGGATTTGTCCATGTAAACCTCAGGAGGTTTAACAATATTTATGAGATATGAAGATATGACATACCAATATTGGAGCCATCTTACCATCTTGAAGTCATGCATCAATCTTTTACATCCTACTTCTACCTTGTTATTTTCTAGTATCTTTGTAGGTAGCAATATGAAGGTTTATATTTTGACAATAAAAAACTGAAAACATGGTAGGAATTGCAACTCACTGATCAAGAATGACCATTATGGTCTACCTGTGAATCAAATTAGATACACATTAAGAAATTTCCTGAGCTATAAATCTAATGACTTCTACGTAATGGCTTTCCAAATATACGTAATGGATTTCATAACGCAAAGGTGTTCAGAACAGCAATTCTTATATGTACCTCTATTAGATGTTAGATTAATTAAATCTGTAAATGAAAAAACAGTAATCTATTAAAAATCCCCGTAATAACTAGTTGACCGGTCATATCTTAGAAGGAACAATTATACAACCAAATGAACAAGGAGACTATATAATACACCCAAAAAGAAATGTCATCTGAGACAGCTAACCATTAAGAGGAGGGGTTTTCTCTAGAGACTTGTTGAACACATCCCAAGAACGTTCTGCACACCGGTTACGCACATCTACAAACATCAAGACGTAGTGAGCTGTCAATAGGTACTGTCGAAAGTGGATAGCAAATAATGGGCAAGATTAAGTAGAACCTTCTCTAGTAAGAGAACCATTTTTGTAACACAGCATAACCATATAGCATTTTGGATCAACTGGGTTAGGAAAAACATGCCCTTCAAGACTTGGTCGGGGCTCACTGGTTATTCCAAAAACCTAAACAGACATGATAGAAAAAGAAGAAGAATGATGATTGCCAACCACTATACTACAAAATAAATCAAAATTACCAAAAAATAAACTAAGGAGTCCAACTTACAGTATCACTTGTTCCGAGACTAATTGCAAGATCACCAGGAGTATTCAGGGTCAGGCCTGCACACACGAAAAAAAGATGTTGTCCAAGTACAGCTAATCAATTACGATGATAGTAAATTAGGTACTTCATATATTTTACTCTTAACTGACGGCAGAACCAAACATCTAGTAAGAACCAAACCCAGCATCTACATAAAACAGAACCAGTTGAATAGTGGAAACCTTAATCAACTCATCGCAAGCAAGACATGCTGCACTTTTCCCATTAGACACCCTTATTAAGAAAATAATCTTAAAATGTTAAATTTATAACAATAAATGCATGGTCCCACTAGACAATAGAAGAGTATAACCATGGTAAAGAAACTTCAACTTATCTATGGGCTAAAGCAAGGTTGAATTTTGATTGTTTTGAAGCTCCAGGGGTTTCCTTTCAAATAAACCATTTTACGGATACGACTGACCGACTCCTTGATGATTGCAATACAATTTATCTGCCCTATCTGAAAGGTACTGTATATCGTGAATTCCTACATGCACAAGAAAGTTTACAGATTGTGATAGTCATTGTGAAACAATGATAAACACCAAAGATAATGTCCAAAAATGTCCAAAAGCAGACATTTCCGCACGTACGGTTGAAAGTAGACATCATAATAAAAACAAATGATGCATAGGAGAGAAGGCACTATTTATACAAAAAAAAAAATTGTGAGCATTTCTTAATGAAAGCTTATGTGAGCATTAGTTATTTCTGTTTTGCAAATAAGAGTGACCAACTACTTACTCACTGCACTGCAATATTTCTGTCCTACTTGAATTTTGAAGTCAAATGTAATGTATATCCCAATTTCTACATACCGCAGAATGCCTATTTAATCACTGCAGCCACAGGTCCCCGGATCATAACCTGGCTCTAATAGCAAAGATGAAAAAATATGGAGGTAACCAAAAATTGAACATAACAACAGAAGAGATCTAACCAGGGTGGTTGGTCGATGATCAAGACTTGTTCCATTATCTGCTCCGCTCCTGCAGAATGGATCTCGGTGGAGGGGAACTACAATGATAGAGAAGAACACCCTCCTTGTCCCAGTGTGAGAAGACTACTCTTGTGAAGAGAAATTTGGTAGAGGAAAGAGAGGAGAGAGTTTGATAAGTCTCTATTTCCTGGCAACCCTTCATATGGGATCCTAACATATATAGGATATGATAGATTCACGAATCACGACTCTTAATTTTGTCCCTGTAACCACTAAGTAATCTTCTTATCACTAAAGAAAAAATAGGAATAAGGCACGATCTACCCAATAGACTAGGTAGGATCCACCTGTTGCACCAACAAGGTGTAAAAAAAATCATTACACCTTTTTGTCTTATAAATACTGAGATCCCTTCTGCTAAGCATCCAATTTGGATAACCGAAGTACCTGACGTGAATTAGACTACTACAGTATAATCATAAATTTCATATTACAAAAGTCCATTGAATTTCAAAACTAATTGTGATATTTCTTTTTTTTTGCTAACTTGATTCTGGTCCCTCTAAGTTTCTAAAACCTGGCTGGAGCCGTAGCACTCACCCCGACCTCACCTGAACAGGTGTACCCGAACCCAACCTTGCCAGATTTGTTTCACCCTACCCCAACCTTGCCAGAGTATTTTCATTTTCCTTTTTGTCATTGTTAAACAAAAAGAAGTAATTTCTTTTTTATCCAATATATTCATGTGCTTTGCACATGACTGTTAAGCTGGACGGGAGGGTATCGAGTATCGACTTGCAAAAGTGGTGGCAATTCAGTGTATTTAAGTGCCTATTGAAATAGTACAAGACATCTGGGTGTAAAAGTAATGATAGTTCAAGGTATTCAAGTGCAAATTAGCCTAAAGTAAAATAAAGAGAGAATCCTGTAGAAGTGTAATAGAAATAGAGTTTAAATATAAAGGGATAAGGGAGAGAAGGAAAGAGGAAGAGGAAAGCGAGCATGAAGGAGAGAGAGAGAGTAATTTGAGACATCTCATTTATGAGACTGCAATTAGCAAGTTTGGTTGTCAACATGCCTTCAGTTTTATAACCAAGTATTCATTTTCTCTTGTTTGTGCGTGAAAAAGGAACCAGTAGCTGCCACGTGCACTTACATGCAAACAGTGACAGGTAAATTTAGTATATTGTTATATATGTTGCAGCAAATACCATAATCTATTCGAAAGAATCAATGATATTAATGTTCTTTAATTACACATCATAAGTACTAAAGAACTAGAGAAGAAGAAAATATCACAATCACATAGAAGAAAAAAATATCACAATCACGTGAGAAACCAATTTGAGCACTAAGAGTGTCTGATATAAAATAGAGATCATTGTTGATTGTAGTGTGCATGCTCACACATAAAACTGAAAGACAATTTGAATTTTCTGAAAATAATAATAAACAATATCAAATAACATAGATAGAGTAGATTCAAGACCTGCCAAGCTATTCGGATTATCTCCAGACCACTGAATAACAAGACAGCTACTATTAAAGTTATACCTGCAAACATTAGATGAAGTCAAGAACCAAAATCATAATATAAACAATATTCAAGGTTATGAAGTCTTACCACCTTATAACAGGTCCTCAAG
Source organism: Iris macrosiphon (assembly GCA_036927795.1). NCBI lineage: Eukaryota > Viridiplantae > Streptophyta > Magnoliopsida > Asparagales > Iridaceae > Iris > Iris macrosiphon. The sequence goes on from JAYESA010000007.1 coordinate 195,927,977, forward strand.
AATAGACTAGCACATTGGATTCCCATGGTTTTGAATAAGTTATCTTATTATAACCATTAATTCGTAGTGAAAATAGAATTTCAGTATTTGTTGAACCAAATAAATGAAGTGTCTTATTAGCAGAGTTGATTGCAAGTAGTAATAAAAAGAGGACGACATCATCAAGTTAAGAGAAGTTACGGAACAATAAACTCTCCACTATTTCCATGAATGTTGTTTAACAATTCACGCACATGTGCACACAGAGAAATCATCTGGGCCTGTTGGGTTAAAGTTTTCTTCAAAGGTACAGTGTCATCCTTTCCTGTGTAGTGCTGCATTATAAGAGACTAAATAATGAATACCTAGCCATGATTTTATGAGCATAGTGAGGTTCAATGGTCTTCTTATAGAAACAGATGGTTCAATGTTCTACCAAAGAGGGGTCCCTCAAGGCATCAATTATCCTATAGCTAGAAGAATGCCAAAACTGTGGCAAGAAATTAATATTAGAATGAAACTGCACATGGAGATAGTTTAATAAGTGGAAGAGAGACACTGCACCAGATTCCAATCACCTCATCTTTCTAAAAGTTTGAACAAATGTAACAGGAGGTTTTATTAAAGGTACTGATGTTTGGAAATTTCAAATATGATTCTACTTTTTAAACTATTGAGGTAGTTATCATATAACTCTGCTAAAAAAGGTAAGAACCACGAAGGAGCATGACCTTTTCTACAGGATAGAAAAAGATAATGGAGCAGAAATAGCTTAATATATGCCATAACAAAGGCAACACACTGATCACAGGATCACAAATCCTCGGTGTCAAAGAGAATGTCAAATACATCCAGGCTTCTTCAATACAGAAAAGTAATCAACAATTTTAGCTTAAAGCTTCTTCCACGTGTGTACAAAACAGACTAGGCAGAACTTGGGGTGACACATACAATCAGATGATGTGGCAAACCTGAAAGCATCTTAAACAAGAATATGCCGTACAACACAGAGGCTTAACAAGAAATGTGTTTTGAAAAATCAAAGGATTAAACATCTTTTTGTGTGCATGGATGTGCATTTGTTTCTGTATGAGTGTATATGTATGTGTGCAAACATGAGAGTACATGTTTTTCCTTTTCTATAACAGAACTACATTCCTGTTCAGTTTTTACTATTTAGAAGTTGTTCATTATCCTATTACCCAAAGATCATTCTGCCTTATTTGCAGTGGCTAAATCACACAAAGATCAAAATTCCACTTTCAAAATCCTTACTTTCTAACAATTTTTACTTTTCAAATCCGTATTTCCTAACAATTTTAATATACAAACATAATAATAGTTTTTAAATCTTTATGGCAGCTCTCTAGTAACTTTTTATACTCTGTGAAGAAAGGAAAGAAAATTTTTGTTTACTCATGTGTCCATACTCCATAAATGAAGCTCAACTTTGCAAAATAATATCATATTAAACAAGTTTGTGACCATCAACTGTTTTCATGCCCAGTATGGTAGTTGCTCAGTATCCTGTGTTCTTATGGATTATTTGTGAGCATGTGACAGATTTGTGCTTAGAATTTCTTTAAAAAAGGCCACATGTAACTCAATGGTTAAGCCTATTTGCTGTATAAGTATCAAAACATGTAGCAGAAGATATAATACATTATTGCATTTGGAAAAGTCCAACAAAAGTTTTCTTGTCAAAGAATACTTGCATATAGTTCACAAGCCAAAAGAAAACATAAATATAAGTAATTTGTTATAATCCTTTCCCTGTCCAAGGAGTAAGATTATGATTGCTGGGGAGCACAATTATCATTATTATTCGTCTTGTAGAGTACTGTTTTGTGTCCTGAACAGATGGTGAATATATTCATCATTTTTGATGAATAGAATTAATCTACCAGAAGAAAACAAGCATACAATAAGGATGCTATGACTTTAGAAGTAACCTATAAAAAAAAACAGCCAAGACCAGGAAACTACAAGGTTCTTAGAAGATGGCACCATAACTTGTTGTCAAAAAGAAAAGATAGCACCATTAAATCTTTATTCAGTGTAAAATATTTGTAGGTCCAGTTCTTATACCTGAACAACTATTAAGTATTTTAAAGAACAGTATATTACAAACAAATTCTGCTTATCATTATATGTGGATCAACCATATTTGTTCAATTACCCATCATTCCTAGTAACATGTGGAAACACAATATAGAGTTGACATTAGTGAATTCACAGGGAAACATACACAGTAAAAGCTTGCAAACAGAAATTAGCACATTAATAGCAGGAAAGCAAAGCAGAATCATCATTAAGGAAACAAATTATTTGCAAGGAGTTTTTTAGAACCTATGTAAAAGCAGATTCACATGAATTTGGCAAGCACTAGACAAATATAAACTCACCTCTGCACGAAATAAGGAGCTAATGAACCAGCAATTGCATGAGGTGGTGCTAGTAACCCGAGCTTTTCCGCTAAACCTGGTGCTGTAGCCTATTAAGACAAGGTAGAATCAGCAAGAATGGAATTTACAGCTAACTTTATGTTAAAGTAAGGCGGGACTAACAAACACACCTCCAGAACAATCTTAGACCAGACACGCTCTTTGAGATCCATCAAGTTCATTCCTGCTGCATCAGTCTCATCAATACTTGCGTAGCCTCCTATTAGAAGAGAGGCCATGAAGGAACTAACAAGAGAGATCCTCTCAGTTTCATTGTAAATATCTGGTTGTGTCTGATATAACTTTCGGATTTGGGGTCCTGTGAATCGCTCATAAGCACGCGACCCAGTAAGTTTTGATAATTCCAATGCACCTCCTACAGCATTCTCTATTTCTCTGCACTGTGATGTGGTGCTACTGTCCATCCATATTGGTGATTCCTTTGTAGAGAAAGCATCGTTAAGTTGAGATAACAATGGCTTACTAGGATCCAATGAAGCCAATATTGGCAGACTGCCCTTTTTCCAGTAAACACTGCCATGTTGTTGTCCGCTCCCTGAAATTGCTACAACCTTTCCAAAGTCCACTTTTGATTTTAATTTTTCTAGTAGACTATCTAATGCATCCACCCACATCAACGTAGGGGAAACTATCCTACTATTCTGTGAGGGGTCTCTGTAGACTCCATCTTTGGTTTTATATTGTGGCAATTCAGAATCAAAATGTACAGTTTCTGAAACAACAATGGTGAGCTTGGAGTCTAGCACAGTTGCTTTTAGTGACCTATTAATCAAAAGATCAGGCATAAACATTAATAGTCTTCTTTGTCAAGACTAGCAGCTTCAGGGTTAATTATGATTTAGTGCTAAAGATGACATACACATTTCATTACAATATAACTTTAATTTGGTTTTGTTAAATAGAATGTGTCTGATAGCAAACAGGAAGAAATGTTGAAGCATGTAGATATACATGGTCCAATGAGGAATAACCAAGCGTGCTTCTTCAAAATTACAAATAAATCGGTATATTTGTATGTAGGGATAAGCAATGTGATCAAATCAGAGAACATGAGTCATGTTTCGTATTAAAGACCAGGTTGGAGAAATTCTCTCCCTCAGCTCATTCATTCCCCACCAGTTTCTTATGACAGCCATTTACCTAATAAATATGAGTTCACATTAATGGAGAGGTTTAATGCAAAAGTTTCATTTCTATCTCATATCAGATTCAACTTCTGCATTTCACATCCCTCCATCTGATTTTGGATAAAAGGTCTGAATCTTTTACTGGTTACCAGTTGATAACCAGCTATACCACAAGTCATCTGATTAAAACTAAAGGTTCTTGGTAATCTGCAGTTTCATATTTATCTTACTTAACATAGGAAGAAATGAAGATCCACTTCCATTAAATATTCTGTAAAGTGTGTCTGCACTAGCTTCATCCCATCTTTCAATTCTCTCCTTGTAAAATTATATTGATGAGGAAAAGAAAAAGTTCCCATGAGATTGATTTCTTAGATAGTTCCAGAAATGAACGTAATCATATTACTTTGCATTCCTTATTTCGATAGTGTTCGAGTTTATCCTGTGCGCAGAGGGCCTAGATGGTTTCTATATGGTGGATTCAGATATTTGGGTATGTTTATTATGCAGATTATTTTAATACCCCGGAAACCAAGGATGGAAAAGCAATTGACATATTTGTCTTATGTTATCAAATTTTACGATGTCGTATTTAATTCCTGCGAATGCAATTTTCCCTATATTGTGGTAAACTTATTCCCTCTAAAACAGGTGGGAATTTACAGTATTTTTATTTCCATGGGATGGACACACAAAAATAGGTGCAACCATGCATGGCCGTGTCACTATGTCCCTTCCTGTGTCGTGTCATATCTGTGTAGATGCAACATAGTTTAGTGGCCAATTGTGTTCGGTTTTGGGATACTCAAGTTTGGCTTGGCAGGTTCGGGACAATGTTTACGAGTTAGGGGCAACAGATTCGGATAAGTGGGCTCATGTAACATGCAACAGATTCATATAAGTGGGTTCATGTAACATTGATTAACTAACTAAGCTTCAAACAATCTTGATAATTAAAATAACAGAAAATTTTATATAGGACGAAAAACTTCATCCAATTTGTGCAGAATAAGAAATGTTTTGTATATTTACAACGAAGGAGATATGGCGCACTGGCGCCAAACAAAAAAAAAAAAAAAATAGGGCGCCAGTCACAGTGGTGCCAAACTTTTATTTTACAAATGATGCATGCATATTAGCTTCTTGTTGAATGAAAGGTTCTAGTTAGTTCACATTGATGCATATTCATGCATGCATATTGCATGCATGCATATGCACGCATATAATATTCATGCATGTTGCTAGATTCTTGCTGAATGAAAGGTTCTAGCTAGCTCACATTGATGTATATTGCATATCCATGCATGCATATTGTCTAGAGCCAGTTTTATTTTTTTTCACTAGTCACATTGGCGCTAGCTTCAAAATTTTTGAAGTCTAGTGCCAAGTTTTTTTTTTTTTTTAAATTGTTTGGCGCCACTGCAACTGGCGCCAGATTCCCTTCGTTGTAAATATACAAAACATTTCATATTCTGCACAAATTGGATGAAGTTTTTCACCCTATATAATTTTTTTTTTGCTAAAATAATATGTTGGCGGTGGGATCTGAAACTAGGTCTACGATAAGAGACTAAGATTTTACCCAACTAGAATAAAACAAGTTTAGGATGTGAAGGATGCAAAACCACTGAATATATTTTAGGTTGTGTTTGATACATTGATTTCAATATTGCAAAAAATTCCACAAACCAAGAGTAAAATTCACAAGCATCATTCATCAAATATTTATATTATCATATTTGTTACAATATATAATATTCCCAAGAATATAGAATTCTTGTGCAAGAATATGACATTCTTGACTTATAATAATATATCTTTAGTGGTTTTACTTTCACATCCAAAACTTATTGTAATCTAGTGGTTTAAGACAATAGTCTCTTACCTAAGACTTGGATTCAAGTCACACATTCAAGTCACACCAACAACATACTATTAGTTTAATCATCAAGGTTATTTTTATATAGTTTAATTATCAAGATATTTTTATATTAGTTAATTAATCAATGTTACTCGAACCACTGGTTTGAACAAATTATCCTAACCCGGACTTCGTAACCCATAAACGAACACAAACATGCTTATCCGAACAACCCAAAACTTATATGAACTTGGTTGACTCTTAACCATACTTTGTAGTATCGGCCGTTACAAATACAATACGGCCGATACCGATAATGTTTAGCATGTCCCAACCGATACCTACCCCTATCGATAGTGACCGATATCAACATTGGAAATCTCTTTTTCGGCCAATTCGGCAAAGAAAAAGGAACAAAAAAGACCAATCAACAATGGTATATAACCATAGTAAGGTTGTAAAAGTATGTAAATGAAGAAAACTTATTTATCGTAGGTAAACCAATCTGCATGGGTGACTATTATTTCATTTAATTTCAAAACAACTAAGAAACAACATAGAATATAATTAAAATTATGCCTAAATGTATAAAATATTTGTTTGTAATTTTTTAATAATTTTTTAATAATTTTTTGTTTTCCGATACTCCGATCCAAATCGTCGATTGTGCCGATTCCGAATTTTCGATGCTCATAGGAAGAGTCTGATACTGGTTCCGATACTTCGAACCTTGAACTGAACAAAAACCAACTGCCCCAAAGTCCAAACATGATTGGCCCAATAATTACATTCCCATAGAAAATAAAAATAACTACAATCTTTGGAGAGAATAGATTTTCGTTTCCAGATAAAATTATTTACAACATGAAACAAACATGTCATTATTTTCCCTCCTTAGTTTTCCAGAAATTAAAAAAAAAATCTACAAATCAAACACACCCTTGTTATAAACCAAAAATGTCATATTCTTACACATAAATTCTATTTTCTTATAAATATTATATATGATATCAAATACAATAGTATAATTTCATATGAATTTGGTGTCCAAAAAAGTTTATTCATAAAGTTCCCAACAATATTGCAATATGAATTGTTGGTCTCTGCATGTCTGTGTTGCACAGACAGACGGGAAAATGGTGCCCATATCAGTAACGTGTCGATATTGGTTGACGATGGAACATAGGCAACTATGTTGTACTATTTGATGTATTTATTCCGTATCCATATCATGTTCTTCTCCGTATCTATGTATGTATTCCTCCAACATAGCTATCTATGCAGTACATGCTATATGATATTAAATAGTCGACAAGAAAATTTTGGAGAATAATGTTTTAGACCAAAGAGGCTTATGACACCAAGCTTTATTTTGTCTCTTGGATAATTATGAGAGTTCTTAAAACTGACCAGCTTAGTAAGACTGTAAATTAAATAACCAAAACTGACCGTTCTAGTTAAAGAGCTACTACCTATATATTGTCTAAAAGGGTACATAATATCATAGTAATGCTATGCCAACAGAGTCGGTTATAAAGTTGTATTGTTATTTGAGAAAAAAAGAAAAAGAAAATTTCGCATGCATTTTCAATTGAATTTTGCCAACAATACAACTATGTACAATACAAACCCTATACAAAACTTAGTGGCTAGAGCATTATTAATAATAGCAATACCCCTAATTTTTATTACTTATTAGAATATAGGTGTAAAAGTAATCACTCATTTATATAAATCAATATGTAGCACATGTAGAACCAGAAAAATTATTAAGGAGAATAAAACCTAATGACCGAAAGAAATAATCTAAGGGGAATCACTTGATATGGAGATTCGAAGAAATTAGGTACCAGCAAAATCCCGACTATCAATTTCACATTAAGAATCACTTAATATGGAGGATTCAACGAAATTAGGTGCCAGCAATATCCCAAGTATCAATTTCACATCCATTAGGTTCCGAATGGCCTTGACACCAAAAACCCTACATTTTGTTGTCTTCATATATAAGTTCACAGATTGATTAAAATCCTTAATCTGATCATAACAAGGCAATAAAAACATGAAATTTAAAACACCCAAATGCCCAAAACAATGATAATGCTTACTGTGTGATCTATCAATTCCACATCCATTCTGAACCAAATGGCCTTCAAACCAAAACCCTAATACCCAACAAATCATATTAACCCCAAGCCCTAAAAATCTGCTCTTTTTATCTATTATAATCCTAAATACACAAAAATGTCATAATTAGGTTACAGATGGAATAAAGCCACTAACTTTATCATTAAAAAAACATGGAATTTAACAATTAAATGCGAAAAGAATGTCAACTTTTTTAGGTCCAAAAGAAATAACGAGGAGAAGAATACGTACTGTGTCGAGCTATCGAAACCAAGGAACAGGGAATTGTGAGGAAGAGAGTAATCCATCGGAAGAACGATTAAAGAAACAAGAAAGAAGCTTTTTTATGATGATTAATTATATAGTGATAAATTGCGGAAAAGGGAAAGAAAGGCTACTATATTTAGTATATGAGGATAAGATCGGGATAAATACTAAGTTTTGGCAGAAAATCCAGAACAAATTGATACGAAGAAGTCTTGCGAATCATTTTCTCCGACATTTATGCAATATCAGTAACAAACCAAAATAAAAAGGAAATCTTTTTATAAATCAATAATGAACAAAAATAATTTTGAAAATACTTTAAAAAAAATTTTGTTCTGTTGGGACTTGGGAGCTGTCAGTTGGGCCAGTTTCATTCGAGAGCCCACTTGGGTTGAAGGTGTCTAACTAATGGAAGATTTCTTTTGGGCCAACCGTTCATGCTCCCAAGGATTTTTCTTTTTCTTTTTTTTGGATGGTGCCCGACGTCGGACTTTTAATGCACACTGCATTGTATGTCTTTTGGGTCCACTGTCCACAACTCCCTACATAAATTGAAAGAATAATGCATGCCCCATGGCTCGATCACTGATCTTCCGTCACACAGCCAGACTTCTCTTTCTCTTCCCACTGACCACAAGGATCACTCTAGTTTGGTTGCTCCTAAGGAATTAGTTTTGATTAAGTTGCGTTTTATTCGGAGTTGACTAAGTGTAATGGATTAGCCAAATGGTTTTGACTTATTTAGTTTTAGGATCTCGTATAACATTTAAAATTTATCGTTTAGCTCTTCATATTGTCCATGATAGGGTTTGGGTCTCGTCTTGATGGTAGACTTGGGTTGACTGTTAGATCTCGTTTATGTTTCCATAATATTCAAAATTTACGTTTAGTTTTAGGGTCTCGTATGATATTTAAAATTTTCGTTTATGTCTCCATTTTGCATGGTCAGTCCAAGTCAACAGTCAGGACGAGACTCAAACCCTCTTCTGGACAATATGGAGCCATAAACGTAAATTATAAATATTATAAGAGAACTAAAACTAAATAACCCAATGATTTTTCTCGGTTTTCATTCGCTCCAAATGTTTTCACTCGTCTGGAAAGTCAAACGTCATTTTCTATAATATCCATATGGAAAATGATATATGAACCACAGATCCGGCTCGCCGCCAAGTGTCAGGATCCCATTAACCCCTCCTCTCCTTTTCCTATTTGTTTGGACTTACCACCGATTGATCTGTCAATGGGACGCTGACACTTGTCGGACGGATCATAACTACTAACCAGTTCTGCGGTTCACCTATCAGCGTCTTATCCATATACATCGATCATAAACAAACGTTTTAAAAATGGAATAAATAACTATCCCCGTAACTATAATCCAAACTGATGCTAAATCACTACAAAAATTCATTTGATTTTTGTAGTGAATTGAGCTTTTCCTAGCCAAACAACTTAAATATAGTCATTTTCTACCAAATATCTCTGAATAGTTCTCTTTTGGTGTAAAGTGAGAGAAAATATTGAAAAATAGAAATGTTTCATGTAGAATGAGATTCCATTTCCGTGGGATCAAAATTTTATTTTCTTTCATTTCCTCCCCTTCCTTAGCATTCAAGCACAACCGAATGGTCAATATCATTTTACGTATTGACTAGTAGGTTAAAACATATTATTGATAGATACGAACTAGTTACATACTTGTACCAGTCTACTTTTTTTCACTCCACAAAGCATTAATCATTCCGAGTCCATTTTTGTTCAACCACAAATACTAGGGTGTTTGTTCATCCTCCAATAGAAAATGCACACGTGACATTTTCAAAGTCAAAACCACCTTGATTGGTGAACAAAACCATTTGCAAGATAGTTTTGTTTGGATGAAGATGCCATGTGTACATTTTTTATTGGAGGATGAACAAACACTCTAGTATTTGTGGGTGAACAAAAATGGACTCGTATAGTTTTATCATAATAAATTGATATGATATACTAAAGTGACTGCTATGTTGATTTCTTTGATTACTTATAACGTGTAGATTATATCGAACAAAATTCACATGCAAATAAACCAAAGTACAAAATTACATATTTTGGGATAAGCTTGAAATAACCTAAAATCTTAATTCAAATTGTTTCTATAAATTTTATCTAAAAAATTTGTTCCTATGAATTATCGCGCAAAATGCGACTTATTCTAAAATGTAATAGTTATTTGGCAAAGTCGATATATTTGATAATCCTGAAGTCAAATTCGTTAGATGCAAAGCTTGTTGAAAAGCTAGGTAATGAGACAAAGTATTTATATGGACACCTAAAAACAATGTTGCTCTAAATTTTGTTGTTTACTACTTGAAACTTTAGATGGATAATTATCTTGCAAAATGGGACATATTGTAAAATGTAATAGTTATTGTGGCAAACTTGGTATAATTGGTAATCATGAAGTCATAGTGGGGTAGATGAAAGCTTATTGGAAAGTAAATGATGAGACAAAGTATCTAGGATTTTGTTAACATACGTTCTAAGGACACATGTTAACACAATAATAAATATGTAATTTATATTGGTACTACTACTAGCACATTTATCAATACATTGTTTACTTAAAATGTGTATTGATAAATATAAATTGTGCATTGATAAATGTATTGGTGGAAGTACCAACATAAATTATACATTTATCAATGTTTTAACATGTGACATAAGTGCACATATCAACAAAACCCAAGTATCTATATGGATTTTATATTAATTGCATCATTCATTGTAGTCATCGACAATTTATGCATAAGTGGGTGTTGCTCTATGTGCAGACTAAAGAACAAAGTAGGTAAACTTAGAGAGAGCCGAATAGGTTATTGAATATTATTTGGGTAAAAAAAATTATATTCAAGCAATAAAACAAACATTGTGTGCCCAAGATAAGAGATGAACTAAGGTCTCGTTTGGTTCACGGAATCGTGGTAATGGAAAAGAAAAGTCATTTATTTCCTATGTTTAGATGTCAAAGAAAAAAAAAATGATTCACAAAAAAAAAAAAAATAGGGAAGAAATGGTTCCCCCATCCACCTAAGGATTCACTTTTCCATCATTAGGATTCACTTTTTATTCCAATTTTTTTGGCCTTCCCAAACACCGAAAAAGAAGAAGATAAAAATTATAATTTTTTATTGGAAAAAAAACAAGAAATTGATTTTCTTTCCATTCTGTGAACCAAACGAGGTCTAAATGTATTAAACTCTTGGGCCTTGGCACATGATCACCCACAAGCTCAAAGCACAATAAATGATAAGGCAATATATTGTAAATGTAAATCAGAGAAGAAGCTAGTTTAGAGAAATTTACACAATGATATATCCTAGTGTCCCAGGCTTAGGAAAATCCAGTCTCGGTCCTCTTACTTAATCCACTATTATGTTTCAAATAGTACTAGTTTTGGCTTGTTTGGACAAAAGCCTGTTTTTAAATTTTTAGCATTTTGTCGGTTCTTGTCATAAAGCATTATAATTTTGACTCTAATACCAGTAAACAATGTTGCTATTGGTTTATCGCGTAAATTTCTAATCCAATTATAAAAACACTCGGCAATGTTTGAAGTGTTAAAATCTAATCTAGGACACATAGCATAAGTTGTTATCCAATACAAAAAATTATGACTTTCATTATTTGTACCGATAATGCAATTGAAAATACTCATATTTTCTTATTTAACTTTTCAAACCAATCACTCTCATCCACCTCATTCATTATAAGATCTTGCAAATTTATCTAGCCATAGTTGATATTGCTTTACTCCAGTTACTTTTTTTCAATTTTTTTTTCAAATGTTGAATACAAAAAAAAAATGTGACGAGTTTGGAAAAGTTTCAGGCATACCATTTATTAATTATTTTTATTTATCTGATATAAATAAAATAATATTCCATCGATAAAATAAGCTTTTAAAAGATATTTTAAAATTGCTTAAAAACTATGTCCATGACTCAGTATTTTTATTTTCAGCAACTCCATGCACAATTGGATATAATTGGTAGTTAGGGTTGTGAGCACAAGCAATAAATAAATTATCTTATATATAGGTGCAAGAAAAGTAGCATTAATACTAATTACAGGTAAACAACCGCTTAAAAAATTATCCATACATGCCTTGAAACAAATAAATATTCTTTGAAAGATATTATTTTCTACTACTTAAAAAATATTTTCTCCCGAAATTTGTTTCAGTAATTGTAAAAGCATATTTCCTGACTATTGTATGCATCAACATAACTACCATTTGTTTCAGATGATATAATTTTTTAGTCTCTCCAAACTTTGGATATGTAATATGTACTCGATGATCTCTATGTATGTCATTTACAATTTATAATGAACTATATGAGTTGTTATCTCTAATTTTATTCATTATTTTATTTTTAACCCATGTAATAGTAGCTAATGGATGACATTCTCTTGGTAATCCAACTGAACAAGAATATTGAGTTTCTAATGTACTAGTAAAAAATATATTTTATTTCACTAATGGCTCTAGCGTATACTCTTTAACAATAATTTGGAGAGTCACAAGTATATATAATTCTCTGAGCATTGTTCGCTCTAGTTGAACAAGTAAAATTATGTTCAATTGTTATATCACTTATAAAAAAAATTAAATTTAGAATGAGATTCAAATATTTTTCCAACAAATAATTCAGGAGTACTAGCATCTAAATTATTATCGTCATTATCATTTAAATCTTCAATTAAATTATCATTACTTTCATCATCATGGTTCTCTTCAATTTGGTTTAAAGAAGTAGGACTAACATTAAAATTTTGGTTATTAGAAAATTATTGGCTACTTAAAATGATATTTGTGTCAAAATTTCATAATAGTGGAGTAATGTAAATCTTTATATACAATGAACCTAAATTACTTTGAACAACAAAATTATGTGTTTCCTTACTATCTATTAATAAATAAGTACCATTAAAAATCTACCTTATTATGCATTCATATCTAATAGAAAAATGATCGATAATAATATTGCATAAATTATCTAATGTGATTTTCTGATACCCTAAAAGAAGTTGAGTTATATCTCCTTCATAAGATAATCCATTTAGTATACCTTCATGCAAGCATAGTGTAGTTTTTCGCTCCGCGATGGCACTTTATAGTTCGAGATATCGGTTTGCTGGCTCAAGAGGAAGCCTTCATGAAGAGCTCCATGTTGGGACACAAGACGATTGATCTGGGTGAGTGGGAAGAAGTTCATTCTCTGATTCTTTCACGCCTAATAAGAATCTGGTTTTATAACTGCTTGTACTAAGAAGATAGTGTTCATTAGAAGAGTGATAGAACATGAACCTGCATGCTTAATAAGATAACATGTATTGCTTGTCTAATGATAGAACTCTGCCATGCTAAGTAAAAGGAAAGAATGTTGCATGCTAAGTAAACACTGTTACTGCTATTAAACGAACTACTGCCATGTTAATAAACAAGAGTAAGAGAATATTGTATGTCCCTTATTGCATGTTAATAAGAGTAGAGTAAAAATATGCTTGAACATATTCCGTATCATATGCTAGAGAAAGAGTAGAACTACATGCTTAGTTAAAAGAGAAAGAGAGAAATGTTGTTATGTCTGTTTAAATAGAGATTGCTTGCATGTTTTCTTTATCGTACTGTAAAGATAGAACTGTAAAATGCTTTCACTATAATAGAGATGACGGCTTGTCCGCACAGAGATAGAGATGGTGGCTTGTCCGCACAGAGAAGAAGACTAATAGTGCACCATGAGGCTTGTAGTCATCGCGATCAGAGGGGTGTGGCTATTAGAAGAGATAGATAGAAAACCTGATTGTTCATCGACATCATGCATCGTAGAGTTTAATTGATATAGTGCATTCATGCATTGGTCTCGGACAACTTGTGCACAAGGATAATCCCACGATCGGTTCCTGGGGCACTGGGGACCGTTCGCCCTAGGGAGGATCAGAGAAAATACCCTGAGGCAAAGAAGTCCTCGCTATCATGCGGGTGTTCACGTCCATTAGGTAGCTGGTTCACACATCAAAGCATCTAGTATGGACGTATATTAGTGCAGTGCTGGGCCGTGATAACACTACTACTAATCATTGGGAAGAACACTCATGGACCATCATATAGTTATGTCGCATGCTAGGGTTTCAACCTTCTTGCATATCTAACTGTTTGATGCAAAGACGAACGAAAAATAGAACCTATATATGTTTATGCAAATTGTGGATAACTTGTATGTTTGTTGCAGGGATAATCATTCCATTATGGGTAAGAATTACTGTATAAGTGATAATTTATGTTCCTTATCAAAACTGCTATAGAAGTCTATCTGTTTTACGTGAATACGCTGGTGTCCTTTTAATGTGAGATGATAGTTCACAAGATGTTGCATATGTTCCTAAGAGAGTAAATGAATATGGCTCACAATACATGCTGCACACTGCATTGTATGTCTTTTGGGCCCACTGTCCACAACTCCCTACATAAATTGAAGGAATAATGCATGCCCCATGGCTCGATCACTGATCTTCCGTCACACAGCCAGACTTCTATTTCTCTTCCCACTGACCACAAGGATCACTCTAGTTTGGTTGCTCCTAAGGAATTAGTTTTGATTAAGTTGCGTTTTATTCGGAGTTGACTAAGTGTAATGGATTAGCCAAATGGTTTTGACTTATTTAGTTTTAGGATATCGTATAACATTTAAAATTTATCGTTTAGCTCTTCATATTGTCCATGATAGGGTTTGGGTCTCGTCTTGATGGTAGACTTGGGTTGACTGTTAGATCTCGTTTATGTTTCCATAATATTCAAAATTTACGTTTAGTTTTAGGGTCTCGTATGATATTTAAAATTTTCGTTTATGTCTCCATTTTGCATGGTCAGTCCAAGTCAACAGTCAGGACGAGACTCAAACCCTCTTCTGGACAATATGGAGCCATAAACGTAAATTATAAATATTATAAGAGAACTAAAACTAAATAACCCAATGATTTTTCTCGGTTTTCATTCGCTCCAAATGTTTTCACTCGTCTGGAAAGTCAAACGTCATTTTCTATAATATCCATATGGAAAATGATATATGAACCGCAGATCCGGCTCGCCGCCAAGTGTCAGGATCCCATTAACCCCTCCTCTCCTTTTCCTATTTGTTTGGACTTACCACCGATTGATCTGTCAATGGGACGCTGACACTTGTCGGACGGATCATAACTACTAACCAGTTCTGCGGTTCACCTATCAGCGTCCTATCCATATACATCGATCATAGACAAACGTTTTAAAAATGGAATAAATAACTATCCCCGTAACTATAATCCAAACTGATGCTAAATCACTACAAAAATTCATTTGATTTTTGTAGTGAATTGAGCTTTTCCTAGCCAAACAACTTAAATATAGTCATTTTCTACCAAATATCTCTGAATAGTTCTCTTTTGGTGTAAAGTGAGAGAAAAGATTGAAAAATAGAAATGTTTCATGTAGAATGAGATTCCATTTCCGTGGGATCAAAATTTTATTTTCTTTCATTTCCTCCCCTTCCTTAGCATTCAAGCACAACCGAATGGTCAATATCATTTTACGTATTGACTAGTAGGTTAAAACATATTATTGATAGATACGAACTAGTTACATACTTGTACCAGTCTACTTTTTTTCACTCCACAAAGCATTAATCATTCCGAGTCCATTTTTGTTCACCCACAAATACTAGGGTGTTTGTTCACCCTCTAATAGAAAATGCACACGTGACATTTTCAAAGTCAAAACCACCTTGGTTGGTGAACAAAACAATTTGCAAGATAGTTTTGTTTGGATGAAGATGCCATGTGTACATTTTTTATTGGAGGATGAACAAACACTCTAGTATTTGTGGGTGAACAAAAATGGACTCGTATAGTTTTATCATAATAAATTGATATGATATACTAAAGTGACTGCTATGTTGATTTCTTTGATTACTTATAACGTGTAGATTATATCGAACAAAATTCACATGCAAATAAACCAAAGTACAAAATTACATATTTTGGGATAAGCTTGAAATAACCTAAAATCTTAATTCAAATTGTTTCTATAAATTTTATCTAAAAAATTTGTTCCTATGAATTATCGCGCAAAATGCGACTTATTCTAAAATGTAATAGTTATTTGGCAAAGTCGATATATTTGATAATCCTGAAGTCAAATTCGTTAGATGCAAAGCTTGTTGAAAAGCTAGGTAATGAGACAAAGTATTTATATGGACACCTAAAAACAATGTTGCTCTAAATTTTGTTGTTTACTACTTGAAACTTTAGATGGATAATTATCTTGCAAAATGGGACATATTGTAAAATGTAATAGTTATTGTGGCAAACTTGGTATAATTGGTAATCATGAAGTCATAGTGGGGTAGATGAAAGCTTATTGGAAAGTAAATGATGAGACAAAGTATCTAGGATTTTGTTAACATACGTCCTAAGGACACATGTTAACACAATAATAAATATGTAATTTATATTGGTACTACTACTAGCACATTTATCAATACATTGTTTACTTAAAATGTGTATTGATAAATATAAATTGTGCATTGATAAATGTATTGGTGGAAGTACCAACATAAATTATACATTTATCAATGTTTTAACATGTGACATAAGTGCACATATCAACAAAACCCAAGTATCTATATGGATTTTATATTAATTGCATCATTCATTGTAGTCATCGACAATTTATGCATAAGTGGGTGTTGCTCTATTTGCAGACTAAAGAACAAAGTAGTTAAACTTAGAGAGAGCCGAATAGGTTATTGAATATTATTTGGGTAAAAAAAATTATATTCAAGCAATAAAACAAACATTGTGTGCCCAAGATAAGAGATGAACTGAGGTCTCGTTTGGTTCACGGAATCGTGGTAATGGAAAAGAAAAGTCATTTATTTCCTATGTTTAGATGTCAAAGAAAAAAAAAATGATTCACAAAAGAAAAAAAAAATAGGGAAGAAATGGTTCCCCCATCCACCTAAGGATTCACTTTTCCATCATTAGGATTCACTTTTTATTCCAATTTTTTTGGCCTTCCCAAACACCGAAAAAGAAGAAGATAAAAATTATAATTTTTTATTGGAAAAAAACAAGAAATTGATTTTCTTTCCATTCTGTGAACCAAACGAGGTCTAAATGTATTAAACTCTTGGGCCTTGGCACATGATCACCCACAAGCTCAAAGCACAATAAATGATAAGGCAATATATTGTAAATGTAAATCAGAGAAGAAGCTAGTTTAGAGAAATTTACACAATGATATATCCTAGTGTCCCAGGCTTAGGAAAATCCAGTCTCGGTCCTCTTACTTAATCCACTATTATGTTTCAAATAGTACTAGTTTTGGCTTGTTTGGACAAAAGCCTGTTTTTAAATTTTTAGCATTTTGTCGGTTCTTGTCATAAAGCATTATAATTTTGACTCTAATACCAGTAAACAATGTTGCTATTGGTTTATCGCGTAAATTTCTAATCCAATTATAAAAACACTCGGCAATGTTTGAAGTGTTAAAATCTAATCTAGGACACATAGCATAAGTTGTTATCCAATACAAAAAATTATGACTTTCATTATTTGTACCGATAATGCAATTGAAAATACTCATATTTTCTTATTTAACTTTTCAAACCAATCACTCTCATCCACCTCATTCATTATAAACCTCATTCATTATAAGATCTTGCAAATTTATCTAGCCATAGTTGATATTGCTTTACTCCAGTTACTTTTTTTCAATTTTTTTTTCAAATGTTGAATACAAAAAAAAAATGTGACGAGTTTGGAAAAGTTTCAGGCATACCATTTATTAATTATTTTTATTTATCTGATATAAATAAAATAATATTCCATCGATAAAATAAGCTTTTAAAAGATATTTTAAAATTGCTTAAAAACTATGTCCATGACTCAGTATTTTTATTTTCAGCAACTCCATGCACAATTGGATATAATTTGTAGTTAGGGTTGTGAGCACAAGCAATAAATAAATTATCTTATATATAGGTGCAAGAAAAGTAGCATTAATACTAATTACAGGTAAACAACCGCTTAAAAAATTATCCATACATGCCTTGAAACAAATAAATATTCTTTGAAAGATATTATTTTCTACTACTTAAAAAATATTTTCTCCCGAAATTTGTTTCAGTAATTGTAAAAGCATATTTCCTGACTATTGTATGCATCAACATAACTACCATTTGTTTCAGATGATATAATTTTTTAGTCTCTCCAAACTTTGGATATGTAATATGTACTCGATGATCTCTATGTATGTCATTTACAATTTATAATGAACTATATGAGTTGTTATCTCTAATTTTATTCATTATTTTATTTTTAACCCATGTAATAGTAGCTAATGGATGACATTCTCTTGGTAATCCAACTGAACAAGAATATTGAGTTTCTAATGTACTAGTAAAAAATATATTTTATTTCACTAATGGCTCTAGCGTATACTCTTTAACAATAATTTGGAGAGTCACAAGTATATATAATTCTCTGAGCATTGTTCGCTCTAGTTGAACAAGTAAAATTATGTTCAATTGTTATATCACTTATAAAAAAAATTAAATTTAGAATGAGATTCAAATATTTTTCCAACAAATAATTCAGGAGTACTAGCATCTAAATTATTATCGTCATTATCATTTAAATCTTCAATTAAATTATCATTACTTTCATCATCATGGTTCTCTTCAATTTGGTTTAAAGAAGTAGGACTAACATTAAAATTTTGGTTATTAGAAAATTATTGGCTACTTAAAATGATATTTGTGTCAAAATTTCATAATAGTGGAGTAATGTAAATCTTTATATACGATGAACCTAAATTACTTTGAACAACAAAATTATGTGTTTCCTTACTATCTATTAATAAATAAGTACCATTAAAAATCTACCTTATTATGCATTCATATCTAATAGAAAAACGATCGATAATAATATTGCATAAATTATCTAATGTGATTTTCTGATACCCTAAAAGAAGTTGAGTTATATCTCCTTCATAAGATAATCCATTTAGTATACCTTCATGCAAGCATAGTGTAGTTTTTGGCTCCGCGATGGCACTTTATAGTTCGAGATATCGGTTTGCTGGCTCAAGAGGAAGCCTTCATGAAGAGCTCCATGTTGGGACACAAGACGATTGATCTGGGTGAGTGGGAAGAAGTTCATTCTCTGATTCTTTCACGCCTAATAAGAATCTGGTTTTATAACTGCTTGTACTAAGAAGATAGTGTTCATTAGAAGAGTGATAGAACATGAACCTGCATGCTTAATAAGATAACATGTATTGCTTGTCTAATGATAGAACTCTGCCATGCTAAGTAAAAGGAAAGAATGTTGCATGCTAAGTAAACACTGTTACTGCTATTAAACGAACTACTGCCATGTTAATAAACAAGAGTAAGAGAATATTGTATGTCCCTTATTGCATGTTAATAAGAGTAGAGTAAAAATATGCTTGAACATGTTCCGTATCATATGCTAGAGAAAGAGTAGAACTACATGCTTAGTTAAAAGAAAAAGAGAGAAATGTTGCTATGTCTGTTTAAATAGAGATTGCTTGCATGTTTTCTTTATCGTACTGTAAAGATAGAACTGTAAAATGCTTTCACTATAATAGAGATGACGGCTTGTCCGCACAGAGATAGAGATGGTGGCTTGTCCGCACAGAGAAGAAGACTAATAGTGCACCATGAGGCTTGTAGTCATCGCGATCAGAGGGGTGTGGCTATTAGAAGAGATAGATAGAAAACCTGATTGTTCATCGACATCATGCATCGTAGAGTTTAATTGATATAGTGCATTCATGCATTGGTCTCGGACAACTTGTGCACAAGGATAATCCCACGATCGGTTCCTGGGGCACTGGGGACCGTTCGCCCTAGGGGGGATCAGAGAAAATACCCTGAGGCAAAGAAGTCCTCGCTATCATGCGGGTGTTCACGTCCATTAGGTAGCTGGTTCACACATCAAAGCATCTAGTATGGACGTATATTAGTGCAGTGCTGGGCCGTGATAACACTACTACTAATCATTGGGAAGAACACTCATGGACCATCATATAGTTATGTCGCATGCTAGGGTTTCAACCTTCTTGCATATCTAACTGTTTGATGCAAAGACGAACGAAAAATAGAACCTATATATGTTTATGCAAATTATGGATAACTTGTATGTTTGTTGCAGGGATAATCGTTCCATTATGGGTAAAAATTACTGTATAAGTGATAATTTATGTTCCTTATCAAAACTGCTATAGAAGTCTATCTGTTTTACGTGAATACGCTGGTGTCCTTTTAATGTGAGATGATAGTTCACAAGATGTTGCATATGTTCCTAAGAGAGTAAATGAATATGGCTCACAATACATGCTGCACACTTTACGATAGAATATCTGTAAACCCCTTCACCCAAAATTAGGGCTACTTGGCTTAGATAGAGAAACTATGGCTAGTTTGAACCCAATTGGAAATAGAACACGGTAATTATTTAATTTTGTAATATTTATATCACTTAGCGCACCTTACAGTTGCTTCGATAATTGGAGCACTACACTAGCCATTACGTTTCTATAAACTTTACACTCTTGCCCTAGACATGACCGCCTTCTATTCTGACCTCGGTGTAACACATAATTATGCTTTCTTGTGCTATATTTTAGTCGCACAATAATCATCGCGGACGTTATTTCTTAATTCCAAATAAATTCAAACTTTGTACCCTAGTGCGTTCCAATCGAAATTGGAGACACAATCTTGACCGTTTTGTGTAACCCAAATTATGATAATATACTATTCTGAGTCCCCTATGTCCATGACACTTGTATCCCACCTAATTTTAGCCCCATGTACTTCTAATTATTTCAAGAACACCATGCGCATTAATTTTAATTAATTTAAACCTAATTTCCATCTTTGTGCAATTTTCTAATTGTTGGGTGCTTTTATGCAAAAGTGTATTGAGGTGTCCACACCATTGGACAATACATGAATAAACCTATTTTCCCCCTTCATATGAATTTCCCATAATTTTTGGAATGTGCAACGCGCAACATCGCCCCCCTCATTTAAACCTAGCCCTTGCATTTAAACAATTTAAATTATAGCCCTCCAAACATCCCTATGTCAAGCCAAGGCCCACTCCAAGGAGAGTTGACCAAGCCCAAATTTTCCTAGGTCAACAAAACCCCAAATCCCACATGTATAAATACAACTTTTCCTTTCCTTTTTTTATTTTTTCTTTTTCACCAATACCTAAATATAACTACACAGCCGACCCTTCCCTCTACTATTCATCCTTCCCTTCTTATGGAACCCGACCAGCCACCTGACCTCGACAGAGGCCGTCGACCGAGCCTCACCACCATGTATCATGTCCCTATCTCCCTCTCCGCCACACGCCACCAGCCTCCACCACAGCCACATCATCATCTCCCTCCTCAGCTGAAAGCCAACATCCCAACCCCCTGGGCACGATCTCCTCCTCGTCGGCCTCTTCCGCCGAGCCCGACCATAGTCATCCGTCTTGAGTTCTCCTCCTCCCCGACTTCTTCTCCTTCCCGTCTCTTCCTCGGCCATCATCCCCGACTGCTTCCCCCATGATCACCTCGACCCGACCGAGTCCCCACCATATCACTGTTCCTCACGTCGAGCAACCAAACTCCCTCACCTGATACCTCCGCCATCACCACCGGACCTCCATGACTCAACCCCATCGACCCACACCCACAGCACAGCCACAACCACCGCACGACTCGCCGGGCCTCCTCTTCTTCCTCCCTGAACTCGACCTCCTTCCTTCCTGAGAACCTCCTCCCATCGACCTGAACTACCCATAACACCACCACCTCTCCCTTCCCTGAACCTGAGCCTCCTCCTCCCTGCTCCCTGTCTTCCTCCTCCGCCTTGGCCGAACCTCCCCCTGGCCGGAGCAAACATCACCATCTCCAAATCATCATCATCATCATCTCCAAATTATTATCATCATCATCACCCCATCATCATCATTATCATCAATCATCATAATCATTATCATATCATCAACATCATTATCATCATCACCATTATCCCAATCACCATCCACATCATCACCATTATCATCATTTCCATCATAATTGCCATCATCATCACCATTGTAATTATCATCATCTCCATTATAATAATCATCACCATGATCACCCTAATCATTGACCTAATCACCACCTTAACCATAACTATCATTATCATTATAACCTAATCATCTCATCGTCATCACCCTCGTCATCGTGTTCATCATGGACCCATCTCCCTCGCCGTAGACAACCTGTAGCAGTCATCCCCAATTTTTTGTGCCTGTGCACGCTGATCCCGAGGATCTATTGGATTGTTCTGCGTGACTTCTGGAGCAGGTTATTGGGACTTTGCAGCTTTCTTGCCAGGCAAGTATATCTTGCCAAATTGTTTACAGTACTTTGCATGCTATTTATATTTCTGTATATTTATTGCATGTGTAGTTTCGTTCAGTCATTACTATATATTAGATATGTTGACACACACTTGACACCTAGTATCATGAGAGGACAACCATTAGGCGTATGTGCTTTAACCACTCTGGTAAGCCGTAGTATCTAGCTCGCACTACGGTAGTGTGTCACGCTGGTCGCTACCCCCGTGGTATGTCGATTTCTGGAGTCTCGCTGGTCGCTACCCCCGCGGTATGTCGATTTCTGATGTCCCCTGACGTGTGTGTGAGTTGTGAGATTTAGATCGAGTAGCCTACCCTTGCCCATACGTCAAAAAGTTGTCCTCATTTGCATTCATATAGATTGTCTTGTACAACATACTTATATATTTTCAAACATTATGCATGTTCACTGTATTCAATTGGCTTGCTTCTATGTATCTTGTTATGTCCCTCTGAGGACCTGGTCCCTTGCCAGGTATAGACGACCATAAGTATCTGCAGGAGTACGGACCCGGACCTGACGCTTTACTTTCTGCCGAGGAGACCTTACCCACTGAGCATCATTGATTATCTCTAGCGACGGATCCCTTAGCTGACACTTTTATGTCATCGCCTTATTTTATAATGGAGATTCTACGCTTTACTCTCATTTTTGTTTTGATATAGTCATTGGTAGTGGATTTGTCTCCACCCGACTATCATTTATGGATTATTCAAACTCTTTATTCTAGTTTAGTTATTTCCTTTCTGTGACTTGTTGTGTGGATAAAATTAGTACTTCTGTGACTTGTGATAATATAGATACCGCATGTGAGTTTTATTCATATTACAGCGTACGTGTGTATTATGGTACCATATATTGGAGTTGCCATATACATACGGCTGTCATGCTTACGTGTTCCTAGTCCTACGTATTTTGGGACTGGGGCGTGACATATTTTTGTGGTGGTCCATACAGGTCGAGAGCATATTGTCTCGGTTACGTTACTGTACCGAGCAAGCCTGCAATTAGTATTAGAGTATATGATCTCATCCATAATTGACTATGACTCATCTTCCTTCCAATCTGTTCTATCTAAATAATCGCATCCTGCTTGATTCCTGTACTTCCTAATAGTTCCTTGAGTATAGCCTTCCCCTAGAACATAGGAACCCTTGTTGTTAGAATAATAATTAGGGTAACACACCTACTGAGAATACAACTAGAATTGACACATCACTAAGTTTAGAATATCTAGTGAATCCTAGCATTCCTTATCTATAGATTGGTTTACTATTATCCTTTAAGATATTTATGAAGGACTTGAGAGTGGTGTAAATACTACTAGGGTTAGTTAGAAATTTGACCATATTGTTTGACCCTAGTCTTGAGGAACCAATAGAAATCCAAGGTTGAATATTAGGACCAAACCTAACTTTTATAGTAAGATAGTATTATAGAACTATACATTTAGATTCTTGTCTTGATATTAGCATACAGTACCCTAGGAAGCCAAGAGAAATAAAATAGCATTTCTCTATATCATACCTCAAACACAGAGATTAGCACACCACCTCCCCCTTAGAAAATCATGATATTATCTAGAGCCTTTCTATTTAAATTCAAATCTTGTTCCTTTGAAAACTTAGCGCTCGCTAATTGTGCGACGACTAATTATGTTCTTCTTTTCTTTCAACTCGTGCCACCTAACCCTTTCATTCTTAAATATTAACCCTTCTATTCTATAAGCACTATGATTAAGACTTAAGATGATCAATGCCTTTTTAATGTAATAGGATACCCTAATAAGTACCAAGACCCTTCCTCGTAAACCTTAACAGGAGTTTCTACTGTATCCTTAAGATAGTACAATATTAGTTAATTCTTTTAAGTTGGGTAGTATGCCTCACAACATAGTATCACATAGCCCTCTTGACCCATTGATGAAGTATAACTAAATGACACCAACTATAGACTTGCCTAAGAAGATAGTGTTTATTCAGACTGTAGAACTTAAAGGCCATACCCCTATTTGGTCGACTAACAACTTAGACAAGGAGTTAGTATGACAACTATAGAGACTGTAGAGTCTTATCTTCCTTGTGAACTTGAATTATTTTTTCTGTACCTTCTTTCATCATAATCCAGCGTATTTATATTTTTTGAACTACCTTGACTTATGCTGCTATTATAGCCTAGTTTTGCAAGCTTACTCTTTTATCGAGCTTGATCATGATATATGTATTATTGGGTATACACACTAATATATTTCAGAATCAGTGTATTATGGTCTGATCAACCATAGTGTGCTTGGTTCGCCCCTCGCATGACTACTTATATGCATTGAGATAACATTAACTTAGCTTCTTAGACAAATGTACTTGCCCTCTAGACATGTCTGAGCGTATCGTATCGGTTATATAACTGTACTGATACGAGCATGCGAATAAAAAAAATTACCAAATAGGATTTTAATCCACAACTGCCTTGACAATTTTTATTTGAATTCTTTAAACACCTTGACCTCCATACTTCTATTCTATTACCTCCCCCTTGAACTCTTTATCATTGTTTTTCGTCTTCACTTATTTCGGAAAGACGAAACCTCGTGCTTGGAATAAGTTTGATACACTGATAGTACTAGATATACCCCATAGGCTAATCACATGACTTGGTGACTCTCTTTTATAATTGATTAAGAGCATATCATAGGCAATATGTTGGTGTTAAAACGTTTGAGGATTGAATAACATGATTAAATAATTTGAGGAATATTTTCTTAGATGTATAGCCTATTGTGATAGATAGGTAAATTCTAAGTTGGGTAGAAATTGCAATGTTAACTCGAGGTGAATTCTTTTTAGATTGCGACCAAGTGAGATTAGATAGAGAGAAATTATGCCTTATTTTAATTTCGAGGACGAAATTATTTTAAGTTGGGTAGATTGTAAACCCCTCACCCAAAATTAGGGCTACTTGGCTTAGATAGAGAAACTAGGGCTAGTTTGAACCCAATTGGAAATAGAACACGGTAATTATTTAATTTTGCAATATTTATATCATTTAGTGCACCTTACAGTTGCTTCGATAATTGGAGCACTATACTAGCCATTACCTTTCTACAAACTTTACACTCTTGTCCTAGACATGACCGCCTTCTATTCTGACCTCGGTGTAACTCATAATTATCTTTCTTGTGCTATATTTTAGTCGCACAATAATCGTCGTAGACGTTATTTCTTAATTTTAAATAAATTCTAACTTTGTACCCTTGTGCATTCCAATCGAAATTGGAGACACAATCTTGACCGTTTTGTGTAACCCAAATTATGATAATATTCTATTCTGAGTCCCCTATGTCCATGACACTTGTGCCCCACCTAATTTTAGCCCCATGTACTTCTAATTAATTCAAGAACACCTTGCGCATTAATTTTAATTAATTTAAATCCACTTTCTATCTTTGTGCAATTTTTTAATTGTTGGACGCTTTTATGCAAAAGTGTATTAAGGTGTCCACACCATTGGACAATACATGTATAAACCCATTTTTCCCCTTCATATGAATTTTTCCATGATTTTTGGAATGTGCAATGCGCAACATCGCCCCCCTCATTTAAACCTAGCCCTTATATTTAAACAATTTAAATTATAGCCCTCCAAACATCCCCATGTCAAGCCAAGGCCCACTCCAAGGAGAGTTAACCAAGCCCAAATTTTCCTAGGTTAACAAAACCCCAAATCCCACATGTATAAATACAACTTTTCCTTTCCTTTCTTTATTTTTCCTTTTTCACCAATACCTAAATCTAACTACACAGCCGACCCTTCCCTCTACTATTCATCCTCCCCTTCCCATGGAACCCGACCAGCCGCCTGACTTCGCCGGAGGCCGTCGACCGAGCCTCACCACCATGCATCCTGTCCTCATCTTCTCCCCCTCCTCCTCGCTTGGACGACTGAACCGCCATTTCCCTCTCCGCCATACGCCACCAGCCTCCACCACAGCCACATTATCATCTCCCTCCTTAGCTGGAAGCCAACATCCCAACCCCCTGGGCACGATCTCCTCCTCGCCGGCCTCTTCCGCCGATCCCGACCACAGTCATCCGGCCTGAGTTCTCCTCCTCCCCGACTTCTTCTCCTCCCCGTCTCTTCCCCGACCATCATCCCCGACTGCTTCCTCGACGACTTCCCCCATGATCACCTCGACCCGACCGAGTCCCCACCTGAACGACCACCGTTCCTCACGTCGAGCAGCCAACCTCCCTCGCCTGATACCTCCGCCATCATCACCGGACCTCCACGACACAACCCCGTTGACCCATACCCATAACACAGCCACAACCACCGCACGACTCGCCGGGCCTCCTCTTCTTCCTCCCTGAACTTGACCTCCTTCCTCCCTGAGAACCTCCTCCCATCGACCTGAACCACCCATAACACCACCATCTCTCCCTTCCCTGAACCCGAGCCTCCTCCTCCCTGCTCCCTGTCTTCCTCCTCCGCCTTGGCCGGACCTCCCCCTGGACGGAGCAAATATCACCATATCCAAATTATCATCATCATCTCCAAATTATTATCATCACCATCAACCCATCATCATCATTATCATCAATCATCATAATCATCATCATATCATCAACATCATTATCATCATCACCATCATCCCAATCACCATCCATATCATCACCATTATCATTATTTCCATCATCATCACCATTGTAATCATCATCATCTCCATTATAATAATCATCACCATGATCACCCTAATCATTGATCTAATCACCACCTTAACCATAACTATCATCATCATTATAACCTAATCATCTCATCGTCATCACCCTCTTCATCGTGTTCATCATGGACCCGTCACCCTTGCCGTAGACAACCTGTAGCAGTCACCCCCATTTTTTTGTGCCTATGCACGCTGACCCCGAGGATCTATTGGATTGTTATGCGCGACTTCTGGAGCAAGTTATTAGGACTTTGCAGCTTTCTTGCCAGGCAAGTATACATTGCCAAATTGTTTACAGTACTTTGCATGTTATTTATATTTCTGTATATTTATTGCATGTGTAGTTTCGTTCAGTCATTACTATATATTAGATTTGTTGACACACACTTGACACCTAGTATCATGAGAGGACAACCATTAGGCGTATGGGCTTTAACCATTCTGGTAAACCGTAGTATCTAGCTCGCACTACGGTAGTGTGTCACGCTGGTCGCTACCCCCGCAATATATCGATTTCTGGAGTCTCGCTGGTCGCTACCCCCGCGGTATGTCAATTTCTGATGTTCCATGACGTGTGTATGAGTTATGAGATTTAGATCGAGTAGCCTACCCTTGTCCATACGTCGAAAAGTTGTCCTCATTTGTATTCATATAGATTATCTTATATAGCGTACTTATATATTTTCAAACATTATGCATGTTCACTGTATTCAATTGGCTTGCTTCTATGTATCTTGTTATGTCCCTCTGAGGACCTGGTCCCTTGCCAGGTATAGACGACCATGAGTATCCGCAGGAGTATGGACCCGGACCTGACGCTTTACTTTCTGCCGAGGAGACCTTACCCATTGAGCATCATTGATTATCTCTAGCGACGGATCCCTTAGCTGACACTTTTATGTCATCGCCTTATTTTATAATGGAGATTCTACTCTTCACTCTCCTTTTAGTTTTGATATAGTCATTGGTAGTGGATTTGTCTCCACCCGACTATCACTTATGGATTATTCAGACTCTTTATTCTAGTTTAGTTATTTCCTTTCTGTGACTTGTTGTGTGGATGAGATTAGTACTTCTGTGACTTGTGATAATATAGATACCACATGTGAGTTTTATTCATATTACAGCGTACGTGTGTATTATGGTATCCATATATTGGAGTTGCCATATACATACGGCTGGCATGCTTACGTGTTCCCAGTCCTACGTATTTTGGGACTGGGACGTGACAATAGCTCCAATAGTATGCCTTATTGTATTGAGTATGAAATGTGGCTTTACAAAGATATTTTCAAATGAAGTAAGCTGATTCTGATCCTGTACTGCATGAAATAAAACTAGGTAAAAGTAGCAAGATTACTAGTAATGTAATATTTTCTCACATGCTTACTTAGTGTTGGTTTTAGAGAGTCTTGCTTCAGTTTGTTGCTTTTATACTCACTAGTGTTTTTCCCAAAGTGTTGACCCCCCCACCAGTCTGTTCACCGGTGCTGGATCATCCGAAGAACCGATAATAGATCCTCATCCTCAGGAGCCGGAGATCTGATGATGCCGTAAGATGCATTAAGATGTTTAGAGCTGCTTTTGTATAAATGGATGTAATGTATGGAACGATGTCATTATATTCTATAATTTTGCTAGAGAGATGTAAGCCAATTGGCAAAGCCTTGTAATCATTTCAGATATCAATAAAGAGATTGTTTCCTTTACCATTGTGTTCATTTACTTTTCTGTAATATTGTGTCACTGCTTCTATCTCTGTAAGGCTTGTCCCTTCAACTTATTTACCTTGTCCTTGATTAAGACCTCTAGTTTTTTTTGGAACATCCAAGATTTATCACGGTAAAATATCATAATTTACATTGGAAATTATCTTCAAAAAATACTTACTAATTGAAGTGGACTAGTCGAGTACTCATTTACTTAGGAACTCTTGGGAAAGGGTTTAACAAGCAGCGGAAAAATGGATCTCTTCTTTTCCTCCTTGTGTGATAAAAATAGGCAAGCTAGTAAAAATAAGCAATATAAATGACATACGATATTTACATAGAAAATCCTTCAAATCGAAAGAAAAAAACCACAGGACCGAGAGGTCTAGATACTTCCACTATTACCAATAATAATGGGGTTACAAGAGGTCTTCTCTAGACTAAACTAGAGGCATACAATCATCAACCAAAGTTGAAATACACAAAAATTAGAACAAACTCACTGGGTCTGTTCTGAAAATAATATCTTGACTTATGACCGTCGGAATTGCAATCCCACCGTTGGATATGAACTTCAACGAGTCAAGAACAATAATCTAAAATTTTATCTCGATCGGGCTTGATTTGACGATTTGATCAAGGGTAACAAAATTACTGCCGCAGAGAGATTACTCAATTTTTAGCTTTCTTTCCTACAGATTTCTCTCACTATGAAGTAGAATTCTTGTGTTCTTTTTGTCACACACTTATTCTCAAATGACAGCCAAGGTCCTCTATATATAGTGGGATATAGCATGGGAATTGATGGTGAGTGAATAATGCTTCAAGAGTTCCAATACAGTACTCTTTCTCAATTCCAACACATACCTTTGGCAATACCAAAATTTGACTTCCATTGTTCCAATGGGTTCTCCAATTTTCAAGATGGTGAGTTGCCACAATTGAATGAGGAACAACTCCCAATAAATCTTCTCCTTCTGAATCAATTGGGAGGAACTACTAATCCCGCATTCGAGCAACACTTCTCGAATTTCTTTGTTGGCAAATTCTTGGTCATCATATCCAAGCCATCTCGTTGGTATGGATCTTCTCGAGTTGTAATAACTTGGACTCCAACTGGTCTCGAATCCAGTGATATCGTATATCAATGTGTTTCGTTCGAGAATGATATGCAGGGTTCTTGGCTAAGTGAATAACACTCTGATTGTCACAGAAGAGGATGAAATTTTCTTGCTTCGAGCCCAACTCTTCTAAGAAATTCTTCGTCCACAATAATTCTTTGCAAGCTTCGGTTGCAGCTATGTACTAGGCCTCTGTGGTTGATAAAGCAACACACTTTTGTAACTTCGATTGCCATGATACGGCTCCCCTTGCAAAAGTCATCATATAACCTGATGTGGATTTGCGAGAATCATCGTCACCTGCTAGGTCAGCATCTGTGTATCCTTTTAACACAGGTTCACCAGAATCAAAACACAAACACATCTTTGAGGTTCCTCGAAGATACCTCAGAATCCATTTCACAGCAGCCCAATGCGCTTTACTCGGATTTGACAGAAATCGGCTAACAACACCCACGACATATGCTATGTCTGGCCTTGTGCACACCATCGCATACATTAAGCTACCGACAGCTGATGTATATAGAACTTTGCTTATTTTTACTTTGTCTTCCTCGCTTGTAGGACATTGCTTCAAGCTCAATTTTAAATGTCCAGCAAGTGGAGAACTGACTGGCTTGGACTTGTCCATGTTGAACCTCTGTAATACTTTCTCGATATATCTCTCTTGAGAGAGCCATAATTTTTTGTTATTTCGATCTCGAGAAATGATTATTCCAAGCATCTGCCTGGTCGGTCCCAAATCTTTCATGGCAAAAGATTTGTTCAAGGTATTTTTTAATGCAGCTATCTTTGTTTTGTCTCGACCAACAATTAACATATCATCGACATAAAGGAGAAGGATGAAAAAATTATTGTAAACTTCCTCACCCAAAATTAGGCCTACTTGGCTTAGATAGTGAAACTAGGGCTGGTTGAATCCAATTAGAAATAGAACACAACATTTTATTTAATTATATAACATTTATATCACTTAGTGCACCTTACCGTTGCTTCGATAATTGGAGCACTACACTAGCCATTGCCTTCCTACAAATTTCACACCCTTGTCCTAGACATGCCAGTCATCTATTCTGACCTTTGTGTAACTTATAATTATGCACTCTTATGCTATATTTTAGTCGCACAATATTCATCGCAGACGTTATTATTTAATTCTATATAAATACGACTTTGTATCCTTGTGCGTTCCAATCGAAATTGGAGACACAATCTTGACCCATTTCGTGCAACCCAATTTATGATAAAATTCTACTACGAGTCCTCTATGTCCATGATACTTGTGTCCCACCTAATTTTATCCCCATGTACTTCTAATTAATCTCAGAACACCTTGTGCATTAATTTTAATTAATTTAATCTAATTTCTATCTTTGTGCAATTTTCTAATTGTTGGGCGCTTTTATGCAAAAATGCATTGAGGTGTCCACACCATTGGACACAACACATGAAGAAGCCCATTTTTCGTTCATGTGAATTTTCTCCATAAATTTTTGGAATGTGCAACGCGCAACATCGCCCCCTCATTTAAACCTATCCTTACATTTTAAATAATGTAAATTATAGCCCTCCCAAACAACCCCATGTTATGCCAAGGCCCAATTCCAAGAGTTGACCAAGCCCAAATTTTCTAGGTCAAACACCCAACCCAAGTCCTATATGTATATAAACAACTTTTCCTTTCTTTTTCTTTATTTTTCAAAACCAAACACAAAACCCAATACCTATGCCAAGCACAGCCAACCCCTTTACAAACTACTATTTATCTCCTCCTTCCCTGCCTACACCCGCCAACCGAAGCCAACCCCGACTTCGCCGGAGTTCATCGCCAGCAGCCGGAGACCCACCGTTCTCCTCCAGACCCGTTGTCCTCCCTGCTCGACTCCTCCTCAGTCGACCTCCTGCCGGATCCCCCTCTCCCTCGTCGTTTTCTTCATCTCCTTCCTCCATCTTCCCCGTCCGACTTCCCTCCACCAAACAGCACCGGCCACCCACTACCGATCAACCCGCCAGCACCACCTGAAGCCCCTCCCGACTCACCGAACTTTCCCTCAGACCTGACCATCTCCAGTCGACCTCACCCCGCTGCACCACCACCTAGTCGACCCCGACCTCACAAACCACCACCACCATCGTCTCCGTCCCCTCGTTTGGACGATTAAACCGTCGGAGCACGGTCACCCGACCCCGGCCTTTTCCCCCTCGATCTCCTTCTTCTCCACCTGAACCACCCATAACACCACCACCTCTCCCTTCTCAGACCCGAGCCTCCTCCTCCCTGCTCCCTGTCCTCCTCCTCCTCCTTGCCGGACCTCCCCCTGGCCGGAACAGTAGCACCATCAACACCCTTATCATCCCCATCATCATGATCATCAACATCACCATTAACATTATCATCATTATCCCATCATCCCTAATCACCATCATTAACCCTATCATCATCCTCGTCATCATCATCATCACAATCATCATCCCCTCATCATTATTTCCAATCATCATCACCATCACCCTCGTCGTCATCCTCATCAACCTCATCGTCGTTATCGTCGTCCCCGTGCGCACACCCCGAGGTTCGAAGCTGTCCCTCTCCCTTCATTTTATGTGTGCTTGTGTGTATGCCAGTAGGACATTAGTATTGCGTTACCACAGTTAGTTGACATCAGACCCTGAGTCGGTTAACCCAACTCGTATACGTATACGTACGCATATGCGTATGTTGTTCAACTTGGTATATATATATATATATATGTATTCAAATGGGTATGTATATAAATTATTGGTTATATTGTTATATAAATATATGTATATATATATATATATATATATATATATATATATATATATATATATATATATATATATATATATATATATATATATATATATAAGTAGGTAATTAAATGCTAAATAATAATTATGACTATATATGTGTACGACCCTAGGACACCGTAGATTTTTGTCCGCATATTTATCTTGACTTTGTGACCTGAATACTAGGGAATTGTCTGCCTTGTGTACACCGACATACTGGATAGACAAGTGTTAGTTGACTGTCTAATTATGCACAGTATTTGAAGACGTGACACTCGCGTAATTAGACGCACAATTGACCGTATTAGTTGACCCGTGTCACCCCTAGCATACCCTCTGAGTCCAGTGTATTATGGTTGTGACAGTGCTAGTGTAATGACTAATGATTGTATTATATTATATTATATGTATATAGGGCCTATTGGATTGTTCTGCGCAATTTCTGGAGCAGGTTATTGATACTATGCAGCTTTCTTGCCAGGCAAGTTTACCTTGCCATTGTACTGTTATTCATATTCCATATGTTGCATTCATCTTTATTTCTGTTATTTAGTTCATATATTTTAACTGCTATATAAAATGCGTGTCCAAGGAAACTTGGGTGCAACGACGGTGTCGTCGTGATTTATTTTTATTATGTATATGCATTGACCTTGTTTATAAGACCGCCCCATTATCATGAAGCATCATTAGGTTTCATCGGCCGTGACACAGCTATTACACGAGTATGAGTCTCATATAGATCACGGACTTGCGTGCAGGGTTTGGCCTCCTGTACGTATGGGCCGTGCGTTAGGGATAACTGCTGTTAGAAACTTTGAATGCTAGTAGACTTGGCAGTTACTAGAGGTATTATCGTGTCATGGATGTGATATGCTTAGAGCATGGGGTGGGGAGAACAACAAGTAAGGCGTGTGGGCTCCGTTGCACTTTTCTTTTGTAACCCAAACGCTCCGCCGGAGATACGGGCGGTGATGACCCTATATATTATATATTAGCAGGCGGCCTCTGCCTTTCAAAAGACGACATGCTTTTTAGGCCCCTGAATCTCCAAGAGAATCATGCCAATCCTATTTTAGCCAGATAGCCCACGCGTTGGGAAAGTTGTTCTTAAACTGCATCCACTTAGACGGTTAGGCGACCCATTGGATGTTTATTTTCAGTACTTTATTGGCATGCTTCTATGTATCTTGTTACGTCTCTCTGAGGAACTGGTCCCTTTCCAGGTGTAGATGTTCATGAGTATTCGCATGAGCGCAGATCCGGACTGGTTACTTATATTTCGAGGAGGTCTTCTCTTCGAGTCTCGGCGGTTGCTAGCTGATGTACTTATATTGTGTTTGCTTTTATATTCTAGTTGGTAGTGTATTTGTTTCCATCCGACTATCATCTTTAGATACTTTATATTGAGATCTAGTTTCATAGATATTGGTTATTTATTTATATTTGATTTCCGTGGATGAGATTTAGATTATGTCCTGTGACTTGTGACATATATTTATACTTGTGAATTATCATTCATATTACAGCGTACGTGTGTTATGGTTTCCATATGTTGGAGTCTCCATATACATGCGGCTGTCATGCTTACGTGTCCTAGTCCTACGTATTTTGGGACTGGGGCATGACAATCATCATTGTTATACCTCTTCACGAATACACAGTGGTCTGATAGAGTCTTGCTGAAACCATGATTGACCATGAAAGACTCAAATTTTCTGTACCACTGCAGAGGTGCTTGCTTCAAGCCATAAAGGCTCTTCTTTAGTCGGCATACTAAATCTTTTTTACCCTCAACCTGGAACCCCTCAGGTTGCTCCATATAAATCTCCTTTTTGAGATCACAATATAGGAAAGCAGTCTTGACATCGAGTTGTTCGACCTCCAAGTCCATGCTAGCAGCTAATGCAAGGACAACTCGGATTGAAGACATCTTTACCACGGGAGAAAAGATCTCATCGAAGTCTATGCCCTTTTTCTGACTGAAACCCTTCACAACTAGTCTTGCCTTGTACCTCAGTTGTGGATTGCCCTCTTCAGTCTTCATTCTGAAAACCCATTTATTCTTCAAGGCACGTTTGTTCTTTGACAATGTAACTAACTCGAATGTTTGGTTCTCATGCATGAAATTAATTTCTTCTTACATGGCTCGTAGCCACTCTTCCCGATGTGGATCTGACATGGCTTCTTCAAAGCACTGAGACTCCCCCCTCATCTGTCAGCATCATATACTCTCATTCGAGTTCATTGCCCTTAGTCTTCGAATCGGTTCTGGTGAGTACCTCACCGGGGCTCGTCAAATTCAGTTCGATCTCCAAGGCTGTTGTTGTGCTAGTGGATCAAGAACAATGTCATGTTGTTCAGGTTGATCACCATCAGGAACATCATGATTGCCCTCGTCATCTCCCCCATATTCATCATTCACCACGGGAGGAGCAACTGGATCCAAGTTGACTGGAACGACTGAAGATTCTGGAGACTTTGGCTCTTTTGATTTCTCAAAGTCTTCGGTGGTCTGATCTTCGAAGAATACCACATCTCTGCTTTGGATAATCTTCTTTACAATTGGATCCCATAACCTATACCTGAACTCTTCTTTTGGATAACCCAAGAGAATACACAGTTTGATCTTGATATCCAGCTTGGCTCGTTCATCTCGAGGAATGTGTACAAACGCCTTGCACCCGAACACCCTCAAATGTTTGTGGGAGATATCTCTTCATGTCCAAACTCTCTCTGGGATGTCACCTTCCAGAGGAACCGATGGATAATGATTGATAAGATACACCACAATGTTCATATCTTCACCCCAGAATTCCTTCGACAACTTTGCGTGAGATAGCATACTTCGGATGCGCTCTGAGATGGTTCTATTCATTCTCTCTGCCACACCATTTTGTTGAGGTGTCTTTGGCACGGTCTTCTCGTGCCTAATACCATATGTTCGGCAATATTCCTCGAATGGTCCCCTATATTCTCCTCCATTGTCTGCTCGAATAGCTTTAAGCTTCCTGCCAGTTTCTCGTTCGACCTTGGCATAAAAATTCTTGAAAGTCTCAAATACTTGGTCTTTAGTCTTCAGAAGAAATGCCCACACTTTCCTAGAATGGTCATCAATAAAGGTGACAAAATATTGTGCACCGCCAAGTGATCTATCGAACATCGAGAAAATATTAGTATGTACAAGATCGAGAATATTTTTCCTTCTCGAGAAAGAGGATCGATGAAATGATACTCGATGTTGCTTACCAGCTAAGCAATCAACACAAGGTTTGAGAGAAGTATTTTTCATACCAGGGAGCAAATCCTTTCGTACGAGTATCTTCAAACTTTTTTCACTCATATGTCCGAATCGCTTGTGCCATAGCTCGGAGTTGTCTTCATAGATCGCATTGACCTCTCCACCGTTCAACTTTGCTTGCATCACATACAGGGTCCTCTGTTTTGTACCTCGAGCCACAATCAACGATCCTTTGGTAAGCTTCCATTTTCTTCCACCAAAATGGCTCGAGTAGCCTTCATCATCGAGCTTCCCAGCAGATATCACTCTACTAGAAAAAGCGGGATTAGCGACGCATTTTAGCGACTCCATGTAAAAATGTCGCTAAATTAGCGACTCCATAAAAAATGTCGCTAGACGTCGCTAAATGGCGACATTTAGCGACGTTTAGCGACTTTTATTAAGATTTTAAAAGATTAGTCGCTATAAGTTCAATTAAGGTCGCTAAATGTCGCTAATATATCTAATTTAGCGACGTTTAGCGTCGTAATTAGCGACGTATATATTAAAAATATTTAGCAACGTGTTTAGCGACGTCATTGACGTCGCTAAATTTTAATTTAGCGACGTTTTTATTTGACGTCGCTAAACGTCCCTAAAGTTTGGTTAATTAGGGCTCAGTTTTCTTTTTCCCCATTCGTCGAAAATTTTGAAAGTTTTCAAAACCTTTCGATTTCCCCTACCCCCCTCTTCGGCGACCGGCTCTCCACGGCTGCGGCTACTCCGGCATCCCCCTCCTCCTCCTCGAGCTCTAGGTAAACCCTAACTCTTTCTCTCTCTCTCTCTCTCTCTCTCTCTCTCTCTCTCTCTCTCTCTCTCACATGTGATACTGACACAACACACACTTGACAGACACGACACACGCACACAGATACTGACAGACACACACGACACACATACACAGACGCAGACACACACATACATACACACACACACACACAAACTCACACAGACACTGACACTGACACTGACACTGACACAGACACGACACACACACACACACACTGACACACACACAATATTTGATCTATTGGATGTGTCCATATGAATTGAGGGTTGGTATCATAGTGGTGTGGTGTATGGAGGATGTATCCTAGAGTATCTTGGTGTTGCACACCAAATGTTTATGAATTGGACTAGTGGTTGTGTGTGTGTGTCTATTTATGCCTTAGAGTATCATATGATATGTATATGTAAATTGGTGTATTATCTATTTGCATATGAGAGAGTGTATGCATATATAGGTGTATCTCGATATATATATAGATAGGTATATAGCTACTGTTATCTGTGTTGGTGTTCATAGTGTCTTCTAGCTGTGCTTGATGTGGGAGAGGGTAGAAGAGTCGAGTTGTGTGTGGGTGTCACTACTGAACTATGAGGCTTCAGGAACTGAACTCAATTCAGTTTGGCCTAGTGCATTAGGCAAGCTAGCAATGTGTTGCAGTGGTGTCGGGTTGGCACTGTGAGGAGAGGATTGGTTCCTGTCATCTTCTGCAGTGGGAGAGTGTTGGTTCACACTTGAGCAGCATCAAACACATGCATGCTTGAGCAATGGCAAGGCAGTAACAAGCACTGCTGTGAGCCATGGCAGTAGCTAAGGGCAGTTGGAAACAACTAAGTGAAGGGAAGATTTAGCCACTGCAGCAGTGCAAAGTATCAGAGGTTGCAGACTTAGTTAGGGTCTGCAAACATGTGTTTGGGTTAAGGTATAGACAAGTATCGGGTAGGTATTCACAGGTCACTTGTTGCATGTCAATACAGCCCTTAACTGATACTGTGGTATCAGGGATTTAATTGGCAAGAGTGATCAGTGCAGTGCAGTTCAATTAGAGCACAACAGTGCTGTGAAGTGAACTGATACTGTGGTATCAGGGAGGAGTGACTGCTATGGGTTGTAGTCCAGTGAGCAAGTATAAGGATGAAGTGCAAGGTGCCAGGCCAAGGGTAAGAGGCTCTCAGTGTGGATAGTAGAGTACTTAATATCAAAGCAGAATATCCTAGTAGTCCAGTATCAAGTGGGAGTAACAAGTGTCTGGGACCAAGGTATTATTGTGACATACATTTATGAGCTAAGATGTGAGTTAGGGTAAGGTAGGATATTATTTAAGTTATACTAGTAGTATTTAGTATAGCTAATATTAACTAGTATACTTAGTAATAACTAGTATTAGCTAGGCATTAACTAGTATAAACTAGAATTCCTTAGTACGACCTAGAAGATATAGTGTAGTAAGGTATTAACCTAGTATTGACTAGTATAAACTAGTATGGATCTAGAAGTGGCTTAGAAATATCACCATGAACTAGTTAACCCTGTTTATCATTTCAAAACACTCATTAACATTTATATTCCATATCTAGGGCTCTTGGACTTTGATAAATGAAAGTATGTATTATATCAGTTATGAAATAAAAGTATTGCTTATTTTAGACTTTAATAAATGGTCAGTTGTTTTGAATATTGCTTATTTTAGACTTTGATAAATGAAATTATGTATTATATCAGTTATGATTTTTATAATACGGTTAAGTTATGAAGTTAGGTGATAAACCACTGTATATAATGATTTATATGATACATACTGTCATTTTTGTAGAAGTATCTAGAAATGGATATGAATTACTATCTGCGTCATCGTTCGTGGATGTACAACCGTCATCCTGATGACATATGCGGTGTGCAGGATGAATTCATTGAGGGTGTACAGAAGTTCCTGCAGTTCGCCTAGGCGTTCCCTCAGTACATGGACGGTACCAAAATTAAGTGTCCGTGTGTGAGATGTCGCAACAGGAAATATCATCCAGAAGTGGAAGTTACATATCATTTATACTCAAAGGGCTTCACGCCGAATTACTATCAGTGGACCGCGCACGGAGAACTTGTATCTCTAGCATTGGAGTCGGAGCCCTATGTGGAGCCGTATATGGATGTCCACGACCACAATGCTTACGATGATGGGTTGGTGAACATAGTTTATGATGCGACGGGGCCTAGTTTCAATCCGGACAATTATGATGCGATGGGACCTAGTTTCAATCCGGACAATTATGATGCAGCTGAGGAGGCACCGAATGCCGATGCTGCAAAGTTTATGGAGTTGCTGGAGAATGCAAGGACTCCACTATATTCTGGTTGTGAGGATCATTCACCGTTGGAGGTGGTTACAAGATTATTGAGCATCAAGTCCGATTTTAACATGTCGCAAGAATGTTATAATCGACTGCTCGATTTGATTATTGAGATCTTGCCCGAGGGTGCAAAGTTGCCTAAAGACTTCTATCGATCTAAGAGGATGGTGAGATCGCTTTGGATGGGATACGAGAAAATCGATGCATGTCGCATTGCATTTGATAGAGGAGGGGAATGGAAAGTTAAAGCAACCTAAGTCAGTTTTCTCACTGGAGAAAGAGGATAAAGGTAGACTTTGTAGGTGGATTCAGGGTCTAAAGTTTCCATACGGGTACGTGTCGAACTTGAGAAGATGCGTCAACCTCAAAGAGAACAAACTGGTGGGTATGAAGAGCCACGATTGTCACGTATTCATGGAGAGGTTAATTCCGATTGCATTTTGGGAATTCTTACAGCAGGTCGTTTGGGACCCATTGACAGAGCTGAGCATATTCTTCAGAGATCTTTGTT
The DNA here is from genome assembly GCA_036927795.1 of Iris macrosiphon. Taxonomy (NCBI): domain Eukaryota; kingdom Viridiplantae; phylum Streptophyta; class Magnoliopsida; order Asparagales; family Iridaceae; genus Iris; species Iris macrosiphon. The sequence continues at coordinate 195,967,602 of JAYESA010000007.1, forward strand.
GTACTAAGTTGCTTGTCGATCGTCTAGAAAAGCAAGAGAAGGATATTGCGGTAACACTATATAAGCTCGAGAAGGTGTTTCCTCCTGGATTCTTCGACTCTATGGAGCATTTGCCAATTTATCTTTCCTATGAGGCAAGTGTTAGTGGTCCTGTCGGTTATTGGTGGATGTACCCCTTCGAGCGATATCTGAATCACCTAAAGAGAAAGGTGAAAAACAAGGCACGGGTTGAGGGCTCTATTTGTGAAGCTTATGTTCTCGAGGATATTACAAACTTTTGCTCGACGTATTTCAAACCACATATTGCTACTAATAGGACGAAAGCTCCGAGAAACGACGACGCATATCAGGAATCTAATGATGCAATACTCAAAGTATTCAATGCGTCCGGAAAGCCTTCGGGAAAAATGAAGAAGAGATATTTGAATGACGATGAGCTAAGGGCTGCTCAATTGTATATATTACTCAATTGCGACAAGGATAAAGTGGAGAAGCTAGAGGGGTAAGTAATTAATACGTCCACGTTTACATCATCTCAATGTAATAGTATAAGATACTATTATGCTACTAATCAGCAGTTGTTTCATTGTTTTTCAGCACATATAATGATGAGTTGAGGTCGGTTAGACCCTACATAACAGACAAAGAAGTAGAACAAGATATGAGATGCCATTTTCCTTCTTGGTTGAGCGCATATGTAAGATGCTTGGTAATTACTTTTTATTTCTGCACTTGCAAAACAAATAACTTACTATCGCTACTTTGGTATTTAGGTCGATCGTCTAATAACACCCGAGACTGAATCTATTAGAACTCTAGCCAAGGGACCAATTACTGCCGTAAAAATATGGCCAAGTTTCTGTGTGAATGGGTTAAGGTTCAAGTCAACAAATGCTCCTATCAGAGATAATTTTCTGGATCTTGATTCCACGAAAAACAGTTGTTTGTGTATCAAATCTTCGAACTACAAAGACGTCAATCCGGACAATGATTTTTTTGGCATCTTACGAGAGATTATGGAGTTGACATATAATTATGGCACAGAACCTGCTAATATCGTGCTATTCAGGTGTGAATGGTTCGATCCGATTCAAGATCAAGGTTGGAAAATTGACAAGCATGGCCTTGTGGATATAAACTACAAGCGTAGATATCAAGGCTATGAACCATTTGTCCTTTCAAGTCAGGCTCAGCTCGTGTACTTCATAACTTATCCTAGATGGGGGACAGCGAGGTCGGATTGGTGGGCAGTATGCAAGACTAAAGCTAAAAATACCTTTGACATTGACGAAATAGCTTATTAGGAGGACGATCTACCTCTTGTAACAAATATTGTAGATGTGGACTCAATGGAAGTTACTCATTACACGAGTAATAATGTAGAAGATATAAAATTATCCGAAGAGGAAGACGAAGTAGATGAAAGTGAAGACGATGAGGAGGAAGAGGAAGAGGAGGACGAAGAAGGCGAACAAGATAAATTTTCTGAAGATGATTGAAAATAAAATATATTGCATGTAGAATGTAACTATATTTTGACTGTAGAATGTAGATCAAGGTTAAAAAATTGACGAAGTAGATCTACCCATTAACGAATATATGTATTATATTTTGACTGTAGAATGCTTTGAGATATGCATCACATTTCGACTGTAGAATGTACTATATATTTGTGTTTCTCTATATTCATCATATGTTATTATCAGATATGACAGGACGACGCGGAGGATTCGGCAGATCCCGAGGTAGACAGAGTGCTCCTCCGGTACTGCCTACTGTTGGTTCCAGATCATCGTCGCCCAGTACTCCAGTATATCGATCACTCACATCTCCGACTGTTGGGACGAGTAGTTCCAGGCGTGATAGTACACCCTCATCCAGCGTTCCTCCTGCTGACGGAACCATGGGGACAGATGAGCATGTCACGCCCCAGTCCTAAAATACCGAGGGACTAGACACGTGGCAATGGCCAGCAGTACGCACCGATGGACAACCCAATTTAATGGATCCATCAGGGCATACTTAAGCTGTAGTACAACAATAAGGGTCTAGATATACTAATCTCATCCACAGAAATGAATACAACAATATCAGAATCATAAAGAAAGATCAATCTCAATATAATATAAACTCGGGGAAATAACCCGATAATGAGTCTGAATACATCTGTGAAGATACAAGAATAAAGATAACCACAACAAATACTGAGTATGGAACAGTATATACTCAGAAGATACCCTCGGTGATCACGCATCTACTGGATCTGGTACTGCTCCAATGTCTGCTCCTGATAATGCTCCTGCTCCATAAACCTCTGGATCGATCTCGTCTGCAATATCTGGGGACATAATCCGGATCCAGGTCCTCAGGGGACAGCAAGGTACAGAAAATACAAGCCAAAATAAATGCAGTAATGAAACAAATAGGGTAAATATATATAACCAACTAAGTGACATGCAAGTGAGAGATTTAGTCATACTCGGGCTGAGACTACTACAGGATCAGTGTCGGAGAAACCCATAGCAGTATTCTCTCGAGGGCCAGTACGGTACCAAATTTCTGTTTCCAGAGACTAAGGCACTTCCATTAAATTATTATATATATATATTCAGCCTTTTGTATGGTAAATCTCTCCCCACCCAATGTAACCACGCATATCATGACCATAACGTCTCATGTCCATGTCAAGCGGGATCATAGCTAATGCAACCAGTCATACTATATCTTAGAATATAATGTCCAAGTCCTGTATCTTATACAGAATCACCACGAATATCTCGGGAAAATCCTGTCTCATGAATAGTGTCAAGTGTCCTAGGTCAAAGCGTACTTGGTAAGACCAGTACGAGAAGATAAAGTGTCGCGAATGTCCATCTCTAGATGACCGTACCCAATACCGCGTACGGTGTTGGCACCCGACTAATAATCGGACGCTAAGTACGTCACACGGTCCTAGGTTAAGCATGCTCAGCAATAAAATAAAGCAAGGAAAATATGTAACAATACTGCAGAGTTTGGCATGGTACACTTGCCTGGTAAGGAAGCTGCGATGTACCAATAACCTGCTCCAGAAGTCGCGCAGAACAAATCCAATATCCTATGTATTACAAATTTATCACGTCAAAAGATAATTTATTTAATTCTAGAATAGTTACTCTAAAATCCTATTTTAATCTTATTATTCTGATTTTTATGTTAATTCCTAAATTTTGTCCAAAGAAACTGAATTTTATCAACTCGAGACTTATGGCACGCAAATCGAGGCGATCTGTTGACCGAAAAGTCAACCGACACAAACTCAACTTTCATGCATAATTTCCTGTAGATTTCAGCATCAAAAACATGCTAGAATTTACGGCTCGTCCGAATTCAAATTCGTTTGGGAATTATGGCACATACAAATTTTGTATTGTGCACCGATGGTGAAATTCTAACCTAGAAGTTCTACAGAATTAACAGTATGTAAATACTTCAAATTAAATTCTAGGAAAAATATATGTCGATGATCTCGATATTAGCTTTCCGAAACTTTAAACGGTTCATGATTCTGATTCCTGGTTCTCCCAAAATCGCGAAAACATCGAAACACGTCTATTTTTGGATATGCTGTGCTCTATGAATTTTCCAGAATTTAATACTCATAATTTAGAAAAAAAATTTATATAATCAGAAATCTAACCTCATTATCGTTCTAACAAAAAAAACTAGGCCTCGTTTGGAGTCCGGAGCTAGGAGATATCGTCTTTTTAATTCGTCATAACTAGTAGAAAATGAGGCTGAATTTATGACGAATTTTGACTATTTTTGGACGAAAAAGAGAGGAATTTGGGGAAAAATATGAAGGATGAGGTATTTATAATGGTTGAGACTACTTAATTAAATACAACTAGGATTGGTTAATTTGGATAGGATTATGATGAATTTAAATAAGGATATGATATACATTAAGTTGTATTCCTAGTAGGTTCATGATTTGAATTAATTTAAAGTAGAGTTTGAATCTATCTCAATAATTTATAATCTTGAATATAATTAAATTTAATACCTATAATAATATAAAATATACACAAAATATCTATTTTGGGTGAGGGGGTTTACAATCTACCCAACTTAAAACAATTTCGTCCTCGAAATTAAAATAGAACATGGTTTCTCTCTATCTAATCTCACTTGATCACAATCTAAAAGAATTTACCTCAAGTTTAATAATATAATTTTTACCCAACTTAGAATTTACCCATCTATCACATAAGGCTCTTACATTTAAGAAAAATATTCCTCGATTTATTTTCTCATGTCATTTAATCCTCAAAACTTTAACACCCACTATATCATATGTGATATGCCCTTAATCAATTATGAAAGATAGTCACCAAATAATGTGATTGGCCTATGAGGTATATCTTGTACTATCCATGTATCACTTATATCCAAGCACGAGATTTCGTCTTTCCGAAACAAGGGAAGACGGAAAGCAACGGAAAAGAGTTCAAGGAGGGGTAATAGAATGGAAGTATGGGAATCAAAGCGTTTAAAGAATTCAAATGAGAATTGTCAAGACAGTTGTGGATTAAAATCTTAATTTGGTAATTTCCTATTCGCATGCTCACATCGGTACAGTTATGTAACCGATACGATATGTCAGACATGTCTAGGGCAAGTATATTCGTCTACTAATCACTGCATATCTCAATCCACGTAAAGTAGCGTTACGAAGGGCGAATCAAGGGCACTAAGGTTGGCCAGACCTTAATATACTGATTCTAAAATATATTATTGTGGGCCTCCCCAATAATACCTATGTCATGAACAAGCTCGACAAGGAATAAGCTTACAAAAACTAGGCTATAATAGCGGCATAAGTCAAGGTAGTATAACAATTATAAGTACGCTAGATGATGATGAAATGAGGTACAAATTAATTCAAGTTCACAAAACAACACAAAATAAGCAATAATAAATAAAGATTACCCAGTCTCTTACAGTCATCATACAACCTCCTTGTCTAAGTCGCTAGTCGACCAAATAGGGACAAGGACCTCTAAATTCTATTGTCTGAATAAACACTATCTTCTTACGCAAGTCTAAAGTTGTGTCATCCTTGTTTACTTCGTCAATGGGTCAATAGGGCCAGGTGGTACTATGTTGTGAGGCATACTACCCAACTTATAATAAACTAATACTGAAATCTCTTAAGGATATCGTGGAAACTCTTGTTTAAGGTCTACGAGAAGGGTCTTGGTACCTATTAGGGTATCCTCCTATATTACATAGGTCATGGTCGTCTTAAGCCTTAGTCTTAGTACTTATAGGACAAGCGTCGATAGTGAGGATAGAAGAGTTACTAGCCGTTAGGGGGAAAGGGATCTAACTGGTATCGAGGTGGGGGTACTAATTACGTGACTTAGAGCTAAGGGGTAATCATTGGGTCATAATCTACATTACTAACTTTAACTGTCAAGTTCTAATTACCAATCACATAATTCAAAAATTCAAGAGTAATAACCAAAATAAACAATAAGGAGCGCACAGGAGTCAAGGCAGGATGTAAGTTAAGAAATTAATTCGAACCCGATATAGATGTCAAGAACGATTCAAGCAAGTGGATGAGATCCTTATCCTATTCTTATTGCAGGCTTGCTCGGTCCCTAAGTTGAAACCGAACAATTTAGTCGTAGACCTGCATGGGCCACCACAAAAACCATAGCACGCCCCAGTCCCAAAATACCGAGGGACTAGACACGTGGCAATGGCCAGCAGTACGCACCGATGGATAACCCAATTTAATGGATCCATCAGGGCATACTTAAGCTGTAGTACAACAATAAGGGTCTAGATATACTAATCTCATCCACAGAAATGAATACAACAATATCAGAATCATAAAGAAAGATCAATCTCAATATAATATAAACTCGGGGAAATAACCCGATAATGAGTCTGAATACATCTGTGAAGATACAAGAATAAAGATAACCACAACAAATACTGAGTATGGAACAGTATATACTCAGAAGATACCCTCGGTGATCACGCATCTACTGGATCTGGTACTGCTCCAATGTCTGCTCCTGATAATGCTCCTGCTCCATAAACCTCTGGATCGATCTCGTCTGCAATATCTGGGGACATAATCCGGATTCAGGTCCTCAGGGGACAGCAAGGTACAGAAAATACAAGCCAAAATAAATACAGTAATGAAACAAATAGGGTAAATATATATAACTAACTAAGTGACATGCAAGTGAGAGATTTAGTCATACTCGGGCTGAGACTACTACAGGATCAGTGTCGGAGAAACCCATAGCAGTATTCTCTCGAGGGCCAGTACGGTACCAAATTTCTGTTTCCAGAGACTAAGGCACTTCCATTAAATTATTATATATATATATTCAGCCTTTTGTATGGTAAATCTCTCCCCACCCAATGTAACCACGCATATCATGACCATAACGTCTCATGTCCATGTCAAGCGGGATCATAGCTAATGCAACCAGTCATACTATATCTTAGAATATAATGTCCAAGTCCTGTATCTTATACAGAATCACCACGAATATCTCGGGAAAATCCTGTCTCATGAATAGTGTCAAGTGTCCTAGGTCAAAGCGTACTTGGTAAGACCAGTACGAGAAGATAAAGTGTCGCGAATGTCCATCTCTAGATGACCGTACCCAATACCGCGTACGGTGTTGGCACCCGACTAATAATCGGACGCTAAGTACGTCACACGGTCCTAGGTTAAGCATGCTCAGCAATAAAATAAAGCAAGGAAAATATGTAACAATACTGCAGAGTTTGGCATGGTACACTTGCCTGGTAAGGAAGCTGCGATGTACCAATAACCTGCTCCAGAAGTCGCGCAGAACAAATCCAATATCCTATGTATTACAAATTTATCACGTCAAAAGATAATTTATTTAATTCTAGAATAGTTACTCTAAAATCCTATTTTAATCTTATTATTCTGATTTTTATGTTAATTCCTAAATTTTGTCCAAAGAAACTGAATTTTATCAACTCGAGACTTATGGCACGCAAATCGAGGCGATCTGTTGACCGAAAAGTCAACCGACACAAACTCAACTTTCATGCATAATTTCCTGTAGATTTCAGCATCAAAAACATGCTAGAATTTACGGCTCGTCCGAATTCAAATTCGTTTGGGAATTATGGCACATACAAATTTTGTATTGTGCACCGATGGTGAAATTCTAACCTAGAAGTTCTACAGAATTAACAGTATGTAAATACTTAAAATTAAATTCTGGGAAAAATATATGTCGATGATCTCGATATTAGCTTTCCGAAACTTTAAACGGTTCATGATTCTGATTCCTGGTTCTCCCAAAATCGCGAAAACATCGAAACACGTCTATTTTTGGATATGCTGTGCTCTATGAATTTTCCAGAATTTAATACTCATAATTTAGAAAAACAATTTATATAATCAGAAATCTAACCTCATTATCGTTCTAACAAAAAAAACTAGGCCTCGTTTGGAGTCCGGAGCTAGGAGATATCGTCTTTTTAATTCGTCATAACTAGTAGAAAATGAGGCTGAATTTATGACGAATTTTGACTATTTTTGGACGAAAAAGAGAGGAATTTGGGGAAAAATATGAAGGATGAGGTATTTATAATGGTTGAGACTACTTAATTAAATACAACTAGGATTGGTTAATTTGGATAGGATTATGATGAATTTAAATAAGGATATGATATACATTAAGTTGTATTCCTAGTAGGTTCATGATTTGAATTAATTTAAAGTAGAGTTTGAATCTATCTCAATAATTTATAATCTTGAATATAATTAAATTTAATACCTATAATAATATAAAATATACACAAAATATCTATTTTGGGTGAGGGGGTTTACAGAGCATGTCGAGGAGGTCGTGCCCACGTTGTCCCAGCATCAGCAAGATCCTCCATGCGCACCTCCGGAGGAGACGAGGACAGAGATTTGGGCCGACGGTACAAAGTAAGTCAATTAGATGGTTTGGTATAATATATATCGTGTATTTATTTATTCATCGTATATTGACTTTTTTAGTATTCTAAATTATTATCTCTGTATAGATATCGTCCATCGTCGGTTCAGAGACTCCTGGGCCAATTTCTGAGGAACAACTACGGTGGCCCTTGGATCAACAACTCTGAGGCTCCGGAGGAGAGGAAGGCATTCTGGTTTGGGCACTTCCAGGTAAAAGTATATTAAATAAATCCTCTAATTTATGCATATTATATAACTTATCCGTGATGCTAACTTACTAAATTATTTATTGTAGCAAACGTATTTTTATCCTCCGTACCGGGCCGAGTTGATCGAGCGGCTCTTTCCTACTGTTATCGCCAAGCTTATCCGAGATGCTCTGGATGACCAGAAGGCTCATGATCGTGTTGGAAAACCGATCCAAGGTTGGATCACGCCTGAGCAGTGGACTGCGATGAGGGCTAGATTCGACGATCCGAGCTACAAGGAAAGGTCTGAGAAGGCCAAGGCGGCTAGGCGGAATGCTGCCAAGTGGTGTGGTGACTCGATTCCGATAACGGAATATTTCTGTCGTTTGGTATATTTTTTCTTTTAAAATATATTATTTTAATATAAGTACCATAAAATGGTACTTAGAAAAAATGTTTAAGTTTAGTAATAAATAATATATTTTTAACAGGTACATAGGGGTGATGATGCAAACATGGTGACCGTCTTCTTGTCCACCCATCGCAAGGACGGAAATCTCATTGATGAGAGGGCCTCGCAGACCTATGTAAGTATTACTTTACTTTGTGTTAATTTTAATATAACTTAGGCAATTATCGAGTTTCCAAACCTTTCTAGGCCGAGTATCTTAGGCTGCGTGAGCGGACGACTGCTAGTGTACCTACTGTAAATCCCCTGAATTTTCAAAATTTTAAAACTTGGAATTTTCACAATTTTTTGAAATTTTCTGGGAATTTTCTGTAATTTAAAAACAGGGTTTTAATTATTCAATGATTTTTAAATGATAATAAACAATGTTAAAATATTATGGAAATAATATTTTTGGATGTAAAATGAAAAACTGGACTTAGGGCAATTTTTCTGGAATTTATCGGACCCCGGATCTATTTTAAAACACCTAAAAAGTATTTTATCTATTTATTTATTTAATTAAGTAATTAATTAATTGTTTTTATTATTATTATTATTATTATTATTATTGTTTTTATTTTTTTATTTTGTTTTTGGGCCCGGCCCGGCCCAGTGGGCCGAGCCCAGCAGCCAGCCCATACACCCTAGCGGGTCGGGCGGGTCCGCCCAACCCGGAACCCGCACCGACCCGACCCGGTCCCCAACCCATCTTCCCCACGTCGTCCGGGCGGCCGATTCCTCCGGCGACGCCCGAATTCTGCGCCGCCTCCGCCGGGGATGGCCACGTCCCCCTCAGCCCGCCTCACCCGGCCACGACCGGTGCCCGGAGCCCCTATAAAACCCCCACTCGTCTTCTCCTCCGCCCTCACTTCCACCTCCCCCGCCGGAACCCTAGCTGACCGGATCCCCCTCGCCGACCAGCACCACCCCCTCCAACACCGCCCGAAGCCGCCGACCACCACCCTCCAGCGCCTAGCCCCTCTCCAGCACCTCCTCCTCCTCCTCCTCCCTCTTCCCCTCGCAGCCGGACTCCGCCCGCCTCCGATCGCAGACCCACGGCCGGCACCGCCCTCACCCGAGCCCGGCGACGCCTCGTCGACCGTCGGCCAGCCCTCGCAGTTCAGCACGACCTCAGCCCTAGGCCGGACACGGCCGACCGGACACAGCAGCTCGCGGACACGTGGACACGTCCAGGACACAAAATCGCGTGTCGGACCCCGAAAACCCCAGTTTCGAAGGGCCAGTTCAGGTACTCGTATCTTGCACCCTGTATCTCCGATTTCGTTTCCGCAAATTGCGTTGCGAAGCCTGTATGACCCTCTCGGTGTCCGGACAAACCGTTCGGGGCATCGCGTCCTGTGGTGATCGCACACCGCGATCCAAAAACAGGAAAAAACCAGACCCCGATTCATCCCGGAACTGGGTACGCCCCGCCAAACGGGACGACTTGGTCGCGCGCGGTCTTCACAGATACGGGCGCATCGTTGATACGGACGTGTAGGATTTCGCAGAAGTCGATTCGGGTGTGCGTGCACACCGGAATCAACGCGTATCCGCGGACATCGCCCCGTATCTGTACTTTCTGGAATGTGCCCTAACTTTGTGTACACACGTCAGATCGAGACGAAACTTGCGCCATCGGACTCGTAGCGATACGCTGGTCCTGTGGGTCAAGTTTGGTTCGATTCTGAGAACGTTGACGAAATTGCGTGTCGTGGGCCCCACAGGCCCCGCTCGACGGGCGATTTTGTGTTCGGCTCATCGGAATCCAATTCTGAAAGTTCCGTTGGGTTCGTATCAGCGTTCCTGATCTGTTGACACTGAGTTTGGTAAATTTGGAGACCTTTGATCCTGACGTATTTTTCGGTGCAAAGCGGGCCCACTTGGGGACCCCGTTTTGACCCGAAACTGTCGTTTTTGTCCTTGTCTCCAAATTGGACCCAAGGACAGGCGTTTCTAGCTGATTGATATTTTCTGGATCTGATGGTGATGTTTGTTTCAGCAACCGGAGTACCGCCTGCAAATTCAACTGAAGTCAGAGCCGAAATCAGAGTCGGAACCACAGGCAAGTGTACCTCGCCAAAACTTGCAGTCTTTGCTAAATATTCCTTGGCTTAGTTATATATCAGAGGGCAAGTATACCTTGCCAACTTTACAGTCTTGTTGCATATTTCCTTGTTTTAATTATAACTTGTTTTAACTGCTTAACCTAGGAGACGTGTGACGTACCGAGTGTCCGATCATAGTCGGGTGCCAACACCGTACGCGGTGTTAGGTACGTCATTTAGAGATGGATATTCGATACCCTTACTCTTGGTGCTTGTCCTATCAAGTGCAACAAAACCCAGGACACTTGACACTATCATGGACAGAATCTTCTTGAGATATTCACGATGATTCTGCATAGGATACAGGTATGACATGGACAGTTTATTCCTAGACATTATATGACTGCTGCATTAGTTATGATCTTGCGTGTCATGGACATGAGACGTGGATTACATTGGGTGGGGAGAGACACACAGGCTACAGGCTATTTTCATATATATATACTATTAGTGTGAGATCGCAGACTCTCCAGCAGAGCTAGACCCTTTACGTGTTATTACTGCTACCGGCTCCCCGACACAGAGCTGGTAGTGGCACAGCCTGAGTTCTAGTGTTGCTCTCAACTTGCATTTATCACTTAGCTGGTTACATAGTTTGCCCTATTTGCTTATTTAATTCCTGCACTGCATTTATTTTGGCTTATATTTTCTGTACCTTGTTATGTCCCCTGAGGACCTGGAATGGACTATGTCCCCAGGTATAGCCGAAGAGATCCATCCAGAGATACACCGAACAGGAGCACTTCCAGGAGCTGTACCAGGACCTGAGGACGAGCCAGCACCAGAGGACTTCTCTTGAGCATTGGCTGTATATAGTCAGTTATTTCCGTTTCTGTTTCTATTTCCAGTTCATTTATTTCCTGTCTATTTGCATTAAATGTAACAGAATAATTCTCGGATTTGTTTCCCGAGATAACCTTATTTGATATTGCATATTTATTTCCATTGCATCATTTCTGGCATCTATTCTGTGGTTATCTGTTGTGGATGAGATAGATTAGTCTGTGACCTTTATTATTTGCTCTATAAATTGCTAGACTACAGCTTAAGCATGCCCTGATGGATCCATTAAATTGGGTTGTCCATCGGTGCGTGTTGCTGGCCATTACCACGTGTCCAGTCCCTCAGTATTTTTGGGACTGGGGCGTGACATGGTTTTTGTGGTGGCCCATGCAGGTCTACGACTAAATTGTTCGGTTTCAACTTAGGGACCGAACAGGCCTGCAATAAGAATAGGATAAGTTTTTAGGATCTCATCCACTTGCTTGAATCGTTCTTGATCTCTATTCGAATTAATTTATTGACTTGCATCCTGCCTTGATTCCTGTGCGCCTCTTATCGTTTATTTTGGATACAGGGAAATGGACCCATAAGCCAGCAACGAGGCTCCTGCAGAAATACCACAAACCGTTGTGGTTACCCAAGAAGACGATGTGATACCAGTCGGTGAAGGCCAATCGTCACAAGGCAGTCAAGCAAGTCAGCCTGCCTCGAGAACCCATCAAGATGACGTTCCACCATCGACGCAGCCTACTCCACCGATGCCTTCCTTCCCACTGGGACCACCTATGAACGAACAGCAGATATTCCGCATGTTCTACATAATGATGCAAGCCTATCAAAGGGTGCAATAAGAAGCTCAACAAAACCAATCGGAGAACTCCATCGATAGAACTAGCTCGGAATCACGGAGGCCAAACAGTTCAAATACAACCGCCTTCGATGAGGACGTCCTTACTGCAGCAAGACCCGTGGAGTGCACCACAAGGATCGAGTCCAGTCAAAAGCGGTCGTATGCGTCAGCACCAGACCAAGCACAACAGGAAAGAGCTGCAAAGCGACCACAGATAAATCCACTACCAAGAACAGCATCAGGAGTCTCATTCCTTCCTACTTGTCACTACTGTGGCAAGGTAGGCCACATCGCTAAAGAATGCCGACGCAGACAGGGACAATGTCTATCTTGTGGATCCCAGGAGCATTTGGTAAGGGATTGCCCAGAACGTCGAGAGAAACCAGTGGTGATTCTCCAACCAGCCACATCAAAACCAGCCGGAACACCACAGGAAGGAACTCCAAAGAAGTCTCAGCTGCACCAGCCACCAGAAGCATCTCCCCAAGTACTGCCTACCTGTCAACATTGTCACAAACAAGGCCACATTGAGAGCTGGTGCAGACGTAAGTTGGGATTATGCCTGATTTGCGGAACCAATGAACACTTGGCCAAGGATTGTCCTCAGCATCGGGAGAAAGCAGTGACGAATCTTCAACCCGCCTCATCAGCCCCAGCTGTAGTACCACAGGCAGAAATCGCAAGGAAGTCTCACCTACACCAGCCACCAGAAGCATCTCCATCGGCAATACCTGTCTGTCCATATTGTCGCAAGCGAGGCCACACCGAGGACGAATGCAGAAGAAAGAAGAGATTATGCATAGCTTGCGGATCCAGTCAGCATTCATTCAAAGAATGCCCTGAGCGTCGAGATAGAGTACCAACAGGTAACCAACAAGTGTTACCAGCACCACGGTCAGCCTCTCCAGTATTGCAAGCTTCACCAATACCGAGGCCACCCTTGGTAACCCAGGCAACACTCTTCCGGCAGACTCAACAGCAGCAGAGGAAGCAACTGCAAGGACCCGGACAAGCTCCAGCGAAGATCGTGGAGAACGCTCCGATTCGTGGAATAGCTGATGCGAGTAAGTGATTCGTAGTTATCCGTTTCTAGTCTTGTTGTAGCTCGTGCCTACTGGTTCGTGACCTCAGCCCCAACCTAGTAATTTGCAACTTGTTAATAACAACCTGGTTTTTATAAAAGTTGTAGTTTTCTTGTTTTAACTAGATTTTCCTGGAAAGTGTATAACTTTCAATTGTTAGGAAAACGGTGTTTCCCTAAGTATCTTGTGATGTGTTTTCAAACGATGCTTGCGACCGCGTCATCTCTGTTGACCGGTTATTCTTTGATTGCGAGGACGCAATCCTCTTAAGGGGGGTAGATTGTAAACCCCCTGAATTTTCAAAATTTTAAAACTTGGAATTTTCACAATTTTCTAGAATTTTCTGGGAATTTTCTGTAATTTAAAAACAAGGTTTTAATTATTCAATAATTTTTAAATAATAATAAACAATGTTAAAATATTATGGAAATAATATTTTTGGATATAAAATAAAAAACTGGACTTAGGGCAATTTTTCTGGAATTTATCGGACCCCGGACCTATTTTAAAACACCTAAAAAGTATTTTATCTATTTATTTATTTAATTAATTAAGTAATTAATTAATTGTTTTTATTATTATTATTATTATTATTATTATTATTGTTTTTATTTTTTTATTTTGTTTTTGGGCCCGGCCCGGCCCAGTGGGCCGAGCCCAGCAGCCAGCCCATACACCCTAGCGGGTCGGGCGGGTCCGCCCAACCCGGAACCCGCACCGACCCGACCCGGTCCCCAACCCATCTTCCCCACGTCGTCCGGGCGGCCGATTCCTCCGGTGACACCCAGATTCTGCGCCGCCTCCGCCGGGGATGGCCACGTCCCCCTCAGCCCGCCTCACCCGGCCACGACCGGTGCCCGGAGCCCCTATAAAACCCCCACTCGTCTTCTCCTCCGCCCTCACTTCCACCTCCCCCGCCGGAACCCTAGCTGACCGGATCCCCCTCGCCGACCAGCACCACCCCCTCTAGCACCGCCCGGAGCCGCCGACCACCACCCTCCAGCGCCCAGCCCCTCTCCAGCACCTCCTCCTCCTCCTCCTCCCTCTTCCCCTCGCAGCCGGACTCCGCCCGCCTCCGATCGCAGACCCACGGCCGGCACCGCCCTCACCCGAGCCCGGCGATGCCTCGCCGACCGTCGGCCAGCCCCCTCAGTTCAGCACGACCTCAGCCCTAGGCCGGATACGGCCGACCGGACACAGCAGCTCGCGGACACGTGGACACGTCCAGGACACAAAATCGCGTGTCGGACCCCAAAAACCCCAGTTTCGAAGAGCCAGTTCAGGTACTCGTATCTTGCACCCTGTATCTCCGATTTCGTTTCCGCAAATTGCGTTGCGAAGCCTGTATGACCCTCTCGGTGTCCGGATAAACCGTTCGGGGCATCGCGTCCTGTGGTGATCGCACACCACGATCCAAAAACAGGAAAAAACCAGACCCCGATTCACCCCGGAACTGGGTACGGGGCGCCAAACGGGACGACTTGGTCGCGCGCGGTCTTCACAGATACGGGCGCATCATTGATACGGACGTGTGGGATTTCGCAGAAGTCGATTCGGGTGTGCGTGCACACCGGAATCAACGCGTATCCGCGGACATCGCCCCGTATCCGTACTTTCTGGAATGTGCCCTAACTTTGTGTACACACGTCAGATCGAGACAAAACTTGTGTCATCGGACTCGTAGCGATACGCTAGTCCTGTGGGTCAAGTTTGGTTCGATTCTGAGAACGTTGACGAAATCGCGTGTCGTGGGCCCCACAGGCCCGCCTCGACGGGCGATTTTGTGTTCGGCTCATCGGAATCCAATTCTGAAAGTTCCGTTGGGTTCGTATCACCGTTCCTGACCTGTTGACACTGAGTTTGGTGAATTTGGAGACCTTTGATCCTGACGCATTTTTCGGTGCAAAGCGGGCCCACTTGGGGACCCCGTTTTGACCCAAAACTGTCATTTTTGCCCTTGTCTCCAAATTGGACCCAAGGACAGGCGTTTCTAGCTGATTGATATTTTCTGGATCTGATGGTGATGTTTGTTTCAGTAACCAGAGTACCGTCTGTAAATCCAACTGAAGTCAGAGCCGAAATCAGAGCCGGAACCACAGGCAAGTGTACCTCGCCAAAACTTGCAGTCTTTGCTAAATATTCCTTGGCTTAGTTATATATCAGAGGGCAAGTATACCTTGCCAACTTTACAGTCTTGTTGCATATTTCCTTGTTTTAATTATAACTTGTTTTAACTGCTTAACCTAGGAGACGTGTGACGTACCGAGTGTCCGATCATAGTCGGGTGCCAACACCGTACGCGGTGTTGGGTACGTCATATAGAGATGGATATTCGATACCCTTACTCTTGGTGCTTGTCCTATCAAGTGCAACAAAACCCAGGACACTTGACACTATCATGGACAGAATCTTCTTGAGATATTCACGATGATTCTGCATATGATACAGGTATGACATGGACAGTTTATTCCTAGACATTATATGACTGCTGCATTAGTTATGATCTTGCGTGTCATGGATATGAGACGTGGATTACATTGGGTGGGGAGAGACACACAGGCTACAGGCTATTTTCATATATATATACTATTAGTGTGAGGTCGTAGACTCTCCAGCAGAGCTAGACCCTTTACGTGTTATTACTGCTACCGGCTCCCCGACACAGAGCTGGTAGTGGCTCAGCCTGAGTTCTAGTGTTGCTCTCAACTTGCATTTATCACTTAGCTGGTTACATAGTTTGCCCTATTTGCTTATTTAATTCCTGCACTGCATTTATTTTGGCTTGTATTTTCTGTACCTTGTTATGTCCCCTGAGGACCTGGAATGGACTATGTCCCCAGGTATAGCCGAAGAGATCCATCCAGAGATACACCGAACAGGAGCACTTCCAGGAGCTGTACCAGGACCTGAGGATGAGCCAGCACCAGAGGACTTCTCCTGAGCATTGGCTGTATATAGTCAGTTATTTCCGTTTCTGTTTCTATTTCCAGTTCATTTATTTCCTGTCTATTTGCATTAAATGTAACAGAATAATTCTCGGATTTGTTTCCCGAGATAACCTTATTTGATATTGTATATTTATTTCCATTGCATCATTTCTGGCATCTATTCTGTGGTTATCTGTTGTGGATGAGATAGATTAGTCTGTGACCTTTATTATTTGCTCTATAAATTGCTAGACTACAGCTTAAGCATGTCCTGATGGATCCATTAAATTGGGTTGTCCATCGGTGCGTGCTGTTGGCCATTACCACGTGTCCAGTCCCTCGGCATTTTTGGGACTGGGGCGTGACACCTACACCTGGAGAGGCTGGTACTTCGTCGCAGCCCGCTCCAGCTCCGTCGACGAACGACCTGTGGGTGACCGCAGCTGGTGGTCTCCAGAGGGGTACGTACTATGGTACGGGCTCCTATGGCGCCCTGGTTGCGATGCAGTCATCTAGGGCCTCCCCGACAGCTGCGCATTCCACACATCCCTCGCAGTCGCAGCCCTCGGAGTCGTCGGCCAGAGTCCAGGAGGCCATTGACCATCAGATTGCGTCTCTCCGTGACGAGTTGCTGCGAATGATGGAGGAGGAGCCCCGGTCCCAGCCACAGGCGGACGATCCGATGCTCATCGCATGATTCGATATGCTCGACCGCAGCATGACGGAGCTCCGGGATTTGACAAATAATATTAGAGCCTCGACAGACCGCAATATCATGGAGCTGCAAGCGTCACAACTATCGATGGGCGAGAGGCTGACGATGATGCAGGATTTAATGGTTCATAGCAGTACGAGGCTATTATCTACCATGGATTCTTACAACCAGCGACTCGCAGACTTGGAGCGGGCACGGCCTCCTGGTGCGCCTACATCGACACAGACTTCACCGACGTCACTGCCTTCTCCATCGACATCGGTGTCGATTCCACGGGACGAGTATGAGCAGTTCTTATCCTTCAAGCGCGCCGATGGTCAGCCTCCTGTAGATCCGCAGTAGTATAGCTAGTTACTGGATATTTTTATTATTATTTAGGATGCGATTATATGGATATAAATTTGCCATATTCTTTACGATGAGATTTGCTTGATGCTTTATTTTCTTCAAATTTTATTATATTATTCATATTAAATATGTGTCCTTTACGATGAGATTTGCTGGATATTCACACAGTTATAATATATTTTGGTTTACAACTGATGATTGATACTTAGCCTGTATTTACCCAGTGCACTAGAATTTCCCCCCTTGGTGTTGCTACTGTGTCCTTTATTCAATTATTTCTACTACCATCATATACTTGATAATGAACCCATGGGGGTTGGCAAACCCAGAAATGCAATTTAGTAATATTTTTTTAATTTTTTTTCTGAAAATTAGCGACGTTTAGCGACGTTCATTTACGTCGCTAACTACGTCGCTAATTAGCGATGCTGTTACATGTCGCTAAAGACATCTCTAACAAAGTCGCTAAAATCGTCGCTGTACGTCGCAAACTGCTGACATGGCAGTATTGCCAGGTCATTAAAGACGTCGGTGTAACGTCGCTATATAAGTCGCTAATTAGCGACGTTTAGCGACTTTATTCAACGTCGCTAATTAGTGACGTGCGTTGCTAAACGTCGCTAAATTTAGCGACACATTAAAGTCGCTGAAAAACGTCGGCATAGCGACGTTTAGCGACGTTTTTTTGTTTTAGCGACTTGATTTTTTCCGACTTCTTTAAAACGTCGCTAATTACGTCGCTAAACTTACTTAGCGACGTTTTTTGGTTATTTAGCGACATTTTTAGACGTCGCTAATTTGACTTTTTTTGGTAGTGTCAGATTGAGCCAAATATCTGGTGTGGCACCCCGTTCCTCCTGTTCGGAGAGCACGGCTAAGAAACACAAGATGGTATCGTTCGATCGGGATAGATTGAAACAAGAACTTGTCCTCGTTATGGATTTGTTTCTTCAGAATCGATTCCCATATTCAGTGGACCATGCCCCCGTGATCGACTTAGCGACAGAGTCAGGAGGGACCTCTCCGCTGTTATCTTTTATTGCCTCGGATTTCGATGTCGCTTGTTGCTTTCGTGCTTTGAGTTGGTTTTCGGATTTGCTTATTTTCCTTCAACGGTTTCGATGGATTTTATTGTTTTCGTTCATTGTACTGCATTTCAATTCCGAGTATGGAAAGAGAGGAAGAGGTATTGATCGAGCTGTTCGTGATGCAGGTGAACGAGCAGTAGGCGGCTTACGAGTGGAGTCTTGAAGCGCATCTTTCCTTCTCCCTTCCAACCCACTAAGTGAGTGGCTACCAACCCGATTAGCTAGCCCTGCTTCCAAGCTTCACACCCTAAAAATTTTGCATTCTTCTTTGCCCTGATCAAACGATACCAAGTAATAACTAAAAAATATCAAGATAAAAAGGGAATGAACTTGGATTGTATTGCTTGTCAACCAAACATGTGAACTGTTATCTTATTGTATGCTAGTTCGTGCAAATGTTCTATAAATCATGCAATATTATATGTCTCATACTCGTGTTGCCTGAAGTGCATGAATGTTTAACAATTATTGATATATCTTGTACTTATGTTGCCTAAAGTGCATGGAAATGTTTAACAAATTATTGATACCGTTAGATCATGGACAACTTGTGCACAAGGTATAGTTCCTGCGGACGGCTACTGGGGCACTGGCACCGATCCGATTTCGGACAGAACTTCACGTTTAGTCTCACGTTCTTGGACGGGATGGTATGCAGCACCTCACGTACTTGCAGCTGCAAACCATCCTCGTCATTGACTATGTCCATTATGGCAATCAAGCCAGTGATCATCTTGTATATTTGAACATGTTGCAAACTAACTTGTGTCTTCGTGGCAGGGAAGGCATGGTAAGTATTGTACATGTGGTTCAGACGGACAGGTAAAAGCCACAGAACGGTGGCAAGTTTATTTCAATATTATACATATATACTGTTGCTTGTAAATGGACTAAGGCAAGATAGAAAGACAACAATATAATATGCATGCTTCATTAAAACAACGTGTTGATTGGTATAGTTGGGTTTAGCTCGCCTTCACCAGTATGTTTCGACATACTGACCCTCGTTGAAACAGGTTCTCCTCACTAAGGCGAACCGAGCGAGGAGCCGAAGTCGTCTTCCCGATCCAGTCCAGCTGTAGGCGCATCCTGACCGCGCCGTATTTTTGAAGTACTTGAAGAAAAGGAGCTAGAACCCAAGCAAGAATGCAGCTTCGTGGCAAGGCCGTCCTCCAGCTAGGAGGTCCTTATCTTTTTGAAGTTTAGTAAAGGGATATAATGTACATGACTGCTATCTCATTTTGAGTCAACACTGTTGTAAGCCCGTGCGACAATTAGCTGACTCGTTCAGGAGTTTGTAATAGATGTTCATTATCAATAAAGAGAACTTTTCCATGTTTCAAATCTGTGTTTCTATTTATCTGCGTACTCTGAATATGTGATCGTTATGCAAAATACTTTAGCCATGTGCGGGCGCAACCCCAGGCCCGTACGGCGGTCACGTCGGGGGACGCCCCTACGATTCGGCAAAATCGGGGCGTGACATAGTGGTATCAGAGTACAGATTCAAGTTCCTTAGACTCTCGTACTGGAAAAGTTCTTTTAACTATCAAATTCCTGTGCGAACTCTTGAACTCGCTAGGCCAAAATAAGATACGTTCATGTAATAAGTCCATAATACATTATGATTCTAATGTAATTTACCTTCTTTTGAAGGAATGGCACCAGTGCAATCTGCAGTGCTAGCACCGGACGAAATGCAAGGCCAAGAAAGTAGTTCGAGCACTTCGGAAAATTCAAGGAGTCAGCGAGCCGTGCCAAGCATCGATCCCATCCAGCAAATATTGCGGATGTTGGAGGCAAACCAACAAAGGGATGAGGCTCGCTACGAACGGGCCGAGAAGCGGGCGGAGGAGAGTCAGCTCAAATTTCAAGACAATATATAAGCTTGATTCTCAGTCCAACAGAAGCAGGTAGATGCCCTGTAACAGATCGTTCAGACTTTGGCTTCCAACCATTCTGCTGCAACAGCAACGACTCCGGTGGAACAGCCCGTGCTTGAATTAGAGATGCCACAAATTCCAAGGACGAGGGACGTGACTGCCTTCGACTTTGGCCACTTCAAGAAAGTCTGCAACACCCCATTCAACGGGACTGAGGACCCAATCGTGGCTCTAGATTGGTCGGCCGAACTTGAAGACCACTTCACTCTGCTAGAGGTCCCCGAAGAGAAGCGCGTCGTCTGCGTGCAACTACAGCTCCGCTTCAACGCGCACGATTGGTGGGACGTGCATCGACGATCTCTTCAATTTGACCATGGAGAGGAGGCGATCTCGTGGACGACTTTTCGTATCGCGTTTGAAGAGGAGTTTATACCCCCTCCAATACGACGTCAGATGGAGAACAAGTTCGTGCAACTGAGGCAAGGCAGCATGACAGTCAAACAGTACTTCGCCGAATTCAACCGACTCTCCATGTTTGTAAGCCCGTGCGGCAATTAGCTGACCCGTTCAGGAGTTTGTAATAGATGTTCCTTATCAATAAAGAGAGCTTTTCCATGTTTCAAATATGTGTTTCTATTTATCTGCGTACTCTGAATATGTGCTCGTTATGCAAAATACTTTAGCCTTGTGCGGGCGCAACCCCAGGCCCGCACGGCGGTCACGTCGGGGGACGCCCCTACGATTCGGCAAAATCGGGGCGTGACATCTGGGACATGTCTCACATCTCGTAGGATTAACCTATACCCGGTATTAGTTTCCAAATATACATCACCAATACCGACAATTTTTGAGTAACCGTCGTTTTCCATCCTCACGTGACCGAAGTCACCATTCGTGTAACTCGAGAAGTAATTCTGATGTGAGGTAAGATAGAATGAGGCACCAGAGTCAATAACCCACGAACATTCTTCACAAGCAAGATTTAAACAACCATCATCACCGATGAGAAACACTTCCTCGGTGGCTGCAATAGCCGATGTATTGTATTCTTCTTTCGGCTCTGATTTGGCGACTCTGTAATTCTTCTCCTTAGCCTAGTCACGCTTGAACTTCCGGTACTCACTCTTCTTGTGACCTTCTTTATGGCAATGGTAGCAAATCATAGTCTTTCTTGGCCTCGAGCTTGATCTCCCCCTGTCTTTAGATCGGTCTCGAGGTTGTGAGTCACGGGCTTTATTCCTTCCATAACTCTCGACAATATGAGCATCCTAATGAGACGATGAGCTAAGATCCTTTCATCGAGCTTCCTCATTCAAAATACTATTTTTCACAATCTCCATAGAAAGCTTAGGCGTGGAATTACTTAATGACATGAATAAAGTTTTCTAACTTTCAGGAAGAGAACTCATAAGCAATAAGGCTAATACCTCATCATCCAAGATGATGCCGACTCCTTTGAGCTGGTTCGTGAGGCCTTGAAAGTCATTAAAGGTGCTCAACCACGCTTCGACCATCTCTGTATTGTAGCTTTACCAATCTTATCATGAGCGAGGCTTTGTTCACACCAGTTTGCCGAGCAAATATTGAATCGAGATTCTTCCAAAGAGCTAGAGCATCTTTCTCGTCAATGATGTCTTGAATGACACTATGATCAATGTATTGCCGGATCATCCCGATGGCCTTTCTGTGCAAAACCTGCTACTGACTATCATTATATTTTTTTGGCTTCTGCTCTTTAGTAATAGGCTCATACAAATCTTTGTAATACAAGATATCCTCTATTTTCATTTTCCACAAAGAATAATTTGAGCATGTCAATTTAATCATATCCGACACGCTAGCAGATTCATCCATTTTTAATCACACAAGCTATGCCATCAACCGTGGCTCTGATACTACTTATTGGAAAAGGGTTTAACAAGCAACGGAAAAATAAATCTCTTCTTTCCCTCCTTGTGTGATAAAAATAGGCAAGCTAGTAAAAATAAGCAATGTAAATGACACACGATATTTACGTGGAAAACCCTTCAAATCGAAAGGAAAAAAGCACGGGACCGAGAGGTCCAGATACTTCCACCATCACCAATAATAATGGGGTTACAAGAGGTCTTCTCTAGACTAAACTAGAGGCATACAATCATCAACCAAAGTTGGAATACATAAAAATTAGAACAAACTCACCGGATCTATTCTGAAAATAATATCTCGACTTATGACCGTCGGAACTGCAATCCCACCATTGGATCTGAACTTCAACGAGTCAGAAACAACACTATAAAATTTTATCTCGATCGAGCTTGATTTGGCCATCCGATCAAGGGTAACAAAATTACTACCGTAGAGAGATTACTCAATTTCCAGCTTTCTTTCCTACGGATTTCTCTCACTATGAAGTAGAATTCTTGTGTTCTTTTTGTCACACACTCATTCTCAAATGGCAGCCAAGGTCCTCTATATATAGTGGGATAGAGCAAGGGAATTGATAGTGAGTGAATAATGCTTCAAGAGTTCCAATACACTCTTTCTCAATTCCAACACATACCTTTGGCAATACCAAAATTTGACTTCCATTGTTCCAATGGGTTCTCCAATTTTCAAGATGGTGAGTTGCCACAATTGAATGAGGAACAACTCCCAACAGGAACTCGGGTGTTTATTCAGGGAGGGACGAGTCCCATATGCATAGGCGGAACCACACATGTACTAGGGGCTCGATAGCGAAATTCTAGAAAATGAACAATTTATAGTGTACATTATTTTGCATTGTACGCGTAATAGTGAGAGAGAAAGAGGTAGCCAAGAATGTAAAAAAAAAAGAACTGGAGTGTTGGAGTGTGGGCTGGTGTAGTCTGAAATTTGGAATAAAAAACTTGATATGGACTAACATGTATAGAAAAGTAATATATAAAAAAATTGGGTGGGCGGCAGGAGCTCACCCCAGCCACAAGTGGCTTCGTCCTGGATCCTAGTCCACTTCAGTTCATCCGAGTTCGAATTTCTGATTTGGCCTTGCCTATAACACGTGTGCCCTTTGCAAGGAGACAAAGTGGCTTAACAAAATTTTGTTTTCATTAGAGGAAGAGCCGTATTACTATTATGATCTCTTGACGGTCATTTAGGAAGTGCAGGTGTTCATTCGGCCGAGTATTCTATGGGAAAGTAGAAGCTCATTCTGCAAGGTATTGTGTAACAAATTGGAAAGTTTGCCCATTTAACTTTTGAGATTTTTGTTGTGATGTATTTTAGTAAAATCATCATAGCAAGAGCGTTTTCCCATAATTACCTCAAGATATTTTAGGGATTCTTACTTACAGAAATGACATGTTGTAGTTACAACAAGCTTGGACTAGAGTCAAGATATTCTTTTGGTATTATTTTAGTGTTTCTATTTTGGATTTTTCTCTGTTTCAACAAAAAAATCCCTCCTTTGTATGATCAACTATGTAACAAATCAACAATATTAATTTTATTATTAGATAATATATTCAACAATATTGATTGTGTCACGCCCCAGTCCCAAAATATCGAGGGACTGGACACGTGGCAATGGCCAGCAGCACGCACCGATGGACAACCCAATTTAATGGATCCATCATGGCATGCTTAAGCTGTAGTCTAACAGGAATTTTAGAACAATTGTTACAAGTCACAGGTTATTCTAATCTCATCCACAACAGATAATCACAGATATAATGCCAGAAATAATACAATAGAATAAATAAGCAAATCTCAATAAGTATCTCGGGAAACAATCCGAGAATATGTCTCGTACATCCAATGCAAATAGACAGGAAATAAAGAAACTGGAAATAGGAACAGAAATAACTGACTATATACCGCCACTGCTCAGGAGAAGTCCTCTGGTGCTAGCTCGTCCTCAGGTCCTGGTACAGCTCCTGGAAGTGCTCCTGTACGGTGTAGCTCTGGATGGTTCTCTTTGGCTATACCTGGGGACATAGTCCATTCCAGGTCCTCAGGGGACATAACAAGGTACAGATAATACAAGCCAAAATATAAGCAGTGCAGAAATAAATGAAACAGCAGGGTAAACTATGTAACCAGCTAAGTGATAAATGCAAGTTGAGAGCATCACTAGAACTCAGGCTGAGACCGCTACAAGCTCTGTGTCGGGGAGCCGGTAGCAGTAATAACACGTAAAGGGTCTAGCTCTGCTGGAGAGTCTACGACCTCACAATAATAGTAGATATATATATGAAAACAGCCTGTAGCCTGTGTGTCTCTCCCCACCCAATGTAATAACACGTCTCATGTCCATGACACGCAAGATCATAACTAATGCAGCAGTCATATAATGTCTAGGAAAAACTGTCCATGTCATAAACCTGTATCCTATACAGAATCACCGTGAATATCTCAAGAGGATTCTGTCTCATGAATAGTGTCAAGTGTCCTGGGTTCTATTGTACTTGATAAAAAAAGTACCAAGAGTAAGGGTATCGAATGTCCATCTCTAAATGACGTACCCAACACCGCGTACGGGGTTGGCACCCGACTATGATCGGACGCTAAGTAAAGCCACTCGGTCCTGGGTTGAACAGTTAAACAAGTTATATATGAAGTCTACAAGAACTCAAGTAAAGTACTATAACAGTCATCACTGCGAATTGGCAAGCTTTAATTGCCCACTAATGAATAAGCAAGTCAAGGAAAATAAGTAGCAAGCTACAGAGTTTGGCAAGGTACACTTGCCTGATGTTCCGGCTCTGATTGCGGCTCTGTCTTCGGTTGGATTTACAGGCGATACTCCGGTTGCTGAAACAAATATCACCATCAGATCCAAAAAATATCAATCAGCTAAAAACGCCTGTCCTTGAGTCCAATTTGGAGACAAGGGCAAAAACGGCCATTTCGGGTCAAAACGGGGTCCACAGGTGGGCCCGCTTTGCACCGAAAAACATGTCAGGGTCGAAGGTCTCCAAATTCACCAAACTTAGTGTAAACAGGTCAGGAACGATGATACGAACCCAACGGAACTTCCAGAATTGGATTCCGATGAGCCGATCACAAAATCGCCCGTCGAGCGGGACTTGTGGGGCCCACGACACGCGATTTCGTCAACGTTCTCAGAATCGAACCAAACTTGGGTCACAGGACCAGCGTATCGCTATGAGTCCGATGGCGCAAGTTTCATTTCAATCCGACATATGTACACAAAGTTAGGGCATGATTCAGAAAGGTCGGATACGGGGCGGTGTCCGCGGATACGCGTTGATCCCGGTGTGCACGCACACCCGAATCGACTTCTGCGAAATCCCACACGTCCGTATCGACGACGCGCACGTATCTGTGAAGACCGCGTGCGACCAAGTCATCCCGTTTGGCGGGGCGTACCCAGTTCCGGGGTGAAACAGGGTCTGGTTTTTCCTTTTTTGGATCGCGGTGTGCGATCACCACAGGATGCGATGCCCCGAGCGGTTTATCCGGGCACCGAGAGGGTCATACAGGCTACGCATTGCAATTTACGGAATCAAAATCGGAGCTACGAGGCGTGAGATACGAGTACCTGAACTGGGCTCTTCGAAATGGGGTTTTCAGTGTCCGACACGGATCCTGTGTCCTGGACGTGTCCACGTGTCCGCGTGTCCGGCCTAGGGCTTCGGCCTGTGCTGAACTGCGGTGGCCGGAGACTGGGTGGCTGCGGGTGGCGTCGCCGGGCTCGGGCGTGGGCGGTGCCGGCAGTGGTCACCGGAGGCGGAGGCGGGCGGAGGATTCCGGGCGGGCGGAGGAAATGGAGGAGGAGGACGGCTCTGGGAAGGAGGAGGGGAGGCTGGACGGTGGGTTCCGGCGCTGGCGGCTGAGGGAGGAGGACGGTGGGTCGAGGTGAGGGCCGCCGGAGTTCTGGGTCGCCGGAGTTAGGGTTAGGGCTTAGGGGAAAGTGAGGGAGGAGGAAGAAGAAGAAGAGGGGGATTTAAATAGGGCTCAGGCGAGGCGGTCGTGGCCGGGTTAGGCGCGCCGAGGGGGGGGTCGTGGGTCGCTCCGGCGGAGGCGGCGGAGTACCCGGGCGGTGGCGTGGAGGACTCGGGCTGCAGCCGATCGTGGGGAAGGGATGGGGGACCGGGTCGGGTCGGGCGCGGGTTCCGGGTTGGGCGGACCCGCCCGACCCGCT
Organism: Iris macrosiphon; assembly: GCA_036927795.1. Lineage (NCBI taxonomy): Eukaryota > Viridiplantae > Streptophyta > Magnoliopsida > Asparagales > Iridaceae > Iris > Iris macrosiphon. The sequence goes on from JAYESA010000007.1 coordinate 195,994,151, forward strand.
AACCAGGGCTGGCTGGGCTGGGCTGGGCTTCGGTCCACTAGGCCGGGCCGGAAATCAAATAACAATAATAATAACAATAACAATTAATAATAATAATAATAATAATAATAATTAATTAGTTTAAATAGTTTTTAGGTATTTAAAATTAGGTCTGAGGCCCAATAAAATCCAGAAAAATTACCCTAAGTCCGGTTTTCTATTTTACACCATAAAATCATATTTTTATTATATTTTAATATTATTTATTATCATTTAAAAAATCATTTAATAATTAAAACCCTGTTTTTAATTTCAAAAAAATTCCAAAAAATTATGAAAAATCCAGTTTTGAAAATCTTGAAAAATCAGGGGGTTTACAGATTGTATTGATAAATTATCCAATCAATAATATTGACGAATGATGTAAAAAGACCATACAACTACGAATATATATAGAAAGATGATGTATACATATCTTGATAGAAGTAAAAGAAGAGATATGTATCCGGATAGGAATAGGAGAAGAGATATGTATCTATATAGGAAAAAAAATCTATTATTAAATCTAATTAATATCTAATCCTAAATCTAATTATTCTTAACACCCCCCCTTCAAACTCATGGTGGATCAAACAACATGAGTTTGTCCAATAGAAACTGAAATCGTGGTGTGGAACATGATTTTGTAAAAAAATCTGACAGCTGATCAACGAAGTGTTGGCGTTGGCTAAGAGAAGTAATATTGGTGTTGGCTCATGCATTCCTGGATGGCTCGTGCTTCTGGATGGCGGTATAGGAGATGGTGGTGTCAAAGGAATGGATATCGAGGTCCTGGCTGCAAGGTGCCTCGTAGGAGCTCATCTCTTTGGAAATTTGGACTGCTCTATGTTAAATCTTCTGGAGATAACAATATTGATTTTATGAAAAAATACTATGATGGGCTCTAGGATTGAAGCGGCAGCGACTGATGACGATATAAATTGTACGTTGCGGTTTGATGATAGACTGACGACGATGAGTCAGTTTCTGTCACGCCCCAGTCCCAAAATACCAAGGGACTAGCCACGTGGCAATGGCTAGCAGCACAACTCCAATGGGCAAACCCAATTTAATGGACCCGTTAGAGTGCACTTAAGCTGTAATAAATATAAATGCAGTCTACACCATCTATCACAGAATAATTCTAATCTCATCCACAAAATAAAACATATTTAAATATGAAAGACTAATCAAGATAATAGATAAATAAATTAGTCCATCATTAAGTCAACATATGTAGCGTCTCGGGGAACAACCCGATAAAATAAGAAAAGAAAATAAGTCAATACATAAGTCCATGAGTCAAGATATGAAATAACGGAGTATGTAACAGAATACTCAGGAGAAAACCTCTGGCACAACCTCGTCTTCTGGTGCCAGTACTGCTCCAACGTCAGCTCATGTCCCATAAATCTCGGGGTATTCCTCCTCTGCTGTACCTGGGGACATAATCTGGATCCAGGTCCTTAGGGGACATAGCAAGGTACAAGAATAACTCAAGCCAAATAAAATGCCGTATATAAAAATAGGTCCTCAGGACAAGATATGTAACCAACTATGTGAAATATAAATGAGAGCATCATTAGTACTCAGGCTGAAACCATTACAAGCTTTGTGTCGGGGAGCCGGTAGCAGTAATATCACGTAATGGATCAAGCTCCGGAACAGAGACTAAAGCACCTCAATAATAAAGTATATATGTATATAATCAGCCTGTAGCCTGTGTGTCTCTCCCCACCCAATGTAATCTCATGCCTCATGTCCACAATGTCTCATGTCCATAACACGCAAGATCATGACCTCTAGCTAGTACAACGAGTCATAAGGATATCTATGTATATGCAAGTCTCATGTCACGAATCCTGTAAGCCTATACAGAATCATCATAAATAACTCATGAAAGATTCTGTCTCATAAATAGTGTCAAGTGTCATATGGTATGACGTACTTGATAAAGCAAGCACGTAAAAATATATATGATCGTGGTATCAACTCTCTAAGTGACGTTACATGACTCCGCGTACGGCGTCGACACCCGAATCTTGTTCGGACGCTAAGCAACGTCTCACGGTCCTAGGCTGAACATGTACATCTCAAGAGTATATATATATATATATATATATATATATATATATATATATATATATATATATATATATAGAAAGAACTCAAGTAAATAATATAACAGGAACTACTGCAAGTTGGAAAGGTACACTTGCCTGGGTTCTGAGCCTCGACAGTTGCTCTGATATAAGTGGAATCTCCAGTTACGCCTCCGGATGCTGAAATAAACATTATCATTGCTCTCAGAATACTTGAAATAGCTAGAATTGACTACCCATAAGTCTAATTTGGACACAGGAACAGAATTGACAGTTTCTGGTCAAAGCGGGTATGTGGCCAACTTCGCACCGAAAAATATGTCAAAGAATTTTTTTTTAAATTTGTCAAACTTAGTGTCTATGAGTCCAGAACGATAATACAAACCCAACGGAATATCCAGAACTGAATTCCGATTAGCCGGTCACGAAATCGCCCATCAAGTAGAACCGTGGGGCCCGCGAAACGGTATTTTGTCAATGTTCTAAGATTCAAACCAAACTTGGGTTACATGACCAGCATAACGCTGCGAATTCGATGGCGCAAGTTTCGTTGGGAAACAACAAGCACACATAAAATTATGACGAGTGTCAGAACATGCCGATACGGTATTTTTCGACGGATACGCGTTAATTTCGGTGTGCACTCACATCCAAATCAACTTTCACAAGATCTCACACGTCTGCGTTGACGATACGCGCCTTTCGGTACCATTCGTATACGACAAAGTCGCCTCATTTAGCAGGACGTACCCTGTTTCGAGAAAATTTGGGTTTAGAAAATCAAGTTTTTGGTCAAATTCAACAGCGAATAAAACACAACATACAACGAATTAAAATAAACTAATTAAAGAGATTAAATTTTGATTATGTTCTAAATTACTGTTCAAGAAGAATTTAAAAATATTAACTAGGTTAGAAGAAAGTCAGACATGAACATGGGTGGTTGGAACAGTTTCTGAACTATAAATTGGATCATTTTTTCCTATTTTGTATCGCGAATTGCGACCGACACAGGATACGATACACCGAACTAATTACACAAGGTTCAAGAGGGTCATGTGGTCTTCGCAAAGGATTCAACAGATAAATATTTAGTTAACTGTGCAGAGAGTTACATGGGCTAGAATATGGGTACCTCGCTGTGTTGTTTGCTCAGGATGTCGGAGCGGCTGTGCGGCGGCTTCTTTGCGGTGGCGTCGGCGGTCACAACGGCGGCGTCGGCGGCCGGGGTTGGTCGGGGTGGTAGAGGAGATGATGATGGTGGTGGTCGACTATGCTGATATATATATAGGGGTGTACGTACATGGGGGGTTACAGGGAGCGGAAGAGAGGGGGTCAGGCAATTCGAGGAAGGAAAGTGAGGGGGTGTCGGCGTTACAGCGGGTTGGGGGACTGGTGGGTTGCGTGTTGCGGGTTGCGGGTATGGGTTTGGGATCCGGGTTCGGTTAGTTAGGTTTGGGTTGGTTCGGTTTAGTTTGGGTTAGTTTATTAAAACAATATATATATATATATATATATATATATATATATATATATATATATATATATAGCTATCTAAAAATAGTTTTGGACCCCAATAAATTCCAGAAAAATTACACAATATTCTATTAATAGTTTTACACCCAAATATATATATTTTTGTACTATTTTAATAATTATTTAAATACACATAATTATAAATCCATGAATGAACATTTATTATAATTAACTAAAAATAATAATTTTTTTATAATAATAATTAATATAATTTTTAAATTAAATTCTAAAAATCAGGGTATTTACAGTTTCTACGGTTGTAACCGAGGAAATTAACGATAACGCTTAGAGACGACGACCTGGAGTTTGGCCGGTGAAGACGATAAAGTTGATAGATTTCTCTAAACGGTCCTAGGATTGAAAAACCCTAGGCTCTGATACCATAAATCAAATCAATAATATTGATTTTATTATTGGATGATATATTCAACAATATTGATTGTATTGATAAATTATCCAATCATCAATATTGATGGATGATGTAAAAAGATCATACAATTACGAATATATAGAGAGAGATGATGTATCCATATACTGATAGGAGTAGAAGAAGAGAGATGTATTCGGATAGAAGTAGGAGAAGAGATATGTATCCATATAGAAAAAAGAATCTATTATTAAATCTAACTAATATCTAATCATAAATCTAATTATTCTTAACAAACTACAATCAGACTTGGGGCTCAGCTCATGGGAGTCTGAAACGATCTTTCAAAATGGAGCCTCCATACATAATATAAAGATAAATAAATAAATAAATGAAATAAATAAATAAAATAAAATAAATTTAAATTTAAAAAATATTATTGCCACCAAAAATTGAACTAAAAATCTCTTAATACGCAAGTTTTTAACATAATAACGACTATACCACAATTATTTTGTGTTAAAGATGATCCATGCTACATACTAATTCTATTTTAGATAGAACTATGTTAGTGTTTCTTTAAGTCTTTGACTTCTGAGCCGTCGTCCAATCTTGGACCAAAACTATATTTGAAATCATCTTGACAAAGGATGCCCACTCTAAGAAAAAAATTAAAAATAAATTTAAATTTCATACTTTAGGTCCATGTGTGGTTTATAGGTATAACCATTGATTTCTTCTTCTTCATCTATTGTGTATACATTTACACGTGTCTACTTTCTCTCTCTAGGTAGGAAATAAAGAGCATTTTTGTTTAGTCTAAACAAATATTCCCCATTATCGCTATGTAATACATATCTAAGAAAAAGTATTCTACAAATGGAATTATTAGAGAATATATTTTGTTCCTCTAATGATAGTTGGAAGAAGGTGATTAGTGGGTCAATAAAGAAGTGAAGGAGAAAAGAGAGGTAGGAGTCGAAGGAAGTCCCAACTTTGGTCCACCACATGATGGGGACACCTGTGGCCACATCTAACCCAATGGGTCCTAATCTTGTATGGACCATCCATCCCTCTACATGACCAAACACCTTATCATGTTTCTTCCTCCTCCTGTCCTATTGTCCACAAGAGAATAACCTCACAGTAGACACCAACAACAAACTTTGATCAGCACAACAAAACAAGTTTCAAGCTTAGGTAAGCAGAACAGGCCTCATAGTTAAGAGATAGCAAGGAATCTGACACAAAGCTTAATAGTTCATTGAACCTTGAGCTGAGAGAGAGAGAGAGAGAGAGAGAGAGAGAGAGAGATGGAGAGCACACAACAATGAGCTCTTGGGTCCAATCAGGCTATCAGGATGCTATGAGTTTGCAGTATCGACCGATACCAATTCGATAGGTCGATACCGATATCGTTTGGCATGCCTCGATTCGATACCGACCAATATTTGATAATGATCGATATCGACACTGGAGATCTCTTTATCGGTCAATTCGACAAAGAAAAATGAACGAAAAAGACCAATCAACAATAATGTAAAAGCATACTAAAATTGTAAAAAAATGTAAAAGAAAAAAATTTTATCTATCGACAATGATTACTAATATTTCATTCGATTTCAAAACTACTAAGAAACAACATGAGAATACACAAAATTATGTCTAAATGTACATAAAAAAATATTTTCTAAAATATTAATGATTATTTTTTTTTTTCGATACCAAAAAATCCGATACTCCGATTCGAAACTGCCGAAACCGTCAATACCACTTATACCGCCAATCCCGATACTCATATAAATGGTCCGACAGCGATTCCGATAATGCGAACCTGCTTCGGACGTGAGGGTAAGACCTTTACATGCATTTTCATGTTCTAGTCACCAAAACAATATAGAAATAAGGTCATAATTACTCGACGGAGATACTGTTTTTTTTTTTCGACGGAGGCAGGTTTGGAGATTTAAAAACGGAAACGGAGGCGGAGATGAAGATTAAAAAAATTTTGGTTCGGTTCGGGGCCGGGTATGGGTATCGTACTCCCTATCCCGGTAAATCTCCGACCCCGATTACTTGTACCCATATATTTTTGTTATATGAAAATGTAGACCGTTATTTGGAATATGTTTTATGAGATTAACAACCGTTCTTTATTGTTTTGTATTGTAGACTTCTATTTAATACTTGTATATTTTTGTTGGATTAATATTCTTTTTTTTTTTTGGTATTGTATCATTTTTTTTTTTATCTAGTAGTATTATTCTTTTATGGAAACCAGGTTTTATTTTTGTATATATTTTTTTTTGAATGAAATCAGTTTTTTAAACTTATAATGTACAGAAAAATTTGTTAACATGAGCGGTGACGGGGATGAGGATGGGGAGTGCATTATTTAACGGGGACGATAATGGAGATAAAAAAATTGAATCCGAACGGAGATGGAAATTGGAATGGAAATTCAAATACTATCTAGGGACGGGGATGGGGGGTATGGTCCCTGGGCCCAATTCGTCCTGTTGTCATCCCTAGTTTTAATAAGTCTTGACCCTTCCGAGATTCTGGATAAACGGAAATCTCTTGGCACTGACGATCATGATGCAGTCGAGAAAACTTTGTCCCCGGTCTTCCTATCACATCTTCTTTGCAGGGTCAAGATGGAGTAGAAACAGTCCTTTCGTAAATATATATAGGAGGTAAGATTGCGTACATCTTGATCATTTCTAGACTCCGTGTAAGCGGAAGCATCGGGATGAGTATGCTGCCTGCAGGTGCAAGAGAGCCTGTCCTATCACATGCTTCCCCTCTTTTATGCGGCACGGTGAAATTGTTGATGAAACAAAACAAGGTTACGTGCTGGCACTGAAGCTCACTATTCAATTGTAACTAACCATACATTATTAATGTATGGCTGTCACTTTGAAAGCAGCTGTGACCACCAGAGCCGTACTCTCGCGCGCTAGCTAGCTCATCTATATTAGCCCCGTCCGTCCTTGCTCTCTTCAGCATCATCTGGAGGAGGAGCTAGCTAGCTAAGCCATGGCGAAGGAGCTCGACACCAAGTCCAGCCTTAATGCCGACGAACCATTCATGATCGTCGGCGGCGTAGGTGGCAGCGCCGACGAAGGCCTCGACGACGACGGAAGAGTGAAGAGAACAGGTATTCAGTTTCAGCTTCAGCTTCAGCTTCAGCTTCAGTCACGTAAAAAAATTTTAGTGACACATTTATTAGCGAAATTAGATTTTCAATAACGAATGAGACTTTTAATGACGAATGTCCGTCACTAAAAAGTTCTTTAAAACGAACAAATTCAGTATCCAAAGTCTAATTAGATCATAAGCCTGGTATCCTTGTACAAAATAATCCTCACGAAACTCCGATGCTTTGTACGGAAATTTTCTGTTGATATATGTAAAATTTGGATGAATTGGTACAGGTACATTGCTGACTGCAAGTGCACACATCATAACCGCTGTGATTGGGTCCGGAGTGCTGTCCCTGGCCTGGGCCATAGCCCAGCTGGGGTGGTTGGTTGGTCCTACGGTGCTCATAGCCTTCTCCCTCATCACCTGGTTCTGCTCCACCCTCCTTGTGGACTGCTACAGGTCGCCTGACCCTGTCAAAGGGAAGAGGAACTACACCTACATGGACGTTGTCCGAGCCAATCTAGGTGGCTGGAAGTTCAGGCTCTGCGGATTGTCCCAGTACGTGAACCTCCTCGGCGTCACCATCGGCTACACGATCACGACGGCCATCAGCATGGCGTAAGTATACGATCGAGGGATCGAGATTTCTGCCTTTAAGCATCTCCAAGTATTTTCGAAATAACAGTTATTGATTTTTTTTTTTTTTTCAAAATTTTCCGAGAAATTGAGTAGATCAAGAACATACCAACTACATCGATCGATGGATCAGTGCAAGTATAGGAGAGATCGGAATTTCCGTAGTAGTTATTGGATTGTCTTTTTTTTAATTTTTTTTTTCGAGAAATTGAGTAGTTCAAGGACATACCAACTACATCGGTCGATCGATCAGTGTAAGTATATGAGATATCGGAATTTTTCGTAGTAGTCATTGGATTGTCTTTTTTTTTTTTTTTCAAAATCTTTCGAGAAATTGAGTAGTTCAACAACATACCAACTACATCGATCGATCGATCAGTGTAAGTTATGATCGAGGAGAGAACGGAATTTCAATATTAGTCATTGGATTTTTTTTTTCTGAAATTTTTTCGAGAAATTCAGTAGTTCAAGAACATACAAATTACATCCATCGATCGATCGATCGATCGATTAGTATAAGTATATGATCGAGGAGAGATTGAAATTTTCGTAGTAGTTATTGGATTTTCTTTTTCTTTTCAAAATCTTTCGAGAAATTGAGTAGTTCAAGAACATACCAACTACATCGATAGATCGATCAGTGTAAGTATATGATCGAGGAGAGAACGGAATTTCAATATTAGTCATTGGATTGTTTTTTTTCCCCTCAAAATCTTTCAAAAAATTGAGTAGTTCAAGAACATACCACCTACATCGATCGATCGATCGACCAGTGTAACATATACGATCAAGGAGAGATCAGAATTCGTAGTAGTCATCGGATTGTCTTGTTTTGTTCAAAATCTTTCGAAAAATTGAGTAGTTTCTGTACGGAGAAAAAAACGGATCCAATGACTACTTTTTTAAAAACATTCGAAGATACTTAAAAACGAAAATCCCGATCTCTCCTCTACGTACCAACTACATCGTGTCGATTATGGAGCAGCTTTTAATTGTTGGAAGTTTTGTAATGTAGAGATGAGTAAATTCTTTCAGGGCTGTCAAGAGATCGAACTGCTTCCACAGGAACGGACACGACGCGGAGTGTCGCGTGTCCCACAACGTGTACATGGTCGTCTATGCGGGGATCCAGATAGTGCTTTCGCAGATCCCCAACTTCCACAAGCTCTGGTGGCTCTCCATCGTCGCGGCGGCCATGTCCTTTGCCTACTCCTTCATCGGCCTCGGCCTGTCCATTGCCAAGATTGCGGGTGAGCTACAGAAACACAAACACAAACACAATCACTTGCGAAATAATTTGCTTCTTAATTTTTATTTGTGAATGGTATCAAAGTGTACGTGACATAATACGTATATGTACATATATTTGTTCTAATTTTTGAGGTGCAGACCATCCTCAGGTGAGGACCACACTGACAGGGGTCACGGTGGGGGTGGATGTGTCCGGGACCGAGAAGGTGTGGAGGACATTTCAGGCTATCGGAGACATAGCATTTGCGTATTCTTACTCTAATGTTCTCGTAGAGATACAGGTACGAGCTATGTTGCACGAATACGTACTCTTGACACGGCTATATATGGATATTTTTCAAACAGGTAGAAGAATATGTTACACAAAACAAAAAACACGATACGGATACGGATACAGACACTATTTTTCGTGCGTGTCCGTGTAACATAGGGTACAAGTCGCCTTTCCATATCTAACACCAAGATTACGGACAAGAGTAAAGGAATGCTATCATATTTTCCAGGAAGCACAACCATTCCAAAATGAGTAGTATAGCTAGGTATCGTGTTGTATTCGTGTCCGTGGAATGTAGTGTATTTCTGACAGGTGGTTCCAAAGTACAAGTGGATGCTGATAGAATGAAAACAATTAGGTGCTAGAACTTATTTAAGCAATCTTAACCTTCTTGAGATTTTAGAAAGTGACAATTACATAAGCTTTCAGCAACAACAAGAAAGAAAGAAAGAAAGAAAAAGACAAGCTAAAGTTTTCTCACCAAGTTAATCAACTATAGTTATATAGTGCAATTTAGCCACAGTCATCTGATTTGTAAGAAAGATGCTGATAGTATAGGAAAATATTTTGGTCATTGCATGTGGTTATTTATTAGATGGGATTAAAATGTCTGAATCTAAAAACTCTCAATCTTTATTTATATAATTTAACATACTGAATTACAATAAACTAGTCTCCCAAAATAATATTCATTTTAATCAATGTGCTGCGTACAAACAATGTTCATTCGCAGCAGCAACGATACAAAAGTTGTACAACAACATACTTGTTGCGTTGCGAGAGTACAGCCAAGCGAGCGTTTCAGGCCTTCTCAAACTAGTTGGTTTCTGAAAACAATCAACTACAACATCGAATTGCTTTGATTATCGGTGATTCTGATCAACCCAGGGAACAAGTTACTCTCTCTCTCTCTCTCTCTCTCTCTCTCTGTTTTATGGACTTTTTGATATTACCTCATACTAGATGCAGGATATTGATATTATTTTTTGCTGTTTCATAAGTTGATATTACCCTCTTGAAAGTGTCACTTTTGACTTTATAGTGATACACTTAAAACTTTTTAAAGATATTTTTAGAAGGATAATGTTAACTTATGAAATAATATGTGAATAATATCAATATTTTGCATCTAGCAGAAGATAATATCAAAAAATCCTTTTATTTACTAAGCTTTGTTTTTGCAACGTACAATACTTGCAATGCTTGGTAAAAAGGACATTGCCAAGAAGATGTGATTAAAAACAACATACAACAAATCGATTCCATTTCTTCTTCACTTTCAAGTAGAAATGCTGTTCATTCTTTTAAGAGTAGATGCGCTCATTGTATTCAGCTGTCACTTTCAAATTGCTACGAAAAGCCAAACCTTCCCACGTTATCCTGACAAATCCTCGTATCCTCATCTTGTGAGAGAACAGATCTGCTGTCCCATATATTCTGTCTTATATTTTGTCCTCACTCTGTCCTTTTTTTATTTTATATCGATTGCTGCAGCAAATCCTCTACCAACGAAATTTGTACTCTGACTCATGGGCAGCATATTGTGACGATTACTCTTTGCAGGACACTCTGAAGCCGAACCCTCCGGAGAACCAGGTGATGAAGAAGGCCTCCTTCATCGGAGTTTCGACGACGACGACGTTCTACCTGCTGTGCGGTGTACTCGGGTACGCGGCGTTCGGGAACAACGCACCCGGCAACTTCCTCACCGGTTTCGGGTTCTACGACCCGTTCTGGCTGGTCGACATCGGCAACATCTGCATCGCCATCCATCTGATAGGCGCGTACCAGGTTAGAGTTCGCTCCGAGAGATAAAGACAATGGTTACTGTCTTAGAATAAATATATAACTCTCAAATCTCCCTCTCACGGGTATTTATTATTTGAATACTTTGGCAAACGTCGAAAAGATTATACTATGGTGTGGATCCAGCGTCCGACAATTTTTTTTTTGTTTTTTGTTTTTGACTTGTGATAAGGGCACTACAAAGTACACTCAGAACTGTCCAAATTTTATCATTGATAATTACAAGTTTGCCACTCCCAAAATTTACTCGGGACTGTCCATTCTTGATTTTTTTTATAATCAGGACTGTCAAAATTTTGACAGTCCTAAAAATATATATTGATTTTTTAGGACTGTTAAAATTTTGACAGTCCTTCCAATTTGTAGGGCTGTCAAAAATTCGACAGTCCTAAAAATATATGTTGATTTTTTATTTTTAGGACTGTCAAAATTTTGACAGTCCTTCCAATTCCTGATTTTTTTTACAGTCCTGCACGACGCTGGAGTGGAGGACCTTGAGGTAGCGGCGGAGGAAGGAGGGGAGGGAGGAGCGGTGGACGCCGAGGGTGCCGAGGTAGTCGAGCATGAGCTGGACGAGGGCGGGACGGGGGTAGAGGGAGGTGGAGGGTGTGGGTTCGGATGGTGGATCCTGTGCGGAGGCCGAAAGGGGGACGAGGCGGAGGAGCGGGAAGGAAAGGAGGCGGCGGGAGGCAGCGGTGGAGGACGGAGGAGGAGGCGGAGCGCTCACGCGGTGGGACGGCGGTGGAGGACGGTGGGAGCAGGAGGAGGGAGGTGAAGAGTTTGGACTAGCCTGAGTAAATTTTTTTCATAATCGGACTAGTTCCAATACTGGACTAGCCCTGAGTGAATTTTGTAGTGCCCTTATCAACGGTCTTATTTTTTTTAGCCGTCACTGTTTCTGTTGTGAGCAAGTTTTGTGATTTTGCAGGTATTCTGCCAGCCGATTTACCAGTTTGTCGAGAGCCAGGTTCTGAGCTACTGGCCGGAGAACGCCTTCCTGACAGCCGAGTACGTGATAAGCATCCCCTTGCTCGGAAAATGCCCCCTCAATTTCTTCCGCCTCGTGTGGAGAACGTCCTACGTCGTAGTGACCGCGGTGGTCGCCATGATCTTCCCTTTCTTCAACGACTTCCTGGGCCTCATCGGAGCCCTGGCATTCTGGCCCCTAACGGTCTACTTCCCGGTGGAGATGTACATTGCTCGAGCCAAGGTTCGAAAGTACTCGGCAGTATGGACGTGGCTGCAGGTGCTCAGCATGGTTTGCCTCCTTGTTTCCATAGCTGCAGTCTGTGGGTCGGTGCAAGGCCTAATGCATTCACTCGGGGGTTAGAACAAGCCCTTCAAGTCCCACTTGGTCTCGTAAAGTCTATGCTCCGACCGACGGAATCTAAGCTATTTCTTTGTAATCACGTTTTGCGTTTTAGTGTTTAATCGATATAATAATATCATAGGGTTGTTTATCAAGTTGCAGGCTGTTTAGATGTAGGTGCAAATTACAATATTATTGTTTCGATACATAGAGATATCGATAATCTACTGCTTACATTTACCGCAATACTTTTCGATAATCTACTGCTTACATTTACCGCAATACTTTCTGGCTGAATTACGACCTCGACTGTTCAAAAAAATATATCTTGTCCAAAAATTTGATAGGGGTGTTAACTTTATATCCTATCTCAACTAATATCTTCTCCCTTTCCGCTCCTGCCGGCTGCTCCGCTCCCGTCTCCTCTCTCCGCGTGCGGCAACAGCACATATGGCACGTGGCCCACGCGAAGAGGGGAGATAGGGACGTTGCAGCCGGCAAGAGGGGAGGGAGATAGTCGAGGGAGGAGGAAAGAGGGGATGGAAAGGAACAATTTTATCTTTTTTTATGGTATCAAGTTAATACATACGAAAGTTCAGGATATCGAATTGAACATTTTGTATAGTTGAAGATATCAAATTACAATTTAGCCATACTTTTTTTTTTTCCTTCGTCTCTAGCCTTCTAAATTGTAGTGGGTGTGAATTTCTTGTCTTGTGAATTTTCATAAATTAGAATCAAAATAAAACTTCCCTCACTGAGACGGACTAGAGAGAAACTTAAAAAGTAATTCTTAGAAATAAACTTTGAAACTAATTTCAAATAAGGGAAGGATACTCCATCCTATGTACACTATATGTACTAATTGTTTCCTGCAATTTTATTTGTGGTGGTGTTAACGTATGCTTACCATCAATAAAACGTGAACGTAAACTTGACATAAAATCTAATAATCATTGTGAAGCTACTACTTCGAGCACATTTAGTGAATAAGCAAATCTTCGAGTGCATCTTGCTAGCAGTAGCAGAGACGGAAATGTTTCAGAAAGGAAAATAGACAAAATCATAAAATGTCTAAAGTGATGGAAACGGTCCATCTCTATGATGAATAAACATGAATTTGATCCATGGAAATCGGTCACCAATATATAGTTGGGTTCGGTCTTAACCATTTTTCTGGGTACAGTTTCTGTGACAAGATTCAATTTTTGGAGGCTATTTCGAAGCTGTTGCAATCATTATTTGGCAATACAAAAGTTGTTGATATTTTTTTTCTCTTTTATCCAGACTTTGAATCAGGTCATTTAAAAATATATTGAAGAAGTTATGACCATTTGAAGTAGCCTATCTATTCATATTCTGCATGCATTCAGCTTGCATGCAACATTGATGATAGATGAACGAATCTTGGGAGAAGAAACAAATCTTCCCTTTGGACTTCTCCATGCAACGAATGTGATGTACCCAAAAGGCATATCCTCCCTATAAATAGAGGGGAGATGGTGAAGGTTGAACACAACAAGTAACAAGAAGAATAATACATAACTTGTAATCCTCACAGTTGTAATCCACCTCAAGTGAGTTTGTGAGAGAAAGTGATCCTCAAGTTAAGTTGTACCAACTTGAGAGAAGGTCCTTGTAATCTTTCATTTGATTATAGTGAAAACAGTAAATAAGGGGCGGACGGAGGACGTAGCCTCAAATTGAGCTGAACCTCGATAAATCTTGTGTGTGTTATCTCTCTTAACTTCTCTTCTCTTCTATTTTATTTTATCTCATCACAAAGACGAGAAGTGCCTTGTTTTTCTCAACAATGGTATCAGAGCACAGGCTGCTAATCTTCTTGTGTTGAGATGGAGACTCCCATTGGTGTCATTCGGATGATCAGCTTGAATGGCCGTAACTTGACTATATGGAAAGCGAAGATGACGGACATTCTCTATTGCAAGGACCTCTATGCACCGGTTGCAGGTGAATCTTCCAAACCGGATTCCATGACGGTGGAAGAATGGAAGAAACTCGACCGGAAGACCATCGACACCATTCGACAATGGGTGGATGACACAGTATTCCATCATGTGTCGAATGAGACTTCGGCTAACAGCTTGTGGAAGAAACTTGAAGCTACGAGAGAAAGACCGTCGGCCACAAAGCTTTCTTGATTCAGAAGCTTGTCAATCTCAAGTTCTGTAAACCCCCTGATTTTTCATAATTTTTAAATTTGGATTTTTCACAATTTTCTGGAATTTTCTGGAAATTTTCTGTAATTAAATTCAGGATTTTAATTATTAAATAATTTTTAATTGATAATAAATTATATTAAAATATTATAAAAATAATAGTTTTGTGTGTAAAATGAAAAAATGGACTTAGGATAATTTTTCTGGAATTTATTGGGCCCCGGACCTAATTTATAACACCTAAAAACTATTATTTACTTATTTATTTTATTATTTAACTAAACCAAAACCCTAGCCCAACCCAGCCCAAGGCCCAGCCCAGCCGAACCCTACCCGGCCCGTGGGCTATCGGGTCGGGTCGGGTCGGTCAGACCCGAACCCGCCCGCGAACCCGACCCGCTTCTCCCCCTCTCCGCTGCCCGATTTCCCCGCCGCCCGCTCGGCCACGCGCAGCGCCGTCCGCGCTTCCCGGCCGCCCCGCCCGCTCCGCTCGGCCACTCACCCCCACGACCTCCGCCATCCCCGCCTCGGCTCCGCCTCCCCCGCCACGACCCTCTCCTCTCCGGCCTATAAAAATCCCCAACCCTCTCTTCTCCGGCCACACCCCCGCCGGAGCCCTAGACTCCACCACCTCCGTTATCCGCCGTCGCCGCCTCGCCGACGCCGCCGCCTCACCGATGACGTCGCCCCCGCTGCCCGCCAGCCTCCTCCGGCCTGGACCGACGCCGACCTCCCTCTCTTCCCTCCTCCCCGACAGCAAGACGCAGCCGCAGCGCCTCCGGCCGGCTCCGCCCGACCCCCGCCAGCTCCTGCGCGCCGCCGCCTCCGACCTCGGCCGCCTCCGCTCCCCCTGCCTCCCTCCGGCCAGCCCCGAGCCACCGTATTCGGCCAAACAGAAACCCTAACCCTAACCCTAGGTCTTGCACGTGTCGGACACGTGTCGGATACGGTAAAATTCGGTTTTTTGAGCCCCGTTCAGGTACTTGTATCTTTCTCCTCGTAGCTCTGTTTTTGATTCCGTCAGTTGCATCGCGGACCCTGCGTGACCCTCTCGGTGCCCGTGCAACCCGCTCGGTGCATCGCGTCCTGTGGCGATCGTGAACCGCGATCCAAAAACAGGAAAATTAATACCCCGTTTCACCCCGGAACTGAGTACGCCCCGCCAAACGGGACGACTTGGTCGCGTGCGGTCTTCACAGATACGTGCGCGTTATTGATACGGACGTGCGAGATTTCGCAGAAGTTGATTCGGATGTGCGTGCACACCGAAATCAACGCGTATCCGCGGACACCGTCCCGTATCCGTCATTTCTGGAACGTGTCCTAACTTTGTGTACACACGTCGGATCGAAACGAAACTTGCTCCATCGAAATCGTAGCGATACGCTGGTCTTGTGACCCAAGTTTGGTTCGATTCTGAGAACGTTGACGAAATCGCGTGTCGTGGGCCCCATAGCTCCACTTGACGGGCGATTTTGTGACCGGCTCATCGGAATCCAATTCTGGAAGTTCCGTTGGGTTTGTATCATCGTTCCTGACTTGTTGACACTAAGTTTGGCAAATTTGGAGACCTTTGTCTCTGACACATTTTTCGGTGCAAAGCGGGCCCACATGTGGACCCCGTTTTGACCCGAAATTATCATTTTTGCCCTTGACTCCAAATTGGACTCAAGGACAGACGTTTCTAGCTGATTGATATTTTCTGGATCTGATGGTAATATTTGTTTCAGCATCCGGAGACATTTCTGGAGATTTTACGAATACCAGAGCTACAGTTGGAGCCCGAACCACAGGCAAGTGTACCTTGCCAAATCCTGCAGGTTGCTACTTATTTTCTTGACTTAGTTATACATCAGTGGGCAAGTATACCTTGCCAAATTTACAGTTCTTGTTGCATATTTTCTTGCTTTAATTATATTGCTGTGCATGCTTAACCTAGGACCGTGTGACGTACTTAGCGTCCGATTATTAGTCGGGTGCCAACACCGTACGCGATGTTGTGTATGTCATCTCGAGATGGACATTCGTGATCCATTTACATTCTCGTACTTGTCTTATCAAGTACTCTATAAACCCAGGATACTTGACACTATTCATGGGCAGGATCTTTTTGAGATATTCATGGTGATTCTGTATAGGATACAGACTTTATGGCATTGACATTCTATTCCTAGATACTCTATGACTTGCTGCATTAGATATGATTGTGCATGTCATGGACATGAGATGTGTGATTACATTGGGTGGGGAGAGACACACAGGCTACAGGCTGATTATATATATATATACCCCTATTATTGTGAGGCACAAGACTCTCGAGCAGAGCCTGGCCCTTTACGTGTTATTACTGCTACCGGCTCCCAGACACAGAGCTGGTAGTGGTCTCAGCATGAGTACTCGTGATGCTCTTACTTGCATTTCACATAGATGGTTACATACTTACCCTATTTATTTCATTATCTGCTGCACTGCATTTATTCTGGCTTGTATTATCTGTACCTTGCTGTCCCCTGAGGACCTGGATCCGGATTATGTCCCCAGGTATAGCCGAAGAGATCCATCCAGAGATATACCGTACATGAGCACCTCCAGGAGTTGTACCAGGACCTGAGAAGGAGATCGTGCCCGAAGACTTCTCCTGAGTACCGGCTCCACATACTCAGTATTTCTATTTCCAGTTGATTTATTTCCTGTCTATTTGCATTGATGTACCAGACATATTCTCGGATTGTTTCCCGAGACACTTTATTGAGATTTTCTCGTTTATATTCATTTACATTTATTCTGGCATTTAATCTGTGATTATCTGTTGTGGATGAGATTAGAATAGTCTGTGACTTATAACAATTGTTCTATTTACTGTTAGACTACAGCTTAAGCATGCCCTGATGGATCCATTAAATTGGGTTGTCCATCGGTGCGTGCTGCTGGCCATTGCCACGTGTCCAGTCCCTCGGTATTTTGGGACTGGGGTTTGACATAGTTTTTGTGGTGGCCCATGCAGGTCCTCGACTAAATTGTTCGATTTTATTTTAGGGATCGAACAGGCCTGCAATAAGAATAGGATATGTTTCTAGGATCTCATCCACTTGCTTGAATCGTTCTTGATATCTATTCGAATTAATTTATTGACTTGTATCCTGCCTTGATTTCTGTACGCCTCTTATTGTTTATTTTGGATGCAGGGAAATGGACCCACAAGCCAGCAACGAGGCTCTTGCAGGAACACCACAAGGCATTGTGGTTACCCACGAAGACGATGTGACACCGGTAGGTGAAGGCCAATCATCACAATGCAGTCAAGCAAGTCAGCCTGCCCCGAGAATCCATCAAGATGACGTCCCACCATCGACGCAGTCTACTCCACCGATGTCTTCCTTTCCCCTAGGACATCCTATGGACGAACAACAAATGTTCTGAATGTTCTACATGATGATGCAAGCCTATCAGAAGGTTCAACGAGAAGCTCAGCAAAATCAAGCGGAGAACTTCATCGACAGAATTAGCTCGGAGTCACGGAAGCTAATCAGTTCAAATGCAACTACCTTAGACGAGGACGTTCTTACTGCAGCCCGACCCGTGGAGTGCACCACAAGGATCGAGTCCAGCCAGAAGCGGCCGTATGCGTCAACACCAGACCAAGCACAACAGGAAAGAGCTGCAAAGCGACCACAGATAAATCCACAACAGAGAGCATCTACGCCACTAGCACTAGTCCTTCCTATTTTGATAATTTTATTTTGAGGATAAAATTTGAGGATAAATTTTTATGGTGGGTAAGAAATGTATAACAGTATATGAGTGGTAGATGTGCATGTGTAAGGATCTATTGTCTTGAGAATGCTTGAGATGGCACTACAAACAGACTTGGGTGTCCATCTAGAGTTGTATTATAATGAGTAGTACTTAGTATGGTGTGTTGCACTTAGTGTTCACTTGAGTGATAAGAACAACTAGTATAAACAATTATAGTAGGTAAGAGAGCTAGCAGTGAGTATGCTTGTAGTAGAAACTGTGGTACCTAAAAGGATACTGTATCAAACTTTAGATGCATCATTCGACCGATGATTATGTTAAGAGGTCCTTGGTATCAGATCTTGGTATCAATAGACAGGTGTATGCAACGAGGATGTATTCATGAATGTTTGTGGACTAATGATTAGTTGATATGGGTACCAGTGTACAAGGATAGGAATTAGTTAGTGAATGTGCCAGAGTTAAGTATATGTTAGAGATAGAAGATACTGCAGGTGATGTGTTAGTAAATTCTGTTCTTTTCTTTCTTCTGTTCCTTTTTCATCTATTTGATTAATTGATTAATTAATTTTCTAGTACCATAGCTTGTATCAATGATTCTCTTGCTAGAATGTAGCTAGTAGTACACCCTGACAAAGACCATAATACCATGACAAAAGAGACCATAACCATGCATGTTTCATCTAGATTGCATATTTTTCCTAGATTGTGTGTTGTATGACTATAGGTAAAATTTTCTTAGACTTTGATTGTTGGGGGTTTGACCATAGTGAAGATTAATGAAGAGTTTATGACTGGACAGAGAAAGACAATGTGCCTTAAATTTCGAGGATAAATGATTATTTAAATGAAGAGAGTTTTGAATTTAATATGACAGAATTGACGATTTGTTAAATCATAAATTTTTATGAAGATTGTGGTATGACTGAATGTCACTAACATTTGAGGAAATTAAGGAGATTATCATTATATTCATTGGACTGCAAGTTATGAACTTATATTGAATGTGGTATTTGAAGATTTCATAACTATTACATTATTTGATTTTGTGTGGAAAAAGAAATCGAGGATTAAGATCACTAATGGATTAGTGTTGAATTCAAATTTTGGGATACGATTTTTTTTAAATTTTATAACTATGCATTGACAGGATTTCAATTAAAGGATTGGATAGTAAATTTTGTATTTAGTGATTTACTCAAATTTTGAGGAGTAAGATGATTAATGGGTTAGTATTTGAATACAAATTTTTGGACGAGATTTTTAAATTTATAAATATACATTGATTGGATTTAAAAAAATTAGAGGATTGGATATTAAGCTTTGTATTTAGTGATTAGCATAAAATTTTTGAGGAGATTATGATACGACTGGAATTTAATTTTTAAAATTTGAGGATTTTTCATAAATATGACATATATAGAATTATGAAAGTTGGTGAAATAACAATATGGATTTGCTTCCAGATTATATGGTTTGATGAATTAATTTTGATGGTACAATAAAATAATGAATAAATACAACTGTTGAGGATCTTAAATTTCGCGGACGAAATTCTTTTAAGGAGGGTAGACTTGTCACATTTTAGATTAGGGGTATTTTCGTCTTTTCATAAATTAATGTATAAAATATTACATGATATTTAATTTAATTGAACCGTAAATTCAGCTTTGTGCAATTTTCCAATTGTTGTGCACTTTTGTGCAAAAGTGCATTAAGGTGTCCACCCCATTGAGCACAATACGTGAATAAACCTATTTCCTCTTCATTGGTATTTTCCCATGATTTTAGGAGTGTAAAATTTAACATCCAAGCTCCTTAAGACCATGGCCCTCCACACCTTGAACCAATTGAACCCTAGCCCTTCATTTTGAACCCATTTGAATCATGGCCCATTGAAATCCTACATGAGAGGCCCAATCCCAAGAGGGGTTGACCAGTCAAACCAATCCTAGGTCACCTACACCCTACCTCATATAAATATTCTTTTTCCTTAATATTTCCTTTCTCTTCTATTCCCTAACATCTAAACAACAGCCGACTTATTCTTCTCCTTCCTGTTCATCTTCTCATCCCATCTCCTCTAGAGCAGCGTCGCCCTGAGCCGGCCTCCCCCTCGCCGGAGAGCCACCCCAGCCGTCTTTCATCTCCTCGCTAGAACTGAACCCCGCGGCCACCCGAGCTCACCGGATCCTAACTCGATGAGCCGCCGGACTCGACACTGTGATCGACTCCCATCTCCCCGACTCCTCTCCCCATGCCGACGTCCCTAGCAACTCGCCTGAACTCGACGACAGCGGCTTCGACCCGGCCTTCTCCTTGCCTAGCAGTCGGCCATGGTCACAAGTTGCCGACCGGGAGCGACTATTGACTGCGCCATGGTATCGCATTTTCCATCTCACGGAGCCGCAGCCTCCATCTGTATCCCGCTGTCCCTGTGGACGTCGACCATGCGCGGCCGACCAGAGCATTTCCTGGTTGTGCACGTGCGAACAAGCCGCGTGAGCCCGTGTGCACGTTGACGACATCAGGTCATTCGCCTCCGCCAAGGAAGCCGAAGCCAACCCATGGTTTCCCTCCTGCTTCCTCTTCACCTTGTCATAAGAAGGTACCACTCTAATCCCTCTGGTGAAATTCCCTTGTGGAGAGGACCGACTGTAAACATCCTTGCATCACTTGGCAAAGGAAGAAAACAGAGAAACTTAAAGAGCCAACAAAGTAGTAATATTACAAAGGGACATGTAAGCAACAGAAGTGGATGGGAAAGTTGGCACGTGCAAGCCTTTACACTAAGTATATAAATTTGACACCAGCCACTAGAGCCTTGATTATGGAGTTATGAGGGATATATTGGATATATTTTGTGTCATTATCATAATCATCATCATCGTCGATTCCGTGCATGCCCGCACAGGTTCGTCCTGCCCTCTTTCATGATGTAGCATGAATATGTATTAGTATATGTATAATATATAATTGGTAAAGTATGTACACATATTTTGTATGTGTACAGTATTCAACATGATATACATATATATATATATATATATATATATATATATATATATATATATATATATATATATATATATATATTTAGTATGTATATATTTTTCAACTAGTATATATTGTATATGTATTTATCTAGTATATGTTTAGTATGTATATAATTGATATATATATTGTAGGTATATTGTAAGTACTGAGGTATATGACAGTTAAGATGATATGTATGTATATTGTGTACTAGGTAACCCTAATAAAATTACGGATACCGTAGCTATCTTGACCTGTGACCATGTAGTATGTTAGAAGACTGCCATAGGTACACCGACACACCGGCAAGACCCGTATCACTGACTGTCTGATTGCACAGCATTTGCAGACACAACATCCGTGCAATTTGACGCACACTTGACCCTAGTTGACCAGTGCCCTGCGTCCAGTATTTTTATGATTGTGTGTTAGAGTAATGTCTGATGCAATATTGTATTATATGTTGTCTTTAGGACTGTTGAATTCTCAGACAAGATTCGGAAACAGACATTGGTATTGCCAGCAGCAGGACCCCAGGCGAGTACATTCTCTGACAGTTTCCATTATGTTGATTATCTCTATAATTCTTGTTGTATAGCGTACATGACTCTGACACTGTTCTTTACACGAGTTGGCATCATTGAGACCTGTCACGAGGAGTCGTGATTGGAATCCATCGTGCTAGCTGGGGAGAAACGGGAAAGTATTAGTAGTTATGTGATCATACCCCTTACATGCAGCATTAGCTCACCCATATCTCACGTCGGTGCAGCCTTACCCTTACATGCCTCATCACTGTTACATTCTGGTTAGCCTGACCTGTTGGGGATGATCGCTAATCCATGTAATGAGTCATATAACCTAAGCCGATCACATGATATACTGATGTTTCACACACTTAGATAGATAATTCTTGACATGTATCTTGATAGACTGATCTTGTATTTTCACATGTTCTAGTTGTTGTTCTTATACACACTTACATGCCGGTTCTTTGTACTTGCGTACTCTTATAGTTCTATTTCTTGTCAGAGGCTATTGATGATGATGTTCCAGTATCTATTTCCTGTATTCTTTATTCCAGTATTTCTTATTCCAGTTATTTCATATCTGTCTTGTATTTCTTTACACTGTATTATAGTTTTTGTCAATATGCATGGAACTGCTGTTAGAGGTGTATTTCGTTCCAATTCTGACTGAATATTTTTCCAGACTGTGACATAGAAGACTTGTTTCCAACATACTTGGAGATTGGATGTTATTAATTATAGGTTAGACTATTTATTATTGTTTAGACTTGTCTTGTACTTTATTTGTTTGCTTCGATATCTCATCGTGCTTTAGCTTATGTGATTGAGTATATTCCATATTATATTGTGATATCTGTGTCTCCTTATGGAGTTGGATATTCATGTGAGAGTGATTAGCTAGTATTATGACCTAGACAGCGTTCTACCGCCGATGCTGCGGCGTAGGCTGGACGTACCCACGCTCTCGTGCCCATATACTGGCTGCGGGTCGTGACACGTTTTTAGTGGTGGCCCATGCAGGTCAGACTTCGCAAGTTGTGCGATGTCGTGGTAGTGTGACGTCTTAGTTATACTACTGCGTGCCTGCTATAGAATATAGGACATAGGATACTAGGATGAGAGAGGATACTCAATCACAAAAAATTCTTGAGAGATTCCTGGGACGACCCCTTGAGAATCTTATTATAATTTCCAATTTAAATCTTTTTCTTGTTTCCGTCCGCTCTCGCTTGTTGTTATTGAACTTGATTCTTGTTGATCAGCTATTAAATTAAAATCTTGGTATCATTGTTGAGTTTGATTCTTGTTGACCAGTTGTTGACTTTAATTCTTGGTATCGTTGTTGAGTTTTGATTTTATATCGAGATAAATTTTACGGGCTAAAATTTACGGTATCATCTGATGACATATATTGATGAGGACAGTGAGAAAGGTAAAACGTCTACTTTGGTTATGGAACCTAGAGTTTATCGCAGCCATATTAGCTGTCGTGACGAGAACGTAGGAACCTGACTTGGATGTACATACTTTAGTTATAAAACTTAGAGTCTCTCGCAGCCATACCGGTTGGCGTGGCAAAGATTCTAGATGACATGATTATAGAGTTGCATACCTTAGTTACGGAACCTGTCGTTTATCGCATCTATGCTTACTGGCGCAGCGAGGATTCTGAGTGTCATGATCTCTGACAGACGTGTATGATTATCAGGTTGTATCTTAAATTGGTTCTTAAAGTATCATCTCAAGACTTATCTATTTCGTTATTACATGACTTTGTTCCATCGCTTCTTTTCTTTACTAGCAGTAAAGATACCTTCAGTCCTTAATCTCGTTCCTTTTTGAGCTTCTTTGAGGATTCCTTGTTAGTATGATAATTAGTGACTTGCAATTTTGGTTGTGTCTTGTATTAGTTTGACTGAGTGTGACTTGTGAGTTTGTAAGTGTTTCTTAGTTGGACATGTGAGCAGTAGGCATTAATCTAGAGATACCCATAGCATAGTACCTTGTAGCAATAGTTCTATGATAGGTGTTATTATAGTTAATATTGGTACTATAGGTAGAAGAAGGAGTAAGAGTATCAAGGATGGTTCCAAGAGTTAGTATCAGAGTCAGCATACCCGTCCTGGATAGTCATGAATTTATGTAATTGGATGATCTATGTAAACAATTAAGTATCAAGGAATTGTGTTAAAGATTAATGGAGCATGATGTTCAATTTGATGATTGATACTGGGTGTATCAAGAGTAAAGAAATGTATATGTATAAAGGGTTTTAATAAGATGCCATGAGTAGAGAGATACCAAGATTGGTAATGAAAGTTGTGAAATATATCACAAATTAGTTTAACAGGTTGTAAAAGATTTAAGAGAAAATACTTATACATCAATCAAGATAGGGAACCATATGCCTGCCTTTGAGAGTGAAGTAAAATATGTGTATTATAAAAGGTGCAAGTGATCGTGAGTTCTAATAAGTTTGATGAGGTGCTCGAAAATACTTATACATCAATCAAGATAGGGAACCATATGCCTGCCTTTGAGAGTGAAGTAAAATATGTGTATTATAAAAGGTGCAAGTGATCGTGAGTTCTAATAAGTTTGATGAGGTGCTCTAATGATGAAGCTAGTACTACCATACCAAGAGTGCTAATGTTTCTATATCAAGGATTAGTTGAGCAGTGTACTAATAACAGTAAGTACTTCGTGTGATGATAATTAGATTAGTGTATCAATTATTATAGATAGAAAATTATTAGAAAAAAATACGTGTGATGATAACTTTGATCATTTGGAAGTAGTAGTACAAGTAATTCAGGCAGTACAAATTTCAGTACACAATTGAGAGTTGTAGATAATTGATGTATTTGTGTGCACCTTAAGTATTAGAGACTGTGAGTATTTATATGCATACTTGTAGATTTAAATTTATAATTTGAAGAGTGAAAATGAATTTCAATTTTTAAAGAATTTTTGAGGAGTTAAGATTTTATGTTATTAAATTTTTGAGGATTCAAATTTAATTCAATAAACATAGTCAAAGCTATAATAATTTTGGAAGTGATTAAAAATTTTATTTCGATATTTGAGCATTTGACTTTTGAGGAAGGTATATGTATTTTATTTTAAATTGTTCGGGAAGTTAAATTTTGATAATTTTATTTTGAGGATAAAATTTTATGGTGGGTAAGAAATGTATAACAGTATATGAGTGGTAGATGTGCATGTGTAAGAATTTATTGTCTTGAGAATGCTTGAGATGGCACTGCAAACAGGCTTGGGTGTCCATCTAGAATTGTATTATAATGAGTAGTACTTAGTATGGTGTGTTGCACTTAGTGTTCACTTGAGTGATAAGAACAACTAGTATAAACAATTATAGTAGGTAAGAGAGCTAGCAGTGAGTATGCTTGTAGTAGAAACTGTGGTACCTAAAAGGATACTGTATCAAACTTTAGATGCATCATTCGACCGATGATTATGTTAAGAGGTCCTTGGTATCAGATCTTGGTATCAATAGACAGGTGTATGCAACGAGGATGTATTCATGAATGTTTGTGGACTAATGATTAGTTGATATGGGTACCAGTGTACAAGGATAGGAATTAGTTAGTGAATGTGCCAGAGTTAAGTATATGTTAGAGATAGAAGATACTGCAGGTGATGTGTTAGTAAATTCTGTTCTTTTCTTTCTTCTGTTCCTTTTTCATCTATTTGATTAATTGATTAATTAATTTTCTAGTACCATAGCTTGTATCAATGATTCTCTTGCTAGAATGTAGCTAGTAGTACACCCTGACAAAGACCATAATACCATGACAAAAGAGACCATAACCATGCATGTTTCATCTAGATTGCATATTTTTCCTAGATTGTGTGTTGTATGACTATAGGTAAAATTTTCTTAGACTTTGATTGTTGGGAGTTTGACCATAGTGAAGATTAATGAAGAGTTTATGACTGGACAGAGAAAGACAATGTGCCTTAAATTTCGAGGATAAATGATTATTTAAATGAAGAGAGTTTAGAATTTAATATGACAGAATTGACGATTTGTTAAATCATGAATTTTTATGAAGATTGTGGTATGAATGAATGTCACTAACATTTGAGAAAATTAAGGAGATTATCATTATATTCATTGGACTGCAAGTTATGAACTTATATTGAATGTGGTATTTGAAGATTTCATAACTATTACATTATTTGATTTTGTGTGGAAAAAGAAATCGAGGATTAAGATCACTAATGGATTAGTGTTGAATTCAAATTTTGGGATACGATTTTTTTTAAATTTTATAACTATGCATTGACAGGATTTTAATTAAAGGATTGGATAGTAAATTTTATATTTAGTGATTTACTCAAATTTTGAGGAGTAAGATGATTAATGGGTTAGTATTTGAATACAAATTTTTGGACGAGATTTTTAAATTTATAAATATACATTGATTGAATTTAAAAAAAATTAGAGGATTGGATATTAAGTTTTGTATTTAGTGATTAGCATAAAATTTTTGAGGAGATTATGATACGACTGGAATTTAATTTTTAAAATTTGAGGATTTTTCATAAATATGACATCTATAGAATTATGAAAGTTGGTGAAATAACAATATGGATTTGCTTCCAGATTATATGGTTTGATGAATTAATTTTGATGGTACAATAAAATAATGAATAAATACAACTGTTGAGGATCTTAAATTTTGCGGACGAAATTCTTTTAAGGAGGGTAGACTTGTCACCCCCACATTTTAGATTAGGGGTATTTTCGTCTTTTCATAAATTAATGTATAAAATATTGCATGATATTTAATTTAATTGAATCGTAAATTCAGCTTTGTGCAATTTTCCAATTGTTGTGCACTTTTGTGCAAAAGTGCATTAAGGTGTCCACCCCATTGAGCACAATACGTGAATAAACCTATTTCCTCTTCATTGGTATTTTCCCATGATTTTAGGAGTGTGAAATTTAACATCCAAGCTCCTTAAGACCATGGCCCTCCACACCTTGAACCAATTGAACCCTAGCCCTTCATTTTGAACCCATTTGAATCATGGCCCATTGAAATCCTACATGAGAGGCCCAATCCCAAGAGGGGTTGACCAGTCAAACCAATCCTAGGTCACCTACACCCTACCTCATATAAATATTCTTTTTCCTTAATATTTCCTTTCTCTTCTATTCCCTAACATCTAAACAACAGCCGACTTATTCTTCTCCTTCCTGTTCATCTTCTCATCCCATCTCCTCTAGAGCAGCGTCGCCCTGAGCCGGCCTCCCCCTCGCCGGAGAGCCACCCCAGCCGCCTTTCATCTCCTCGCTAGAACTGAACCCCGCGGCCACCCGAGCTCACCGGATCCTAACTCGATGAGCCGCCGGACTCGACACTGTGATCGACTCCCATCTCCCCGACTCCTCTCCCCATGCCGACGTCCCTAGCAACTCGCCTGAACTCGACGACAGCGGCTTCGACCCGGCCTTCTCCTTGCCTAGCAGTCGGCCATTGTCACAAGTTGCCGACCGGGAGCAACTATTGACTGCGCCATGGTATCACGTTTTCCATCTCACGGAGCCGCAGCCTCCATCTGTATCCCGCTGTCCCTGTGGACGTCGACCATGCGCGGCCGACCAGAGCATTTCTTGGTTGTGCGGTTGCGAACAAGCCACGTGAGCCCGTGTGCACGTTGACGACATCAGGCCATTCGCCTCCGCCAAGGAAGCCGACGCCAACCCATGGTTTCCCTCCTGCTTCCTCTTCACCTTGTCATAAGAAGGTACCACTCTAATCCCTCTGGTGAAATTCCCTTGTGGAGAGGACCGACTGTAAACATCCTTGCATCACTTGGCAAAGGAAGAAAACAGAGAAACTTAAAGAGCCAACAAAGTAGTAATATTACAAAGGGACATGTAAGCAACAGAAGTGGATGGGAAAGTTGGCACGTGCAAGGCTTTACACTAAGTATATAAATTTGACACCAGCCACTAGAGCCTTGATTATGGAGTTATGAGGGACATATTGGATATATTTTGTGTCATTATCATAATCATCATCATCGTCGATTTCGTGCATGCCCGCACAGGTTCGTCCTGCCCTCTTTCATGATGTAGCATGAATATGTATTAGTATATGTATAATATATAATTGGTATAATATGTACACATATTTTGTATGTGTACAGTATTCAACATGATATATATATATATATATATATATATATATATATATATATATATATATATATATATATATATATAGTATGTATATATTTTTCAACTAGTATATATTGTATATGTATTTATCTAGTATATGTTTAGTATGTATATAATTGATATATATATTGTAGGTATATTGTAAGTACTGAGGTATATGACAGTTAAGATGATATGTATGTATATTGTGTACTAGGTAACCCTAATGAAATTACGGATACCGTAGCTATCTTGACCTGTGACCATGTAGCATGTTAGAAGACTGCCATAGGTACACCGACACACCGGCAAGACCCGTATCACTGACTGTCTGATTGTACAGCATTTGCAGACACAACACCCGTGCAATTTGACGCACACTTGACCCTAGTTGACCAGTGCCCTGCGTCCAGTATTTTTATGACTGTGTGTTTGTCACGCCCCAGTCCCAAAATACCGAGGGACCGGATACGTGATAATGGCCAGCAGTACGCACCGATGGACCAACTCAATATAAAGGATCCATCAGGGCATACTTAAGCTGTAAAACAAGTCTACGACAATCATGGCACAACTAATCTCATCCACACAAGATATAAAATATGATCCACATAATAAATGAGGAATGTAAATCATCAGCAAGTCTCACAAAGTACTTCGGGGAACAACCCGATAATTATCTAGTACAATGGTTCTACAGACCAGAAAGGAAAAGACTGAAATAATAAATAAAAACTGAGCATGAACATGGATGCTCAAGAGAAGTCTTCAGCTAAGACCTCGCCATCAGATGGTGGTACAGCTCCTGGATCGGCTCCTCCTGCTGCAGTCCCGTAAACCTCGGGGTAAACCTGTTCTGCAAAATCTGGGGACAAAATCCATATCCAGGTCCTCAGGGGACATAGCAAGGTACAGGAAATAAAACAAGCCAGAATATAAACAGTGCAGCAATAATGAGATAAGCAGGGTAAGTATGTAACATCTGTATAATGCAAGAGAGAATATCAATAGTACTCAGGTTGAACCTCTACAAGCTCTGTGTAGGGGAGCCTGTAGCAGGGGTATTATGGGGTGGTCTAGCTCAGCGGGAGACTGAGTAGCCGACATAATAATATCAACCTGTAGCCTGTGAATCTATCCAGCAATAGATGGAACAATAAGGGAATACTAAAATAACCAGCTAAGTGATATGCAAGATAAGAGCAGCACTAGAACTCAGGCTGAAGCATACTACAAGCTCTGTGTAGGGGAGCCGGTAGCAGCAGTAAATATGAGTAATGGGCCAAGCTCGGCTATAGAGTCTTGTGCCTCACGGTAATAGGGGTGTATATATATAATCAGCCTGTAGTCTGTGTGTCTCTCCCCACCCAATGTAACCACACAAATCATGAACATAACGTCTCACGTCCATGTCCGCGGGGTCATAACTAATGCACAAGTCATAATGTATCTAGAATATAGTATCTCTATAAGTCCTGCAACCTATACAGGATCACCACGAATATCTCGGGAAGATCCTGTCTCATGAACAGTGTCCAGTGTCCTGGGTCAAGTGTACTTGGTATGACCAGTACGAGAAGATAAAGTGTCACGTATGTCCATATCTAGATGACATTACCCAACACCGCGTACGATGTTGGCACCCGACTGATAATCGGACGCTAAGTATGTCAAACGGTCCTAGATTGAGCATGCACAGTAATATATATATAGCAAGGAAAATAAATAACTAAGCTGCAGAGTTTGGCAAGGTACACTTGCCTGATGTCCGAATATCAACTGTCGTCCTGGGATCGGTGAAACCGGTAGGGGCTACTCCAGATGCTGTAACAAACATCACCAATAGTCTCAGAAGGTATCAAACTGCTAGAAATGCCTGTCCTTACGTCCAATTTGGACACAGGGGCAAAAAGGTCATTTTCGGACCAAAGCGGGTTCCACTTGTGGGCCACTTTGCACCGAAAAGCGTGTCAGGGTCAAAGGTCTCCAAATTAGTCAAACTCAGTGTCTACAAGTCAGGAACGATGATACGAACCCAACGGAACTTCCAGAATTGGATTCCGATGAGCCGCTCACAAATCACCGGTCAAGTGGAGCCTGTGGGGCCCACGATACGTGATTTCGTCAACGTCCTCAGAATCGAACCAAACTTGGCTCACAGGACCAGCGTATTGCTACGAGTCCGATGGCACAAGTTTCGTCTCGATCCGACGTGTGTACACGAAGTTACAGCGCGTTCCAGAAAGGACGGATACGGGGTGTTGTTGGCGGATACGCGTTGATTCCGGGGTGCACGCACCTCCGAATCGACTTCTGCGAAATCCTACACGACCGTATCAACGTCGCGCACAGTTTGGTAAAGACCGCGTGCGACCAAGTCGTCCCGATTGGCGGGGCGGACTCAGTTCCGGGGTGGAACAGGGTGATGTTTTTCCTGTTTTTGGATCGCGGTGTGCGATCACCACAGGACGCGATGCTCCGAGCGAATTGCACGGGCACCGAGAGGGTTACACAGTCTACGCGTAGCAACTGACGGAATTGAAATTGGAGTTGCGATGAGGGTGAAAACAGTACCTGAACAGGGCTCCGTGAATGCTGAATTCCACGTGTCCGAGAGTCCAATTTGACGCGAACCGAATTCTGGTCGAGGATTCCCGTGTCCGACGAGAATCTGAGCGAGGTTTCTGACTCGGGTCAGCGGGATGGCGTTCGTGAGGCGTCGGGCTTCGTCGATGACAGGTGGGTCTGGCCCCGTTCAGCGGCAGCGGTTCGAGTTGACGACTCCGATGATGGGCTGTCCGACTGGTTGGCCAATGGGGACGGCGCCGGAGTTAGGCGCTGGGCGACGTCGCTCGGCGACAGCGTGGCCGAAGTCGGGTTGCTCCGCGGGTCAATCAGAGGATGGGAAGAGCGGAGCGGCGCGAATGGGGTCGACGGGATACGGCGGACGCGGAGGCGGTCTGCTGGTGGGGAGGTCGATCCGGCGGCGGAGGCGTCTCGATCAGGGGGGGTTGATGGGTTCACGGCTGCGCGGGGAGTTGAGCGGTGGAGCTCGGTTGAACTGACGATGGCGGGTCGATCTCAGGGGTCGACAGCAGCGGTTGGCACAGTTTGGGTCGGCGGCGATGGGGGATGAACGTCGGACTCGGCGGGGGTCGTTAGCAGTGGATCTAGGGTTTCGGCGGCGGCTGGTAGCGCGGAAGTCGAGGTATAAATAGGGTGGGCACAGTGAATCCGATGGACTTCGCCTAGGGTTCAGTTAGGGTTTCGGGTCGGGTTGCTGGATCCGACCCGACCCGACCCATTACAATGGGTTGGCTGGGTTTGGTTCGTTTCAAGATCCAATTAGCTTTTGGTCCTCGTTTCGCTGCTCCGGTGTCCAATAAATTCACCGAAAAATGCCATGCGTCCGGTTCTCCATCATACGCAATAAATTTTTACTTCCAGAATATTTTAACCCCATCTAGCCATGCTTAAAATTATTTCTTTAAATCACACTCATCTTGGTTTTAAATTTCCAAAAATTCCCAAAACGAAATAACTTAATTTAAAAATTATTCTCAAAATTTAGGGTGTTTACAATCTTCCCTCCTTAAAAGGATTGCGTCCTCGCAATCAAAGAATAAGCTACTAAAGAAGGGTTATGGAAATACAAGGTGGCCTAGTTTACAACTGCCTCCTCGAACAAATGGGGATATCGCTGACGCATACTATCTTCTCGTTCCCAAGTCGATTCGCCTGGTGAATGATGTTTCCATGCTACTCGGACCAGTCTGATTGTCTGTCCCCGCAATGTCTTCTCACTGACGTCGAGGATGCCAACTGGTTGTTCCTCATATCTCAAGCTCGGGCCTACTGCGATCTCAGAATGATCGACTACGTGACTTGGGTCGGTCACGTACCTTCGCAGCTGTGAGACGTGGAATACGTCATGCACTCCCTCTAAGGATGGAGGTAATGCAAGTCGATAAGCCACCTCACCAACGCGCTCCAGAATGTCAAATGGCCCAATATACCTTGGGCTCAGCTTGCCTCTGCTCCCGAATCTGATAGTACCACGAGTAGGCGAAATCCTCAAGAATACGTGATCTCCTTCTTTGAACTCTAGGGGACGTCTGTGCGTATCTGCCCAATGCTTCTGTCGGTCCTGAGCTGCCCGTAGATGATTCTGAATCTGCTTCACCTTCTCCACTGTCTGTGTGACCAATTCTGGTCCCAGTATCTGACGTTCACCGACGTCACTCCAGCATATAGGTGACCTGCACTTCCTTCCGTATAAAGCTTCAAATGGTGCCATCTGAATGCTGGCCTGATAACTGTTATTGTAGGAGAACTCTACTAAATGCAAATGATCTTCCCAAGATCCTCCGAAATCTAGCATACATGATCTCAACATGTCCTCTAAGATCTGAATGGTGCGCTCCGATTGTCCATCTGTCTGCGGGTGATATGCCGTGCTGAATTTGAGTCTGGTGCCTAGACTCTCTTGCATGCTTCTCCAGAAATGAGATGTAAATCTCGAATCTCGATCCGATACAATACTAACAGGTACTCCATGTAATTTGACGATTTGTCGCATATACATGTCGGCTAGTACCTCTGTGGACTGCCCAACTCTAAATGGCAAGAAGTGTGCCGATTTAGTGAGTCGGTCCACAATAACCCATACTGCATCTCTTCCGCTGGGGCTCCTTGGGAAACCTGTGACAAAATCCATCGTGATGTGCTCCCACTTCCATTCTGGTATAGGAAGCGGCTGTAACATCCCTGCGGTCCTCTGATGCTCGGCCTTTACCTGCTGGCAGACTAAGCATCTAGTCACAAATCTTGCGATCTCTCTCTTCATTCCATGCCACCAGTAATATTGCCTCAAGTCTCGATACATCTTGGTTCCTCCTGGTGAACAGAGTACATAGAGCTATGTGCTTCCGTCATCAACTCCTGTCTCAATTCTCCATTTGGAACATACAGGCGGTTTCCAAACCTCAATGTCCCGTCTTCGTGGATGCGAAGTCCTGTCTGAAAGCCGGCTTCTGTCCTTTCTTTGAGTCTTCGAAATCTAGCATCGGTGGGCAATGCCTCCTTAATCTTCTCCACGAGGGATGACTGAATCTCAAGATTAGCCATCAATCCATTCTGTCCCGGTAAGACGACCTCTATCTGTAACTCCTGCAAATCTCTCAATAACTCGGGTTGCACCGTCAAGAAATAGGCCATAGGTTTCCTGCTCAGTGCGTCTGCAACAACATTCGCCTTCCCCGGATGATACTGCAGATCGATGTCAAAATCTACCATCAGTTCCAGCCAGCGTCTCTGCCTCATGTTTAGCTCCTTCTGAGTATATACATACTTCAGACTCTTGTGATCGGTGAAGATTTCTACCCTCTCTCCATAAAGATAGTGCCTCCATATCTTCAATGCAAATATCACTGCTGCTAATTCCAGATCATGTGTTGGGTAGTTCTTCTCGTGGTCCTTCAACTGTCTCGACGCATAAGCAATGACCTTGCCATGTTGCATCAAAACACATCCTAGTCCACTGCCTGATGCATCACTGTAAACAACAAAACCTCCTGACCCTGAAGGAAGAGTCAAGACAGGTGCTGTTGTTAATCTTCTCTTCAGTTCTTCAAAAGCCTTCTGGCAGTCTTCTGTCCATATAAACTCCTGGTCCTTCCGTGTCAGCTTCGTCATTGGTTCTGCAATCCTTGAGAAATTCTCTACAAACCTTCGGTAATATCCCGCAAGTCCGAGAAAACTTCTCACCTCTGCGACTGATGTGGGTGTAGGCCAAGTCTCTATTGCTGCCACCTTCTCTGGATCTACGGAAAGTCCTTCTCCTGATA
This sequence comes from Iris macrosiphon, assembly GCA_036927795.1. Lineage (NCBI taxonomy): Eukaryota > Viridiplantae > Streptophyta > Magnoliopsida > Asparagales > Iridaceae > Iris > Iris macrosiphon. Next base: position 196,028,138 of record JAYESA010000007.1, read on the forward strand.
TGATGTGTCCCAAGAAAGGTACTTTGTCCATACAGAACTCACACTTACTAAGCTTGGCATATAACTTCTCCTGCCTCAAGGTCTCTAACACGATTTTAAGATGTTCCTCGTGCTCTTCAGGGCTCTTGGAATATATGAGGATGTCGTCAATGAATACCACTACGAATTTATCCAAGAACTGATGAAAGACCCTGTTCATTAAGCTCATAAACACTGCTGGTGCGTTGGTTAAACCAAACGGCATCACCAAGAACTCATAATGCCCATACTTTGTCCTGAAAGCTGTCTTCGGGATGTCTTCCTTCCTTACCTTGATCTGATGATAGCCGGATCGAAGGTCAATCTTCGAAAATACCCTTGCGCCACTCAATTGATCGAATAGATCATCAATGCGGGGTAGGGGATACCTGTTCTTGATGGTTACAGCATTTAGTGCCCGGTAATCAATGCATAACCGTACTGTTCCATCCTTCTTCGGCACAAATAATATAGGTGCCCCCCAAGGTGAAACACTGGGCCGAATGAAACCCTTCTCCAAAAGATCATCAACCTGTGCTTTCAACTCCACCAACTCCTTGGGTGCTAATCGATAAACTGTTGAAGTGATTGGCTCTGCTCCTGGGGTTAAGTCTATCGTGAACTCTATTTCCCGATCAGGCGGTAAACCTGGAAGATCATCGGGAAATACATCCACAAATTCTGAGATGACTCTTGGGTAACCTGGCTCCCCTTCTACAGTTAGTACCCTAAGAGTAGGCTGAACTCCTTGCTCTACTGCTCCTCGGAGAAACTCGAATTCTGGATGTCCTGGCGGTCTAAATATAACCCGCCCAATTCGGCAATCAAGAGTCGCATGGTACCGACTTAACCAGTCCATACCAAGTACGACGTCATAATCCGGCATAGAAAATATCAGAAACTGTGCTCGCATTTCTCGGCCACATACGACTACAGAACATGATCTACAGACATCACTAACTGGAATAATACCGCCTCCCGTAAGAATTCTCTTCATCTTCGGAAGGGGTGCGGTAGCTACTCTATGGGTGGCTACAAAGCTAGCTGCTATAAATGAATGTGATGCTCCAGAATCAAATAATGCTACTGCAGGTAATGAAGCTACTAAAATAGTACCTGCGATGACCTCGCCTGCTGTAGCCTCCTCCTCAACAGCTAAGGTGAATGCCTGTCCTCGGCCCTGGGCTTGGCCTCGCTGCTGCTGAGCCTGCTGAAATAAAGCTGCCTGCGGTGCTAGGGGTGGTCTCTGCTGATTCCCTCCTGGGGCTGGTGGTCTGACTCCACCAACTCCTGCCTGCTGTGCTCCTACGGCTGGATGCGCTGGTCGTGGTGCAGGCAAAGCTAATCTCGGTGCTCCCTCTCTGCGCTCGGTGCAGTCTCTGGTCTGATGCTGGTTGGACCCGCAAGCTAGGCAGAGTCCCAACTTGCGTCGGCATTCTCTCTCAATGTGTCCTACCTTGCCGCAATGATGACAAGTAGGGAGAGATATGGCCCTGTGCGCTGCTCTATCTGGCGTACTCCTCTGGAATCGTTTTGCAGAATCTCCATGTGCTGCCTTGGTTGGTGCGGAGGTGTTTGGCCTCTTCAGATTCGATTCCCTTCTAGTGACGCGCTCCATGCGTCGTGCTGCTGCTAGAACATCAGTATAATTTGTAGGTGCCACTGAGCCAATCAATCTTTGGAGTTCGAACTTCAACCCGTCAAAGAACTTTTCCGCTTTCTCCTCCTCTGTCGAAATCAATGTTGGAGCAAAGCGGCTCAGGCGAATAAATTCCGAATTGTATTCTTCTACTGTCATGCTGCCCTGGATGAGGCGGTTGAACTTGTCCCTGAGCTCTGACCTTGCAACTGCCGGGATGTACATCTCTTGGAAGAGTCTGGAGAACTCTTCCCATGTGACTCGGTCCTGTCCAAGTCTCCTTTCTTCTGCTAACCACCAGTGATGCGCATTATCAGTTAACTGCATTCTGACTGCAGTCATCCACTTCTCTCTTGGAAGTTCAGCGGCTTCCAGCTGATGCTGAATGTTTGTGAGCCACTCATGAACTTCCGTTGGCCCTTCTTTACCAGAAAATGTGCGAGGCTTGAGATGACGGAAGTCGGTGATAGATCCCGTCGATGTTCGCCTCGCTGCTGGATTAGCCTGCTCCAATGCGGATACCAGGCTGGTCCTCAGATACTCGGCCTCCTGCCGATGGGCCTCTTGCTGGATCTGCTGCTGTGCTTGCATCATAGCATACATCATCTGAAACATTTGTTGCCCGTCCATGGCTTGTCCTGGTGGGAAAGCTGGCATCTGGGGAGTGAACTGTGGTGGAGGTGGGATGTCATCTCTCCGGAACCTTGGATTAGGCTGACCGGTTTGATCGCTCTGCGATGCTTGTCCTCCACTTCCAGGGGTCACTCCATCTCCATAAGTAATCACAGCGTCGTGCGGTGTCTCCAGGGGAATATCATCTCTGTTCTCGGAATCCATTGCTCTGAAATCAAAAGATAAACTATGAGAACGCTCAGAGGAATCAATACAGGATGCAGTTCAAGTAAAAATTTCGAGTTCGATATAGAGTTCAACAAATGGTTAAATGATGGATGAGATCCTATAGTTTATACTATCCTTAGGGCAGGCTGGTCCGGTCCCTAAGTTGAAACCGAACTATTTAGTCGTAGACCTGCATGGGCCACCACAAAAACCATGTCACGCCCCAGTCCCAAAATACCGAGGGACCGGATACGTGATAATGGCCAGCAGTACGCACCGATGGACCAACTCAATATAAAGGATCCATCAGGGCATACTTAAGCTGTAAAACAAGTCTACGACAATCATGGCACAACTAATCTCATCCACACAAGATATAAAATATGATCCACATAATAAATGAGGAATGTAAATCATCAGCAAGTCTCACAAAGTACTTCGGGGAACAACCCGATAATTATCTAGTACAATGGTTCTACAGACCAGAAAGGAAAAGACTGAAATAATAAATAAAAACTGAGCATGAACATGGATGCTCAAGAGAAGTCTTCAGCTAAGACCTCGCCATCAGATGGTGGTACAGCTCCTGGATCGGCTCCTCCTGCTGCAGTCCCGTAAACCTCGGGGTAAACCTGTTCTGCAAAATCTGGGGACAAAATCCATATCCAGGTCCTCAGGGGACATAGCAAGGTACAGGAAATAAAACAAGCCAGAATATAAACAGTGCAGCAATAATGAGATAAGCAGGGTAAGTATGTAACATCTGTATAATGCAAGAGAGAATATCAATAGTACTCAGGTTGAACCTCTACAAGCTCTGTGTAGGGGAGCCTGTAGCAGGGGTATTATGGGGTGGTCTAGCTCAGCGGGAGACTGAGTAGCCGACATAATAATATCAACCTGTAGCCTGTGAATCTATCCAGCAATAGATGGAACAATAAGGGAATACTAAAATAACCAGCTAAGTGATATGCAAGATAAGAGCAGCACTAGAACTCAGGCTGAAGCATACTACAAGCTCTGTGTAGGGGAGCCGGTAGCAGCAGTAAATATGAGTAATGGGCCAAGCTCGGCTATAGAGTCTTGTGCCTCACGGTAATAGGGGTGTATATATATAATCAGCCTGTAGTCTGTGTGTCTCTCCCCACCCAATGTAACCACACAAATCATGAACATAACGTCTCACGTCCATGTCCGCGGGGTCATAACTAATGCACAAGTCATAATGTATCTAGAATATAGTATCTCTATAAGTCCTGCAACCTATACAGGATCACCACGAATATCTCGGGAAGATCCTGTCTCATGAACAGTGTCCAGTGTCCTGGGTCAAGTGTACTTGGTATGACCAGTACGAGAAGATAAAGTGTCACGTATGTCCATATCTAGATGACATTACCCAACACCGCGTACGATGTTGGCACCCGACTGATAATCGGACGCTAAGTATGTCAAACGGTCCTAGATTGAGCATGCACAGTAATATATATATAGCAAGGAAAATAAATAACTAAGCTGCAGAGTTTGGCAAGGTACACTTGCCTGATGTCCGAATATCAACTGTCGTCCTGGGATCGGTGAAACCGGTAGGGGCTACTCCAGATGCTGTAACAAACATCACCAATAGTCTCAGAAGGTATCAAACTGCTAGAAATGCCTGTCCTTACGTCCAATTTGGACACAGGGGCAAAAAGGTCATTTTCGGACCAAAGCGGGTTCCACTTGTGGGCCACTTTGCACCGAAAAGCGTGTCAGGGTCAAAGGTCTCCAAATTAGTCAAACTCAGTGTCTACAAGTCAGGAACGATGATACGAACCCAACGGAACTTCCAGAATTGGATTCCGATGAGCCGCTCACAAATCACCGGTCAAGTGGAGCCTGTGGGGCCCACGATACGTGATTTCGTCAACGTCCTCAGAATCGAACCAAACTTGGCTCACAGGACCAGCGTATTGCTACGAGTCCGATGGCGCAAGTTTCGTCTCGATCCGACGTGTGTACACGAAGTTACAGCGCGTTCCAGAAAGGACGGATACGGGGTGTTGTTGGCGGATACGCGTTGATTCCGGGGTGCACGCACCTCCGAATCGACTTCTGCGAAATCCTACACGACCGTATCAACGTCGCGCACAGTTTGGTAAAGACCGCGTGCGACCAAGTCGTCCCGATTGGCGGGGCGGACTCAGTTCCGGGGTGGAACAGGGTGATGTTTTTCCTGTTTTTGGATCGCGGTGTGCGATCACCACAGGACGCGATGCTCCGAGCGAATTGCACGGGCACCGAGAGGGTTACACAGTCTACGCGTAGCAACTGACGGAATTGAAATTGGAGTTGCGATGAGGGTGAAAACAGTACCTGAACAGGGCTCCGTGAATGCTGAATTCCACGTGTCCGAGAGTCCAATTTGACGCGAACCGAATTCTGGTCGAGGATTCCCGTGTCCGACGAGAATCTGAGCGAGGTTTCTGACTCGGGTCAGCGGGATGGCGTTCGTGAGGCGTCGGGCTTCGTCGATGACAGGTGGGTCTGGCCCCGTTCAGCGGCAGCGGTTCGAGTTGACGACTCCGATGATGGGCTGTCCGACTGGTTGGCCAATGGGGACGGCGCCGGAGTTAGGCGCTGGGCGACGTCGCTCGGCGACGTCGCTCGGCGACAGCGTGGCCGAAGTCGGGTTGCTCCGCGGGTCAATCAGAGGATGGGAAGAGCGGAGCGGCGCGAATGGGGTCGACGGGATACGGCGGACGCGGAGGCGGTCTGCTGGTGGGGAGGTCGATCCGGCGGCGGAGGCGTCTCGATCAGGGGGGGGTTGATGGGTTCACGGCTGCGCGGGGAGTTGAGCGGTGGAGCTCGGTTGAACTGACGATGGCGGGTCGATCTCAGGGGTCGACAGCAGCGGTTGGCACAGTTTGGGTCGGCGGCGATGGGGGATGAACGTCGGACTCGGCGGGGGTCGTTAGCAGTGGATCTAGGGTTTCGGCGGCGGCTGGTAGCGCGGAAGTCGAGGTATAAATAGGGTGGGCACAGTGAATCCGATGGACTTCGCCTAGGGTTCAGTTAGGGTTTCGGGTCGGGTTGCTGGATCCGACCCGACCCGACCCATTACAATGGGTTGGCTGGGTTTGGTTCGTTTCAAGATCCAATTAGCTTTTGGTCCTCGTTTCGCTGCTCCGGTGTCCAATAAATTCACCGAAAAATGCCATGCGTCCGGTTCTCCATCATACACAATAAATTTTTACTTCCAGAATATTTTAACCCCATCTAGCCATGCTTAAAATTATTTCTTTAAATCACACTCATCTTGGTTTTAAATTTCCAAAAATTCCCAAAACGAAATAACTTAATTTAAAAATTATTCTCAAAATTTAGGGTGTTTACAGTGTTAGAGTAATGTCTGATGCAATATTGTATTATATGTTGTCTTTAGGACTGTTGGATTCTCAGACAAGATTCGAAAACAGACATTGGTATTGCCAGCAGCAGGACCCCAGGCGAGTACATTCTTTGACAGTTTCCATTATGTTGATTATCTCTATAATTCTTGTTGTATAGCGTACATGACTCTGACACTGTTCTTTACACGAGTTGGCATCATTGAGACCTGTCACGAGGAGTCGTGATTGGAATCCATCGTGCTAGCTGGGGAGAAACGGAGAAGTATTAGTAGTTATGTGATCATACCCCTTACATGCAGCATTAGCTCACCCATATCTCACGTCGGTGCAGCCTTACCCTTACATGCCTCATCACCGTTACATTCCGGTTAGCCTGACCTGTTGGGGATGATCACTAATCCATGTAATGAGTCATATAACCCAAGCCGATCACATGATATACTGATGTTTCACACACTTAGATAGATGATTCTTGACATGTATCTTGATAGACTGATCTTGTATTTTCACATGTTCTAGTTGTTGTTCTTATACACACTTACATGCCGGTTCTTTGTACTTGCGTACTCTTATAGTTTTATTTCTTGTCAGAGGCTATTGATGATGATGTTCCAGTATCTATTTCCTGCATTCTTTATTCCAGTATTTCTTATTCCAGTTATTTCATATCTGTCTTGTATTTCTTTATACTGTATTATAGTTTTTGTCAATATGCATGGAACTGCTGTTAGAGGTGTATTTCGTTCCAATCCTGACTGGATATTTTTCCAGACTGTGACATAGAAGACTTGTTTCCAACATACTTGGAGATTGGATGTTATTGATTGCAGGTTAGACTATTTATTATTGTTTAGACTTGTCTTGTACTTTATTTGTTTGATTCGATATCTTATCGTGCTTTAGCTTATGTGATTGAGTATATTCCACATTATATTATGATATTTGTGTCTCCTTATGGAGTTGGATATTCATGTGAGAGTGATTAGCTAGTATTGTGACCTAGACAGCGTTCTACCGTCGATGCTGCGGCGTAGGCTAGACGTACCCACGCTCTCATGCCCATATACCGGGTGCGGGTCGTGACACAACCAGCCACCTCAGCACTAGCCGGAGCACCACAGGAAGAAATTTCAAAGAAGCCTCATATGCACCAGCCACCAGAAGCATCTCCGCAAGTACTGCCTACCTGTCAGTATTGTGGCAAGATAGGCCATATTAATAAGGAGTGCAGACGCAAGTTAGGATTATGCTTAATTTGCGGAATCAATCAACACTTGGCCAAGGATTGTCCTCAACATCAAGAGAAAGCAGTGATGATTCATCAACCAGCCACATCAGCACCTGCCGAAGCACTACAGAAAGAAAATGCAAAGAGTTCTCCTATGCACGAGCCGCCAGAAGCATCTCCGCAAGTACTACCTGTCTGTCCATATTGTCGCAAGCGAGGCCATATTGAAGACGAGTGCAGACGAAAAAGGAAATTATGCTTAGCTTGCGGATCCAGCCAGCATTTATTAAAGGAATGCCCCGAGCGTCAAGAAAGAGCACCAAAGGGTAACCAGCAAGCGTTACCAGCACCAAGGCCAGCTTCTCCAGCATTGGAAGTACCGCAAACGAGAGTTGAAGGAGTCCTACCACCAGCCCCAGGAGGATATCTGCCGAGGCCACCCTTGGCACCCCAGGCAACACTCTTTCAGCAGGCTCAACAGCAGCAGAGGAATCAACTGCAAGAACGCGAACAAGCTCCAGCGAAGACCATGGAGAACGCGCACACTCGTGGAGTAGCTAATGCGCGTAAGTGATTGTAGTTGTCGTTTCTAGTCTTGTGTTAGCTCGTGCCTATTTGGTTCGTAACCTCAGCCCCAACCTAGTAATTTGAATCTTGTTAATAATAACCTGGTTTTTTCTAAAAGTTACAGTTCTCTTGCTTTAACTAGATTTTTTTTCTCTGGAAAGTGCATAACTTCCCTACTTAGGGAAACGGTATTTCCCTAAGTATCTTGTGATGTGTTTCGAACGATACTTGCAACCGTGTCATCTCTACTGACCGGTTATTCTTTGATTGCGATGACGCAATTCTCTTAAGGGGGGTAGATTGTAAACCCCCTGATTTTTTATAATTTTTAAATTTGAATTTTTCACAATTTTCTGGAATTTTCTGGGAATTTTCTGTAATTAAATTCAGGATTTTAATTATTAAATAATTTTTAATTGATAATAAATTATATTAAAATATTATGAAAATAATATTTTTGTGTGTAAAATAAAAAACTGGACTTAGGGTAATTTTTCTGGAATTTATTGGGCCCCGGACCTAATTTATAACACCTAAAAACTATTATTTACTTATTTATTTTATTATTTAACTAAACCATAACCCTAGCCCAACCCAGCCCAAGGCCCAGCCCAGCCTAACCCTACCCGGCCCGTGGGCTATCGGGTCGGGTCGGGTCGGTCAGACCCGAACCCGCCCGCGAACCCGACCCGCTTCTCCCCCTCTCCGCTGCCCGATTCCCCCGCCGCCCGTTCGGCCACGCGCAGCGCCGCCCCGCCCGCTCCGCTCGGCCACTAACCCCCACGACCTCCGCCATCCCCGCCTCGGCTCCGCCTCCCCCGCCACGACCCTCTCCTCTCCGGCCTATAAAAATCCCCAACCCTCTCTTCTCCGGCCACACCCCCGCCGGAGCCCTAGACTCCGCCACCTCCGTTATCCGCCGTCGCCGCCTCGCCGACGATGCCGCCTCGCCGACAACGTCTCCCCCGCTGCCCGCCAGCCTCCTCCGGCCTGGACCGACGCAGGCCTCCCTCTCTTCCCTCCTCCCCGACAGCAAGACGCAGCCGCAGCGCCTCCGGCCTGCTCCGTCCGACCCCCGCCAGCTCCGGCGCGCCGCCGCCTCCGACCTCGGCCGCCTCCGCTCCCCCGGCCTCCCTCCGGGCAGCCCCGAGCCACCGTATCCGGCCAAACAGAAACCCTAACCCTAACCCTAGGTCTTGCACGTGTCGGACACGTGTCGGACACGGTGAAATTCGGTTTTTCGAGCCTCGTTCAAGTACTTGTATCTTTCTCCTCGTAGCTTTGTTTTCGATTCCGTCAGTTGCATCGCGGACCCTGCGTGACCGTCTCGGTGCCCGTGCAACCCGCTCGGTGCATCGCGTCCTGTGGCGATCGCGAACCGCGATCCATAAATAGGAAAATTAACACCCCGTTTTACCCCGGAACTGAGTACGCCCCCCCAAACGGGACGACTTGGTCACGTACGGTCTTCACAGATACGTGCGCGTCGTTGATACGGACGTGCGAGATTTCACAGAAGTTGATTCGGATGTGCGTGCACACCGGAATCAACGCGTATCCGCGGACACCGTCCCGTATCTGTCATTTCTGGAACGTGTCCTAACTTTGTGTACACACGTCGGATCGAAACAAAACTTGCGCCATCGGACTCGTAGAGATACGCTGGTCATGTGACCCAAGTTTGGTTCGATTCTGAGAACGTTGACGAAATCGCGTGTCGTGGGCCCCATAGGCTTCACTTGACGGGCGATTTTGTCACCGGCTCATCGAAATCCAATTCTGAAAGTTCCGTTGGGTTCGTATCATCGTTCCTAACTTGTTGACACTAAGTTTGGCAAATTTGGAGACCTTTGTCCCTGACACATTTTTCGGTGCAAAGCGGACCCACATGTGGACCCCGTTTTGACCCAAAATTGTTATTTTTGCCCTTGACTCCAAATTGGACTCAAGGACAGGCGTTTCTAGCTGATTGATATTTTCTGTATCTGATGGTAATGTTTGTTTCAGCATCCGAAGACATTCCTGGAGATTTCACGAATACCAGAGCTACAGTTGGAGCCCGAACCACAGGCAAGTGTACCTTGCCAAATCCTGCAGCTTGCTACTTATTTTTTTGACTTAGTTATACATCAGTGGGCAAGTATACCTTGCCAACTTTACAGTTCTTGTTGCATATTTTCTTGCTTTAATTATATTGCTGTGCATGCTTAACCTAGGACCGTGTGACGTACTTAGCGTCCGATTATTAGTCGGGTGCCAACACCGTACGCGATGTTGTGTATGTCATCTAGAGATGGACATTCGTGACCCATTTACATTCTCATACTTGTCTTATCAAGTACTCTATAAACCCAGGACACTTGACACTATTCATGGGCAGGATCTTTTTGAGATATTCATGGTGATTCTGTATAGGATACAGACTTTATGGCATTGACATTCTATTCCTAGATACTCTATGACTTGCTGCATTAGATATGATTGTGCGTGTCATGGACATGAGACGTGTGATTACATTGGGTGGGGAGAGACACACAGGCTACAGGATGATTATATATATATATATATATATATATATATATATATATATATATATATATATATATATACCCCTATTATTGTGAGGCACAAGACTCTCGAGCAGAGCTTGGCCCTTTACGTGTTATTACTGCTACCTGCTCCCAGACACAGAACTGGTAGTGGTCTCAGCCTGAGTACTCGTGATGCTCTCACTTGCATTTCACATAGATGGTTACATACTTACCCTATTTATTTCATTATCTGCTGCACTGCATTTATTCTGGCTTGTATTATCTGTACCTTGTTGTCCCCTGAGGACCTGGATCCGGATTATGTCCCCAGGTATAGCCGAAGAGATCCATCCAGAGATATACCGTACAGGAGCACCTCCAGGAGCTGTACCAGGACCTGAGAACGAGATCGTGCCCGAAGACTTCTCCTGAGTACCGGCTCCACATACTCAGTATTTCTATTTTCAGTTGATTTATTTCCTGTCTATTTGCATTGATGTACCAGACATATTCTCGGATTATTTCCCGAGACACTTTATTGAGATTTTCTCGTTTATATTCATTTGCATTTATTTTGGCATTTAATCTGTGATTATCTGTTGTGGATGAGATTAGAATAGTCTGTGACTTATAACAATTGTTCTATTTACTGTTAGACTACAGCTTAAGCATGCCCTGATGGATCTATTAAATTGGGTTGTCCATCGGTGCGTGCTGCTGGCTATTGCCACGTGTCCAGTCCCTCGGTATTTTGGGACTGGGGTTTGACAAGTTCAAGGAAGGTGATTCCATATCTGAACATTTGAATAAAATTTAAAGTATTGTTAATCAGCTTGCAGCTATGAAGATGGTGTTGGATGACGAGCTTCAAGCCCTTATTCAGCTTAGCTCGTTACCGGATAGTTGGGAGACTCTAGTGGTGTCTCTTAGCAACTTCACACCTGATGGAGTTGTATCCATGAACCAAGTTACAAGCAGCCTCTTGAATGAAGAAATCCGAAGAAAGTCATTTGGATCATCCCATTCTCATGCCCTTGTCACCAAGAATAGGGGGAGGAGCAAAAGCCGACAGCCTCAGAACCGAGACAAGTCAAGAGAAAAATCAAATGGTAGGAAGGACATTAGTTGCTATCGCTGCGGAAAGAGTGGACACAGAAAACGGGAATGCCGCAAGCTCAAGCAAGAACAAAAGAAAGAAATGACCAATGAGAAGCATGATAAGAATAAAAGTGCAGCAGTTGCCACCGACAATAAAATTGTGCTTTTCTCGGCATGTGAAGAAGACTGTGAAAATCTCACTTGCCAAGACTCGGAATGGGTGATTGATTCTGGTGCCTCCTACCATGCTACTCCCCGGAAGGACTACTTCACTTGCCAAGACTCGGAATGGGTGTTTATGGCAAGCAGCACAGGGTGACCTTCAGTACAAGCAAGCAGAAGACATGAGGTATTCTCGACTATGTGCATACAAATGTATAGAGACCTAGCAGGATTCCTTCCAAGAAAGGAATGATGTACTATGTTACTTTTAGTGATGATTATACACGTTATGTTTGGCTGTATTTCATCAAAACTAAAGATCAAGTATTCGAAAAGTTTAAGCAGTGGAAAGCGATGGTGGAGAACAGAACAAGCAGAATGGTAAAGACATTGAGGTCTGACAATGGTACTGAATATACCTATGGACTTTTCAAAGATTTATGTGCTCAAGAAGGCATTGTGTGACATTGGACTGTCAGAAACACGCCGCAGCAGAATGGGTTAGCAGAGAGGATGAACCGAACCTTGCTTGAGAAAGCAAGATGTATGCTTTCGAATGCCGGTTTAGGCAAGGAATAGTGGGCAGATGATATACACATGGTACGGTACTTGATTAATATATCATCAACTCCGGCTATAAACTGTATGACTCCATATAAGAAGATGACCGACAAACCAACAAATTACAATATTTTGCGCGCGTTTGGATGCAAAGCTTACTATCATGTCAACGATAGTAAGTTAGATCCGAGAGCCAAGAAGACTATTTTCTTGGGATATGCACAAGGAGTGAAGGGATATCGTCTGTACTGTCTGAAGGACAAGAAGTTCTTAATCAGCAGGGATGTCACATTCGATGAGTCTTCAGTGTTGACTTCAAGCAAGGAGAGTGAGTCCGATAAGGATAGTGGTGAATCTAGCAAATCTCAAACTGTTGAGATTAAGTCATCTGAGGATGCATCAGATGAAGTGGAGGTTTCTGAAGATGTTCATCAAGCCTCACAAGAACAAGAACCAGAGGAAGAGCAACACTAGCAGCAAGATTCTTTGGCTACTTCTAGGCCAAGGAGACCGGTCAAGCCAATGCACATGCATGGATATGATGAACAACGGTTAAGCACTATAGACGGTTGAATACGGTGGCATATGCACTGCCAGTGGAGGATGACGAGTTTATCACCTTCAAACATGCTGTCAAAGATACTAGCAGCGAGAGTTGCATTGTAGCTATGCACTGCCAGTGGAGGAGATTGAGTGTCTACACAAGAATTGTACATGGAATTTGATTTCATTGCCCAAGGCCAAACAAGTTATAGGCTGGAAGTGGGTGTACAAGAAGAATGATGCTTCTCCATAGTTAGGTGGAGAAGTGTTGCTTGAGAGCCCTTAGGGGCGGGATTGACGAGTGGTTGATTTGGTGAAGTTGTGCGGTTGAAAAGTGTGTCAGCTCAATTTTGTGACAAAATTTTTTCGAGGTGGAGATATGAAGGAAAATATATTTGACCATATCTTTGAAGAAGATTGACTTTGATCTTTGATCATATCTTTGAAGAAGAACAAATCTTTAACAAAGTGGAAAAATGAAGAAAGATATATTTGATCATATCTTTTGAAGAAGATTGACTTTGACATTTGACCAAATCTTTGACAAGAATAATATTGGATTCCTAAGCCTCCATAATATTGGATTCTTATTCCTACATAATGTTGGATTTCTATGTATAGACATATGTCATGCTATATAAAGGGGCCAAATGTTTCTCCAATAGTATCTCAAGAGTGCTTATGTAAGTGGTTGAATAAGTTCAATACAAGAGTATCTCAAATTATGCTCAATGATTGTTGAATAAGTTCGACATAAGAGAGCAAACAATTGTTGAATAAGTTAAACACAAAAAGTTTTGAGAGCGAGAGTTTTGTAGAGAGTTCTTGAGAGCAAAAAGAGAAGTGTAGAGAGTGCAATTGTAATTCCTTTTCTTCTTTCTAGTAGAACTGAATCACCATCGTCCGTGGAAGTAGGCATATTGGTCAAACCACATAAGTCCTTGTCTTTGTGGTTGTAAATTCTTTCTGATTTTTCTGAATCTATTTCTGATGTGCGTTCAACAGATGCATATTTGTCTTTTCGAGTCGAGCAGAAAGTCACCAATCTGCGGCGGTCTCTCCTAGTCGTTGCTGGTTCTGGAGCTGTGTCCAGTATCAAGAAAATTCCAACATCAGTTCTCTGGGAATATCCATTACATTACCAGTACAGAGAGGTATTGCTGCTCGCTACAGTGGCAGAGGTGTAGTCCCTGGTATGGTTGGACACGGAGTGCCCCAGTGGGAGAAGTTCAAGAGAAAAAACTCTGCTTGAACAATACAGATATTGCTCTCAGGATTGGCTGGCTAAATGCTATCAGAAAATGGCAAGAGGAGTTTGTTAGTAACATAAGAGTTCTAGGGAATTTGTAGATACTACCAAGGGGGATCTGTTGGGGAGCCGTGGTTTTGTTTTTACACCCAAAGGAGAGACAGAACCTATCCATGGGAGCTCCTGTTATTGATTATGCCTATCTTATACATACTGAACTTGGAAACAAAATGGTGGCAGCAATGGTCAATGGTAAAAAAAAATTTCTCCAACGCATGTACTTGCAAATGCAGAAGTTGTCTAGATAGTCACATACAATGCATTATCATTCAAATATGCATTTCAGATGCATCAGCAACGGTTGCAACATGCAAAAATTCTTAGTGCGAGACACGAGATCATGAAATTCCATACAGAGCCAGTTGTGCTTTCACCTACTGAAATGACTGCAGATACAGTAACTGATATGTCAACAAAATTCGAATTATGGGATCCAGGAGAAATTCATGGTTTGCAGATCCTTTTGTTTAATCACAAGGACCTCATTTAGTTCGTATAAAAAAGGATGGTTTCATGGTTTGGGATCCTGGCCCTAGTTCAGTTTCAGTGATTAATTTTCATGAATGGGTTGCCAAAGAGTTGAAGGATTCATTCTTGTATGAAGGTACCATTTCCCATGTTTTGGTGTGGGATCAGGCATCAAAATTATTTCTTCATTGACCTTGGGACAAGGTCAACTTGGAGAGAATATTAATAAGACCACATTTCCAGTTCGAAAATTTTCGTACAAAGTATATAAAATCATAAAAATAAGCATCAAATTTTAATATATTTCAAAAAAATACCAAAACGTCCTTTGGAATGGCGTTTTGTAAAAATATATTCATTTTTTATTTTTTTCCATAAGATGTTTTGAAAGTTTAGTGACACTTTAGCGACGAATTTAAATTTTCAATGACGAAATAAATATTTTAGTGACGAATATTAGTGATGAAAATAAATTTTTAGAGACGAATTTCATGTAAAACGTCATTCACATAGACGTTTTATTTTTAATACTTTTTTCATCGGAAGAAAAAATTTAGTGACATTTTTAGTGACGGATTTGGACTTTTAGTGACGGATTTGGACTTTCAGTGACAAATTGAACTTTTAGTGACATTTTTAGTGACAAATTTGGACTTTCAGTGACAAAATATACCTTTTTAGTGACAAATTTAGACTTTTAGTGACTAATTTCCGCAAATTTTTCTTTTTTAAATAGTAAACGTCATTCCAAAGGACGTTTTGACTATAAAATATAATTTTTTTTACAAAACGCCCGCATTTTGATGCTTTTTTGAAATATATTAAAGTTGATTTTTATTTTTTTTCAATTTTCATAAATTTATATGCTTTGAAAGAAAATTTTCGTTACCAGTTTAGTGAACTCAGTAGTACCAGTGTAGGAACTCAGTATCAGAGGCCTGCTTCAGTCCATAGCTAGTTCAATAGCTCTAAACACTAGTCCTAATCTTTTTTTTCGATTTATTGCTTAGTTGAGCGTTCCATACAATAAGTCCATAAATATTCTCAAAAATACTAATAAAAGTTTTCTAGATTTGATTTATTGCTTGAGAGATGTGATTTCGTAATTCTTGATTGCTAGAGTTTTTCGATTGAGGATGGTGAGAGATGAGGACTATCGCTGCTCTGGATATCGAAAGTTTCTCCTTGAGTTTCGAGGACAAAACTTTTTTTTCGGTCGGTAAGTATGTAATGCTCCGCTCCGCGTCAACACTATTTACAAAAGATATCGGTTTGCTAACTCAAAAAGAAAACCTTCTTGAAGAGCACATTGTTGAACCAGAAGACGACTGATCTTGGTAAGTGGACAGAATTTCATTCTCTGATTCTTGCACGCCTTAATAATGAATCTGAGTTTTTACAATACTTGTTTGCTAAATAGATAACATTTGCATGAGAATGATAGAACGAGAACCTGCATGCTTAACTAGAGAACGCATTGCTTGTCTAAAAGAGATAGAATCATTGTCATGCTAAATATAGAAATGAATGATGCATGCTAAGTTACACGGACACCGCTATCGAACGAACCATTACTATGCTAATAAGAAGAGTAAAAGATGCTTGAACATGTTCCTTCATAGTATGCTAAACTAGAGTAGAACTACATGCTTGTCTAAAAGAGAGAGAATTTGCATGCTAGATTTATATAACTGTTCTTGCTTTTTACTTGTTAAAAGAGCTAGATTGCTTGAACATGTTTCATTGATCACAATGTATAAAATATAGAACTGTTATGAATAAATCGTTATATGCTAAATGGATTGATATGAATGATAAGACTAGTAGTGCACCCTGAGAAAACGGTCCTACGGGATCTTTGAGGGTGCGACTAGTAAATACGTAAAGAGAAGATTGAACCCATCGATCGATTGAATAAAAGAGAAATGATTGAAAAGTCGATTTGTTATGAACCTGTGCATCATATAGAAATGTTATTAGTTGATAGAGAGCATTCATCGCATCAGTCGAGACAATTTGTGCACAAGTATCGGATCTCTCGAGCGGTATCCTAGAGCACTGGAAACCACCTCCCGATTGAACCATGTCCACCCCCTCATGTCCCAAGTCTTTTACCACTGGACTACTATCTAAGGACCTTTTTATTTTATTTTCCTACCCGAGACTTCCCCTACACCCCTTAATCAACTACCCGAGACCCTCGTAGGGATCGACCCCCCCCCCCCCCCCCCCCCCCCCAATGTTCCAAGCCTTTTACCACTAGGCTACTATCTAAGCCTTTTGCCACTAGGCTACTATCTGTGGACAACACTACAGTAGTCCCAATCGCAGCATAGCAAAACATACAATTGGTAACTCTAGTATCTAGTATCAGGCTCAAGCCATTTCAGCCAGATTAATTACTTGGGGACCAAGTCTGATATTGAGTGAGTAATGCTTAAGTCTGTAACCGACTCCTACTACTTACAAGTAGAGGAGAACATTGAGAGATGGGGATGAAGATTGTAAGCAAGTTTCTTTACTTTACCCATAGAATTCTAGATCTAAGATAGTTCTTTGTAATTTCCTTTCCAGCCATTTCCTTTTGAAATAGAAATTTTCATGTCCCCATTTTTTTTTCCTTCTTCTTCTTCTTCATTTCATCAATGTTGGTACAGGTTCATGTCCAGATCAGTGATCTCCATAACTCCTAAGCTCACTTCAGGATGGGGACGCATCAGTTGAGAAGAACAAAACACAATGCAGAGATTCAGCCATAACGCCAATGCTGCAATCAGTTTTTCTGTCACCAAAAGCATGTAAAGTCTCTCAAGGTCGATACCAACCAAGCTTATTCTTGCTGTCCACAGACTATTATCCATCAATAGATTCCCTGGAAGAAAAGAAAAAAAATGGGAAAGAATAAAAGTGTGTAAATAAAGCTACATCCATCATTTAAGTCCTCCAATCACTACTGCAAATCTCAGAATTACTATACTTGTAGAACAAGCATTGAACCAAGCACGATCCCACAAGACTGGAAATTTGCAAATCAAGTCCAAGCAAGAACAAGTCCAACGAAACATTGAATAATTGTGATTGGAAATAATACTGATGAACAATGTTGATATAGACTTGATTATACACTTGCGCTTTAGCACTTCCACTATTTCTTGCACTATCTGACGGTAAAATTCTTATATTACAGCACATATCATTGCGTGCATGGCATCGCTGTTGAACTCTTGCACTGCAATAAGTTCATTGGCATAGCCTTTACTAACTGCAAAACCGACAAAATAGCTCCTTGCCATCCACTTCAAGTCACTTGGGAAACCGGGACTGCAGCACATATCATTAAGTTCATTGGCATAGCCTTTACTAACTGCAAAACCGACAAAATAGCTCCTTGCCGTCCACTTCATGTCACTTGAGAAACCGTCTTCTCCCAGAGTACATCAAAATTTGACACACATCTCATTTGTGGTATGCTTGTATTGAGAAATATCACATAAGCTTCACAAGGTCCAAAGCCAATTAATTGTCACCAAACAGATTATGGTACCCCACAGCCTACTTGCCATCCTACTCCATGTTGCTTCAAAAACCAATTCTTTACAGAGTACAAAGTTTGACAGAGCATTTGCACAATCAATAAATTGATGACTGCACAAGGGGCCCTAAGGCATTCACTAGAAGTCAAGAAACTGACGATACATTGTGATTAAGCTAGCCACTGAAGTATATGAACCAAACTACTACATCGTTAAACAAAGAAGCTTAGCAGCTTCTGCCATTGAAGAACAAGATGTTGCATCCTAACCCAAAGTACATATTTGTAGCACACTCTTGCCCTATATCTTCAGGTCTTAAAACTGCAACTAGGTTAAGACCAAACAATTATAAAATAAAATATTGAACATGTATCTTCCAACTCTAGTACTACGAGCCAGAAGCTGGAAAAGGCCTGAACACACTCCACAAGAACACTCCACAGACAATTAAGCAATCTATGACCAACAGATACCCGCGCAGAAAATATAACATGCAGCAATCATGCAATAAAAGAAAACATTCATACGTCCCTTGGATTAGTTCATGTAAGAACTTCACAGTAATGTAAAGTTACTTGCAATATTTTAAAAAAAAAATTACAGCCATAAAGACCATAATGTGCTACCTAAAAGTGTCATTATATCATCACTCATTCCAAAGCTGAATTGCTAGGAATCTACAACACATTATAAGGATGTTTAAATTTAGAATACTGGTCATGCCTGCAAGAATGGAGAAGCATGAGGATGTCTCCAAGGTAAGGCTATAGGGATTGCTGGGAGGTAGGTGGGTGGGTTCAGTAAGAAGTCTCAGTTATGGATATCAAGGGAAGTTAAGCAAAAATCATCCAAACACTAAGAACAAAAAAATAGCAAGATTCCAGCACAATATAGAGAGATCGAGCGAGATTCAGCGATCCAGATCCAACAAGGCTCGAGTTTCATCAGTGTAATTCTTCCCTTTGTACCTCTATGACCATATGTTGAAGGGAGCATGGGAAACATCTTATTTGCACTCAAAACTAGTGCAAGGGTGAAAAATCCTCATTTATTTCCTTTCTTTTTTCACCTCATTTTTCTTCAAAACGTACACAAGTATACAGGATAAATCTATATTTTTATCAGAACACTCAAATTTTGTCAATTCCATCATCTAGTGTCTAAAATGAAATGGGCACAAAAGTGTTCACTTGCAAACAGTTTGGGTATCCTGTCAGTAAAAATCTATATTTTCTATCAGACCTCTCGAAATTTGTTGTTCAAGCGCCGCAAAATTGTCTAAAATAAAATAGGCACATAGGTGTTTACTTGCAAATGGTTCGAGTATACCGAACTTGTAAGCCTTTGGCTTTGTTCATTGGTGTCTAATGTTGCTCCATAAAGATACCCATGTTAATCATCTCCTCCACATTCATTTAATCTCTCAACCATAGAAAAAAGATAAAGAGAGAAAAGGCAAGAGAATCAAAAGAGGAAGAGATGATTACCTAAATTTTGACTGTTAGTCCGAGAAGAGAGACTGAGAAAATATACACACAAAGTCAGTGAGACAATAAGAGAGTTAAAGTCGGAGTGACTTACTGTAGTTGGAGCCGAAGTCGAAACAGGATAAGGGGTGTTGAAATTAAATCAAATTATAGTCAAAGCAATCGAAGAGGGTGTCGAATCGGGAGTCCTTTCATATTTTTATATGGATTGGATCGAAATCCAAGTTAAAAATTAAATGGGCATGGTCCACGGTTTCTATTAAAGTGAGGATGCCTGATCAATGTTGTTGAAGGCGTCGTCCAGACGCACCTAGCCACCTAAAAGCGAGAGGCGATGCTTCACCGTCTAATCCAAAGGCTAGCGAGGTATCTTCTCTAGGCGACGCCTAGGTGAGAAAGGTGCCAAAGACGAGATTAGGCACATGGGTAATTACACGAGCCTAGGCGCACGCCTAGGTGTATTGGATGTTTTATGCAACTTTTTTGAACTTTGTTTCAAAAAAAATTATAAGTTTATGGGCTTGTTTGGTTTTATTGGTTTTATTGGTTTTAAAGTTGCATACTTAAAGTTTTAAAGGCACAAATAGTCTTTTTTTTAGTTTTAACATTATAAGTTACTAACTAAACAGCCATAAATAAAAAGAAGAAAAGAGAAGATTGAGTAGGATGAAGATTTCATTTTCGATTATGATATTGATGATAATGTTCAAGATGATTTCTTAGACTTACATGATGAAGATGAATAGTGGATGATTGAGTAGGAAGAAGAAGGATTCGTTACGTCATTTAGGAACGTGGAACATTGACTCATTAATTATCTTATGTTTGTTTTTCCATTGAAACAACTTGTTTCCGATCATAATGACTTATGTGCAATGTTATTATTTTTAAACTTAATGTTGTGTTTCAAAGTCTATTTTGTAATCTTGTTAAGTTACTTTGTTGTTTTCTATTATTAATTTGGTATTGTTTTCAACTTTCTTTTAGTTTATTGTCTAAAATCTCTAAGTTTGATAATTTTTTTGGACATCTACAGATTCGGATAACCTAACATCAGCTACGAAAGTGTCAAAAGGTATTATAAAAAGAAAATTTGAGAAGCTGTCATGGTGGCGCTTTTCTTCTCGGGACGAGGCTAGGCGTGCCTAGGTGCTCCCAAGCAATTAGCGAGAGAGCTCACCTAGGAGAACCTAGAGCTTGTAAAAACACTGAGCGTTTAGGTGATCGCCTCCGTACGAAGAGGCATAAATCCTGGTAACCCAGGCTCTAGGGCCTAGAAAAGGCCTAGACAGGCGCCTTTGATATACCAGATTGAGAAATCTTCTTCAAGCAATATCATAAAGCCATATAGAATAACTAATATGTAAATAACAAACCAGTGTAAAGTAAAATAATTGCATTAATACGGCTCAGGAATTGAGGAAATATGAGATATTAAGACGAAGCAATAAAGCAGTTTGGGTTCGGAACATGAATCCTCGAAACTCCAAAAATATAAAAGGGTGAGACTAGATACATATAGTACTCTATTATCATGTTAGACCAAGCATTTAATAATATGCAAAATAAACACGGTAATCATTCTTAAGAGGAACATTGAATCTTGTGATACAACTGTTCAAGCACATTTGGTATTTCTAATAAAGAGCATTAAGATGTAGAAGAATACATATGTATTGCATAAAAAGGACTACTGTTTGAAGTGAAAATATAGGTATGATGTATTATAGTGCATCTGTGTACTCAAAAGTTTTTGATGGATTACTAAAACAAATTGTCTCTGTCTGCAGAAGTTTGACTAGTATATTTTGGGCTCATATATTTGGTAAATGAAACCGCATTACTATATAATAAGACGAAGTCTTCAGATTACTTGTGTAACTTTCAAACGTTTGTAGACATTTTAGGCCCGTACAGCATGCACACAGTATCATAGTCCAATACAGTAGATGTCAAATTGATACATTGTATACCCAAAATTCTAAATGAACTGTAATTATGACAGATGGCTTGAATAGACTATTAAAACAACTGTTTACAGCAACAAACAATGAACAAAGCTTTCATCCAAAATTGTTGCAAGGGCTGCACAGATCCATTTCAGTACTGTATAAATTGCTTATTGGTTTAAGCTATAAGGGCAAATACTGGATTTGCTAATTATAATTACCTTCTTGCTGTAAAAAATTGGAAAGAAGGGCAAGGAAATGACTTCATCATATATAGAATGGAAAAATCAAACCATATTTCAATGGAAGTATGAAAGGATAAGATAATGAAAAACTCGCAAATCAGATGCATGAAACCAAAAATTGTTAATTATGAAGCATGATCTCTGCGTCAAATAGGTTTCAAATAAACCTGTCACCTACTATAGACTGTCACCAGCTTATGTGGTGCATGCTTGTTCGAATTACTTCCATTACAAGTCAAAGGCAAGTTGCAGTAGAGCATGCATGAGGTATCTTTCTACATAAATTCATTGTCCCTTTGAAAAACGGGAAGTTGAACACTTGTCGCTTCCTTGGTAGATAGAGAGTTTTTCTAAAGATAAGACACATACGTCGAATAAAACAGAAGGCCAAAATTAAGTTTCGTTCTACGTATAAGAGGGAATCCCTTACATTTGAGTGGTCAACATGCAATGGATGTAAGCATGGTGTATAGAGATTCATTGTTCCATGAAGGAAAGATAAAAAATTGCAACATCCTTAGGCAATAAAAGACTTGTTGCTTTCGGAAGATGAAGAGGCAAATAAATCAAAAGTGAAGATAAGTTACAGCTTACCACCTTTAAGGAAGAGACATCACTACATCATCATGGCATCATAGGAGAATTATGATTCACGTACAATCCACGTGATATAGAGATCAAAAGCATGGTGAAAAGATCAAGGCAAGTTCCATGATCCATCAGAGGGATGGAACAAGAAGGTCATATTGTCGTTGAACTTGTTCTTGGGGACCGAAGTGAAGATCTTGTATGTTAGTAATCCTCTGGGTTTAACCGGAAAAGAAACTAGAAGTTCTAAGATCGCCATTTTATTTTATTTGAGAATAAAGGACGGTCCCCTACAGCCCCCTAACCCCTGCCAGTCTTTAATCCAACACTTCACCACCCCATACCAAAGGTCTCTGCCATTGGGGTAGGATTTAGCAAGCAAGACGCCATGGTTTCCCTTCTCACAAGAAAGATTTTTTACATACAAAATCATGTTCTGGTTAAGCAAGCAAGACTCCATGGTTTCCCTTCTCACAAGAAAGATTTTTTACATACAAAATCATGTTCTGTTTTTTTTTTCCTCTTTCTTGTTTTCAATTGCAAATTTTCTTCTCCCATAATGATGCTCGTCTCTGGAAAAGTTGAGTATGCATGTGTTCCTTGTAAAGCATTAAGATGTACATATAGGACAATACAAGATTGGAGATATCTTTTACATCATAAGCATATTTCAAATATAACTTATGGGCCTTTCACACTAGTGTAGTGCATCTTATATGCATGTAAAACATTAAGATGTAAGATCATCTTTTTACATCATAAGCATGTTTCAAATATAACTTGTTGGCCTTTCCTACTAGCGTAGTGGATCCTATATGCATGCAAACAGCTCAATGCAATATTCGACAACTTATTAGTTCAATCCTAGGTTCCAATACATCCCCAGAATCGTGTGTACTACACATCTTAACATTTCTTTCCATGCTTCAAGATAAACTAGGGATAATACATGTGAAATGCAGTAAAAGGAAAGTAGGTGCTTCTCTAATGAATCTCGTGACATATGTACATGTTTACATATCATCAACCATATGTACTAATGAACAACCATTATGCTTGCCACATATGTAATGCGATTTAATATTCTCATTACAAACATATAACTTTTTGGCTGTGTGCTTTACTTCTAATAATGACACCAAACCTCTGGTAAGCTTACAGACCGTGAAATCTATACTACTGTATAATAAGAAAAGTTAAAACTTCACCATGAAAATTTTTGTTCCGAAAATACCCTTATCTATGTTTACTAACTAAAATTGTATATTAAATTTAATATGGGTAGTTAAGTAATTATGTATAGGAAAAAAATTAAGAGGATTGTTGGTTACTCATTCCAAGTAGTAAAAAATTTAAGGACTTGACTCTTCTCAAGTAGTAAAAAATAAAGGTCTTTGCTCTTCTCAAGAAGTAAAAAATTAAAAGACTATTGTTTGTTCTTCCCAAGTATTATGATATTCGTGCAACGCACATGCATATATACCAGTACATCATAAAGGGAAATGAAATGAAAAATTGCTAAGCATATTAGGCATCATTTAGCTCATGTATCCATCTGCTTCCATTGGCGAGTTCCACATTGTAGTCAACATAGCAATTGATACAACCAGATGTATAATCTGGCAGTATGTAGTTGTAGGGCATACTACAAGAGTCCTTTGCTCTTAACGAAGGCACTAAACAAAACGTATGTACTAAATCTTTAGCCTATTTTGGCAATCTGGTCTTTCAAAATTCTAAGTTGTACTACTCTCCATTGCTCATTTTGATGCTACATTCCAGTCCACTAGCTGCTGGTCTTCAGTAGCTACCACTTCTATACCAATTGTCATTAGATGCAGCAACCATCTTCTCATTGCTAGCCACAATCAAATCATGCCACTGCAGCAGTTTTGAACATCCTTTAATCTCCCAATCTAATCTTCATTGATTGACCATTGTGCAGTAATGACCTTAACTGCCATAACTTTATGTTTGAAATGGTCCTCATTCTCAACACAGGAAATTGCCCGAAGCTTTGTGTATATCATTTATATTATCTCCCATTCTCCGTTTTATTCACTAAGGCCGTATAGTATGCTGTTTAGCCTGGAAGCTGAGTGCGAAGGGTGCATCTGACATTCTACTCATGGTCATTGACTTTTCAAATCAAACCTTACTTGCCAGTATACAATTGAAAACAGATGTTGGGTTGTATCCCCCGTGGTAGTCAAAGGCGCGTATTTGGCGTGCCTTACAGAAACGCACACAGTTGCGCCTCGAATCTCACTAGGCGAGGCGCCTATCTCCGGGCGCACCCAAGCACCTTTCAGCAAGGCACAACCAAGAAAAGATGCGCCTTATATCTTTTTATACAAAAAACTTGAGGCATTGAGATGGCCCTTACCTCATACAAGTAGGAGAGAGGTAGCCATTTCCACAATTGCCAAGTAGCCATTTCCACAATTGCCAAAGTTGACTATAGTTGAACTGAAAAAACTAAAATTTACTAAAAACGTGATAGGGATAATACAAACTCTTGTTAGTTATGTTGACTACTACTGATGCTCTACTAGATAAGTTGATTATGTTTTAACATGTTTTTATTGGTTTGGATATGTTATTTGATTTTGTTTCTTACATTACTATTTTATTTATTTATGTATATTTTTACTTTTTATTATTTTTGTGTCTCGCTTCGCTCAGGTGTGCACCTTAAGTGCGTCTTGTGCCTCAAACGATATGGACCATTTGCGCCTCGAGTACGTCTTGTGTCTTTGACTACCTTTCTCCCCTATGCCTTCATTGCATAGATCAAATCAACATGGTTATGTAGTCTTGAAACCTAGCACTAACATCAGATATCGCATCTCTTTAGATTATTCTGGACACACCAATATGCTAGAACATTCTTGATGTTCCCCAGAATATTCTTAAGTTTTTGATGCTCAGCTATGTGGCCTTGTATTGCTGACAGACTTAGTCCCAACTAACTGCACGAAGACCTGTCCTTTGCCTTCCGCCTAGCGAATCCGGCATGATGATTTCCAATTTATGCAAATTTTTCTTGGATGTACCCGAAAATTGGACAACATATCCAAATACAAGCTAGGTCCGTCTAAACATGTCAATATGGCCTACATTCATTTGAATCATTTTATGATCACTAACTGTGGTAATTGGGTCACACTCGATATTCCTGACATTTATGGCCAATATCAATATGCTTAAATATCGCTGACATGGTAAGCATAAAGTTGATTTTTGTTTGGATCGTGTTAACGGGTATAGGCTGAAAAAACACCAGATCAGTATTCAATAAGCCAGTTCTTATAAAACACGTATAACCTATTAGTGGGTTTAACTTCTCACTTGCCTCTCTTCATTGGAACACCCACATTTTGGTAGACAATGTTAACTAGAATACGGAACGATATGGTACATAAAAGAACAACTGGCAGCAACAACAACGGAATAAGATTCTTCTTTCAATTTCAATAACTTAAGTTATTCCTCTTCTCGTCTGCTTCTATTCCTCTGTTTGCCATTTCCATCGACAAAAATAATGATCGTCATGCAAGTATTTCTTTAACAAGAACCAATTTTTCCACTATGTTTTCTTCCACTTCAGTTTCCAACCGAGAGCTCCATCAACAAATCCAA
This sequence comes from Iris macrosiphon, assembly GCA_036927795.1. Classification (NCBI taxonomy): domain Eukaryota; kingdom Viridiplantae; phylum Streptophyta; class Magnoliopsida; order Asparagales; family Iridaceae; genus Iris; species Iris macrosiphon. The sequence goes on from JAYESA010000007.1 coordinate 196,053,938, forward strand.
ATCTTCTTGATAATAATTTATGATACTTCTCACCTATAAGTAAAAAAATATAAACTAACTACTCACAAGACTCCAAAATATCTCCCCACTGAACCCCAACCCCCCTTCTTTAATCATAACTCTTACTATTAAGCAAATGAAAGATTAGTTGAAACCCTTCTAGTAACTAGGTACCTAACAAGTAACAACTTAGCACATAAGAAACAACAAGAGGGAAACCCGTGAACACCTCCATTTATTGCTCACTTCGAACCAAGACCTTATTAACAAAGCGAAAGCTTTTTGCTAATGCTCTTTGATACTTCTCATTCTCATTAATAAGAAATACATACAAGTACAGAAGTAACTAATCAGAAACATGTTACATGACTCCTAAAATATCTTCCCACTAACCCACTTAATCATAAGCCCCTACAATCAAGCAAGCCAATAAAAGACTAGTTCAAACTCTCATGATAACTAGCTACCTAACAACAAAGCATAACAATCTTTGGTATATGCGTGACGAGAGTCATATTTCAGATATTTGGTAGCAGCCATGTCCCAGTATTGTATGATGAACATTATTGTTAGAACCTTAATCAAATAACATAATTGTTGAAGAATTTTACTATAAACCCATCATCCCTTGGCGATATCCTCCTTGTGAGTTGAAAAAGGACGCTAGAAATTTCTTCCGTTCGTATGTCTTGAAGGAACTAACTATGATACTATAAGATAACTTGAGTGTACCTTAAAATTTGTGAAGTTACTTCAGTCTCTTTATGAGCCAAAACAGGTATGTGATTTTTGTTGGACTCTCCTATTCCTGCATTCTTTCTAATTTCTTCTCCATTTTTTATTTATGATTTTGTTACATTTGGTTGGACTCTCCTATTCTTGTTGGCCTCTAAGCGGACATAAACCATGAAGCCCATCTACTTTGAAAAGGAGCCTCAACCACATGCACATATACCATATAGCTAGGCATGGAAAATAAAATTTAAAGAAAGACCCAGTAAGTTTCATACATAATGTTATTCTTAGTTACCAACACACAAATTGTGATATATGATACATATGATTAGTGCCATTGACATGTCCCGCACTTCAGTATGGACACGTTAGGTTATGACAACTATCAAAAATTTAAAGACAAGGACACGGCTATTTATATGTAACTTCACAAATATATGATTAATTTAACATGAATATATGTGGTTGAGTTTGTGCTCAGATATTAGGAACTCAATAAGCACACAATTGAGCAGGTACATTAATATTATATATATTTAGTATTTACTAAGGGCGAAATACTCGTCTCATGAATATTTTATGATTTGCAGAAAATACAAGTGTTGGACACACGTGTCATGTTGGACACATCAAATTTCATTTAAGTAGAAGTGTCCTACATATCACAGTTATCATGAATACTACAAGCCAAACCAAATTACATTATTTCAATAGGATTACATAATTTCAATAGGAAACAACAACATATCCTTTCTAATGTCCGGTAGATCATGCTTTCATTTGTTCTTCATAAATGACTGACAACCATTATTTTACCACTTGTCACTTGATGATTATATATCGTTTCTGGTAAAGTTTTTCATAACCATATATGAACTTGTTTAGTTTCACCAAACAGTAAACATCAAATTATAAAATGGGAAACTATGTATCTGCTTCTATGCTATGGTCTCATAAAATTATAAGAAACCTCAACTAAAACCACAAATAATACCTTAGCTATATATCCTTACCTCCAAAGCTACTATTAACAACAAACATGATGACTGTCCCCTCCATACAAGATTGAAATTGTCCAATTGACAGCCACCTTAGTTGTGGCAATATTAATGCTAAAGGAAACTTAATTGACCATATCGAGGTTTGCATTATTCAGGAAGGCCAGTTGTCAAGTAGATACCAAATTCTTATTAGTAATGACACAAGGAAGCTATGTTAATCCAATTTGAAAATCATCTTGTAAGCATATATGGTTAGCAGTATGTGGTGGCTGGTTCGAAGGGAGAAGACCTTGAACTCAAGTGTGGCTCACACATGATATTTAGATAGTGGACCCAAAAAAGTTGGCAAGAGGGTCGTTATCAACAAAATGACACTAGAGCTTTCTTCTAGTGCCTCATAAGCTCCTAAATAAATAATCTCGTAAAAACTTTCATACAGATGCACCAGAATAATTTAGCATTTGGCATAGTTGCACATTGGCACTTAATTCTACTTCTATCTTCAATCAAGTGGCAATGTGGACTATAATGCAAACACAAAATTAAGCAATGAAACCAAAAGCAAGTTGTATCAGCACAAGCATGTAACAAGACCTACTAGTGGCGCTTTCTAAAGCCCATTTTTTAACCTTGCAGGAAGCATTATAAAAGAATCATATTGCACGATGTGCTTTACTTTGCAGCATGCACTGTGGAAAAAATATAGCAGTTCATGTAAAGTCGTGCAATCTCAAGAAACAAGAACATGCATATTTTTTACGAGAGAAACATTCAATACAACCAAACTTCATCACTTTCTCTTATCTAAAAGTTTTCAAGGATCTCAGTTTCTGTTGTTCTATAAATGTCATAACAGATACATTAAATTACTTGCACTAAATGTTCATGTCAAAATATGTCTGAGACTCCATCCATGACAGATCTGATATCAGCAAATATAAATTGAACCTAGGAATGTTCCTCACACGTAACGGAACCTTACTGTCTCTAACCTGCAAAACCCTATTCATGCTTGCTTCAAGCTTCATAGTCATCAGCTGAAGGATGTCATACAGGAAGCCACAAAGCAAAATCCTTAGAATTAGATATGTGCAAGCAAAGCTTTAAAACAAGTAAATAAACTAGAAAAATAACCTCAGTAGTAATCTTGCAAATTTAACATAAAAGAGAGATTCATCTCACCCGGAAGGAAAAAATGTCACATGATAACAATAAAGATAACAGTTACACAAGAAAGAATGGAAGGTACCTCTCAGAGAAGAAAATCAGGAGGTGCATGTCTCACTCAACACAAATGCTTGGAGAAGACTTTGTGCAGCATGAGTCTGCTCAGGAGTTCCAGATATTACAATGACAGTCTCTGTTGCTTCAGGTCTAGGTTCAGTAATCGTAATTTTTGCTTCAGAAATCTGAAATTTAAGTGTCAATAGTAACGTCCATGGTTGTAGAAAATCGACAACAATACTAAATACAACCTCACGGATTCGCCTCAAGCAGTATCCATCCTCTCCATATATTGCAGGTACAAGAGCTCGAGGAACAATAACGTCCATGGTTGTATTAGTGATAACAGTAGCCTGATTTCTACTGTAAAAGAGTCACAAAAAAATACAAAACAATGCTATAATGGAAAAGCTAAAGATGAAAAATCAAATATACAAATAAAAAAATGTCAAAGGAAATAATGCAGTTCTTACCCTGCAAATCCGATTCTTCTCTGTGGGATTCCACCTACATATTCAGAAATAGGCATCGATCCAGCACCTTCCCTCGTGCCCTGTGACAAGTTGATAAGCGATAAGCGAAAACCATTCTGTGAAAAAAAAAAAGCGGAACTACATTCATTTAATAATGATATGAGAATATATCATAGAAATTTATCAATACCCGGGTGTGTCGCATAAACATATGTAAAGGCAGACACTTGGACTGTCATTAACATTACATTTCAATGGCTTCTATGTGCACCTGCCTGAAGTAGAAACAACAGAGGACTAGACCGCCAAAATGTTATTGGTTGCAATGCTGGAAACAGGAAGTTTGAAGTCTTTGAACATTCACAGACTTTCTTCCTCTGGTTTCCACCAAACTCAAAGTAATAGTTAAGTGAATAGCCACATTTAAAAAAAAATTGGGTAAATGAAAACTAAAGATTTAACAGATGATCCTATCCTATCATCCAATGTATTTTGATAGTAGACAGCTGACCATACTCGAGTAGAGTGGAGCAATGATCAGCTGCAATGTAGTAGTCTTGTCGGAAAAAAGAAGGAATAGCACAATATTGATTACAAAAATTGGTCTTTAGCAAAAGTTATGGGCATAGCAGGTTTTCCCTAACTGTAGCTAATGTCTTGCCCACATGCATATTATTGGATCCAATCAAGTTAAACTGGGGAAGACATGAAGAACAAATGGACATTAAAGGAATTTTTTTGGGGGTGCAGGAGGGGCAGAGGAGGATCATCACTCACAACCCAAATAAAATGTTGATTTTCTTGGATCAGTATATCATTTAGAAATATTAACTGCTATTCGGGCCAAAAACGGAGTGCACGATTTTGAATGTCCAAAAATATATTGCATTTTTACATGCTAGTATGCCACACAGATAAAATTGTGTATTAAAATATCAGTGCAATGGGCAGTTGGTGCATTCTTGTGATGCTTCACATGCACGGATAACCTAAAGTTCAGAATGCATGGGTGTGTACCTGTAGTTAGATAATGTCTTAACTGAAGCTAAAAGGTATGCCTAAGATATACATTGTAATGACTATAATGGAATAAATGATAATCATGGATACCATTAATGATGTAATGAAACAATAAGATTGTATGATTTTTCTTAATGGAACTTAGTTGGTCGCGTTTTCCCCTTCATCTTTTTTATCCACAAAAAATAAAAACAATATTAGTATGATTAATCATAAGAAGAAGAAAGATTAATCATAAGAAGAAGAAAGAAACAATGCACCTCTGCTGCCCATGGTACAGGTAATCTTTCAGACCCATGAGGAGGAAATCCAGAACCATGAAGTGGATAAGCAAAAGCAGATCTTTCATCTTGGAGGCGACCGCCAATCTCTCTCTGAAATGGAGGCAAGTTGGGGAACATTCTTGTTGGTGATGGTTCCTTTTTTCCCATGTATGGACCAAATGGAGGCCATTGATCTACAAAAGCAGGTTTTCCAGCATGGCCCATACCAGGAATCTTATCATGGAAGAGGTTAATCCTCAGCCTACCCGTTATCTGTAATAAAGCCTCCTGAACTGCTGCAAATCCACCAGTTATCTGGAGAGGAGAGAATAAAATGTCATGCAACTTCTTTGAGTACGAAGAAGGGAAAAATAGCAATGGCTTCAAAATACTGGAAAAGAAACAGCTAATACAGCCAATAATGACCAAAACAATTTTTTTCCCATAGGAAGAGACAGGGATTTCAAATGATAAACATGAAAGTGAACACCATGCAAAAAGGAATATATTACATGTCACACCTGAACCACTGCATCATTTTCTGGCAGATATTTTGGTATCTGATCTTTACTCAATACACGAATGTGAGCTCCAGTTAGCTTCCTCATTTCTGCTATTACACCACCACCTTTACCAAGAAGGCACCCAGTTTGGTCGGCAGATATAAGCAGCCTAGATAAAACAGTACTCTCTGTATCATCAGCCATCACAATCCTATGCTGCACACGCAAGACACCATCCTGTGCGGGGGAAATCCGTGCACCCGGGAGCTACAGACAGTAACAAATGTCAGAAAAGCAAATGGATGTTTATTATAACATTCAATATATGACAATATGAGTTGCATGTATATATTGGAGAGAGTAAGTTCCAATACACGCACATGTCTAATTGTTCTTACTTCTTAGGAATTCGTATCTGCCAAAAAGGACAAGCAATCAGTACCCAGTAGCTCTAAGCCTCTAGGCTTATCCCTCTATTCCTCCTTGTAGCTCAACACCCAATCCAAACACTCAAAAAAGACACATTTCGTGTGATCCGTGAAGACAAGGCAATTATGCATGCACAGTTGACGAGAAAAAAAAGTAAATTGGGCTATTCAGTAATTTGACACAAAAAAGAAGTGCTACTGAGGAGACTGATTCACATTTTTTGCAATAGAATAAAATGAAAGGACACCAGAAAGATTGGAACATAATGATGGAAGGAATATAAGGAAGCAGTCTCAAACAAACAATGGCATCCTAGCAAGGAAAACATATATGTATACGTTAAAGTGCCTACCAGTAACCACTACACAAAACTCTAGACTTGTAGTGAGGGTTGAGAGCTACATATAAATATTATTCCAATACACCTCCCACAAGTCGAATGCCCATTTTATCGGTAGAGAGCAAGATTTGCCCAGAGGTAGGATCTTTTAAATACACTAAGAAGAGTGCCCCAGACGAGACATGAACCTGGGGGTGTCTACTATCATGTTAAAGTCTCGGTCACTACACCAAAACTTTAGAACAATGTTGAGCATTGAGGTTTATAATTACATCATTCCAATAGTATAGAGATCATATCAGCTATTGTTAACCAAACTAAAGGAAGTCAAAATTAAAATTCTGAGCAATGTAACTCTCCCACTCATGTAAGATGAGTAATGTAAATATTAACATCTATAACGTAGGATATTTTATGTAAATATTAATATCTATACTGTACTAAATGTAGAAGTTGTCATGCTGCGAATGTCCTTAGACTAAGACTGAATAAAAAATTTACTTAAAAATCTTTATGCCATATTAATTGAAAATAAGGAAAACACAATTTTTAAAATCAATATGTTTCTTAAGTACATAGTTTATGAAACATTATGGTTTGAAACCATGGAACCCCGTTGCTTGAGATAGAACCTATTATTTACCAATGCAACAGTAGGACATGCGACACATACAGAAAAGGCATCAGAAGACGAAAAAAGAGGCCAAAATTATAATTCAGGCAGAGAAAAAAGAGAATGAATGATTTTTTTTTTTTTTAAAACAGTTTAGAAAGGGACTAATTCTCTGCTCTGCATAGCATTAACGTAAATTGCAAACCAATAAAAGTTATGCACCAACAATACCGATCACCTTGAATGTCAGTCAGAATCATTAGATTACATAAACTGCTTGTGTAATCTAAATGGCCACCTAAAATTGAGAAGTTCGGAACAAGTTTCCTGGTAGGGTCCTATATTTCTAAGTGGCATTGCATAATATACTATTCTGCCAAATAAAGATGTGATTTCATCCTCTCCAGGTTCCAAATCATGTAACAGTGCTGAAACATAGATTACCTAATTCCATGAATTGAAAAAAAAAATAGTTGAGGATAAACTTGTTGCTCCATTGCCGCAAAGTCTAAAACTATCCTTCAAGAATGAGGACAGAAATGATTACCAGTAACCTGATAATTAAAGTCAATCCAAAAGTTCATATTCCCCAACGAAATCACCCACCCCACCACCCACACCCACACCCACACACCCCCACACACTATTTTCTTCTTTTTCTTTTTCTTTTCTTTTTTTGATTCGAAGACTTCAGTAATCGGTAAAATGCACGTACAAGGTAATAGAAAGAAGAAAAAAATTAGCCAAATCCATTAATAGTTAACAGAAGATGGAACAATTACAGCATTACCTCAGGACCAGAAATGATAATAAGGCGATCGTCTGATTCAGGGGTGATGTCAAGAACTTTGATCTCACAACCTGTTTCATGTTGAAGACTTTTCACAATGCCCCCACCTTTTCCTATCACACTTCCTACTTTGTCATTGGAACACAAAAGCCGAAAAATGAGCTTCTCTGGCAGACCAGCAATCTGACCAGATGCCACACTTTCATGGAATTTCATGAAAGGGGTAGGAATGTCAGAACTACCGTAAGCTCTGTTAGAAAATGGTGGTCTCTGAATAGGAACAGAATTTGCTGATGAAATAACTTCTGGCTTGGAGATTGAAGCAAATGGATTTGATGATGGTCCAGGAGGATTAGCTACAGTAGATGATTCATGAGGTGGGTTCTCCAAAAGGTGCTGAGAGACTGATTGGAGAGCTTTCTTTGCTGAATCAACAACTCCTGTGATCTGTAAAAGGGGTGAGATAATTTATTCATAATCAACAAATAACACAAATAAGGACCAGAAATGTGTTCTTCTATTCACTAATCCGACATCGAAATAGGCACTCCAGAATAAACTAGGACACCAAAATCAATGATGGCAGTTCCGCCTTGTCAATATCATATCGTACTTTATATGTATCCATGTAACATAGGTAACAACCCAACATAAAGGTTTACCCAGAAATGAACGGAACGTACCAGGTAAAAAGTGTGAAATCAGATACCATTAACTAAAAGCATTTGAAAATATCAAGAATCGGAACCATTTGATGAATTCCACTACATGCTTAGTTACAACAATGATTTTCAAGTTTCCATAGAGAGCAAAAGGAAAGAATATCACCAAATCTACAGGGATCACTCAATGTTGGTATCTAAAGAGCAACATTTTACCTGGACAACTTCATCATGTGGCAATGCACACAAAGGAATCTTATCCTTTGCAAGTATTTGAATCTCAGCCCCGCTGTCGGATGACATTTGCTTGATTACACTTCCACCCTTTCCAAGAAGGCAGTCAACTTGACTAGCAAAAATGAGCAATCTCACGGTAACAGCTGACTCTTCATCACCATCACCATTCTCTGGTTCATCTGCGATGATTCTCTCAAAAACGAGAAGAAGGGCCTTTTGAGCTGATGATGTCCCCTTTTCTCGCTTTGGAACTTCTGACACAGAATGCTCATCTTTTACTTCAACAGTCTCTACACCTTTTTGTTCGTCTTTTTCACTATTACCCTTATCATCCTCAGCACCATAAGTACCACCATTGTCCTGATTCCCTTCCTTCACATGCTCATTGCTTGATTCATCGTTTTTATCAGATCCTGTAATAACAACCACCCTTTCCTCACATCCAGAGGCAATTTCCTCAAGTTTGACCCTTGCACTGGTTTCTTGACGTATTCTTGTTATGATGCTGCCGCCTTTACCAATCACACTTCCAGACTTGGAACCAGGACAAAGGATGCGGAAAACAACAGCTCCCGGGGATACTTTTAAAGGAGCCTGCTGGGAACTTGGTGCAGTCTTTCGCCACTTGCCCCTTACCTTGGATTCCGAGGGGTTCGGTTGGAAGGGTCTCTTAGAAGGTGTGAGAGAAAAAGCCATGTCGTTGCAAATTATAACAGGTTTTAATGCCTGCTGCAAAAGGAGTAATAAAGCAATTAAAGAAACTATTAAGACATCAACCCGAAAATTGACAGAGAAACATCACAAGCTAAAAGATCAATCATGTAGACATCCAAGGACTAAACTATAGTGGTCTGGTAATGTCATCTGCGCAGGGAGAAGTAGCAATTGTAAACCAAGTAAACAATGTTGTATGGATACGGATGCTGCTAAAAAACAATATGGAAACAACGGCAACAATTTGGAAAACTAGGTTAGTATATACCGAGGATACAGTTTCCAATAAATATATAAATAAGATAGCAACCTTAGTTTCCTTATCCAAACCAAAAAACAAACAGTTATAAATGAAAAATTTAATGTGTACCATTATAAATGAAAATAGTGGAGGATACGGAGAGAGAGAGAGAGAGAGAGAGAGAGAGAGAGAGAGAGGGGGGGGGGGGGGGGGGGGGGGGTTTGGAATCATATATATTAATGATAGAAACTATAAAAGAAAGGCATTCATACTTCATATCCATCCACTTTGTTACGTTTTATTTTCAACAGGAGACCTTAGATCGGTGGTTCAAAATGTGTAATATATTACAAAGTACATCCAACTCGTATTATTGAAGCATTGGAGTTTCTGTGCATCTGATATGGGGTATGGTACCTGCATTGAAGTATCCATGTAAAATAGAATAAAAGGAACTATTAAGACATCAACAAGAATATTAACAAAGAGCGACACACTAAAAAGATCAATTGTACTACAGATTATATTGTATTGGTATCATCCAATCAAGGTGTACTAAAGAAAGAAAAAAGTAACTGATTTTAAAGCAACTAAACCAATGTTGCATGGATAGGGATATGGTGACATGATACGACATACGACAAGATATGGATATGATAATGAGCCAATGACACTTTTGAAAAATATTAAATGGTGAGGTGATACCACATACGATAATATATGGATACGACAATGAGATGATGACGTTTCTGAAAAGCTAGGATATGATATTGTGCAGATACAACGATAAATAAATATGCAAATAATAGATTAAATCCAGTTTCTTTATCTAAAACAAAAGAATAAAAAGTAAATAGAGATCTAAAACAATTAATTTTTATTAATACAAATGAAAATAGAGGATGCATGAGCTCATACTCCACAGAAGACGAGAAAAACTGTGTTCACTTAAAAGATGGAAATTATGATATAAAATAATCCATACTTCGAAGCGTCCAAGTCATTCCATCTTCTTACTAATATTTCCTAAGTTCTTATTTCATTCATACGCCTTAGATCTGGTTATTAGTGTTTAATATCTAGAATGTTGCAAGTTGTACAACAAAAATGTTACTATCAAAGTCTCCAAAGAACAAAGATCCAATATTTCAGGATGCATGTTCGTTAGCTCCATTGAAGTATCCATATACCATAGAATTAAAGAAATTAATAATCTATAATCAAAGATTAATAAAGAGCAACACCACAAGTGCAACTAGCACTAGCCATTACCTGGGTTTTTACTTAAGATGAACTAGGCAGGGAGTATCATTTTTTTTCCAAGTTTGACTTGGAATGACCCATTGATCTCTTCAATTTTTTACTTCTTCCGTGTTTCTTTGGGTTGGGGTGGCAGCGGTAAGAGTCATGGTTCCAACAAAACATCATTCAGTTTAAAGAATATATTTTTAGCAAAATATATAATTGGATAATAGGATATTTTCTTCCTGGGAAAGGATCAAGTGTTGGTTCTGTTGCATATAGAACAGCTGGAATAACAAACTCTTCTCACATTTATTAGTTCAATGGAAAAGATTCATCATAAGCTAAAAATAAAAAAGAAGCAATTTTACTGGATTGTCGAAAAATATGTGGAACTTTTTCCTGGTCAAGTTTAAAAGAACAATGACAACTGAACTTCATACAGGACTGTTGCTTCATTGTACATCTGCCCTACTATCCTCCCTCCCACACGGTCACACCCATCTCAAAGTTGACATTCTTATATCACTAACATATGATAAATTGGTGCCACACTGTCTAATGCTAACTTGGGAAGAGAATATTTGTAACTCACATTGAAAGTATGTACAACTAATTGGTCCAGAAGTGGGGTCTCTTCTTATAGTGGTGAAGTACCTTTAAGATTTGGATATAGAGAACCATAGTGGATGTGTAATTAAGAGGGAGACCAAACACTGAAAAAAACACTTACAGGAAAAAGTGTCATTCACACCTATTCTTATCAACCAATTCATATTGGTTGTTGTTTGTGCAGTCTCATTTGCGATTAACATATCAACCTGTATTCTCTTGTTCAGAAATTTTGTTACAGGTGGATACAGTAACCTAGTTGGCATAAGCCCCTACTTTCCAAGCTTGTCGTGAACCATCATATATGCACAACATAAAAAAAAAGCCTGGAAGTAAGCGAAGAAATAACAATAACATCAGCAAAAGAGAGAGAGAGAAAGAAAGAAGCTATTGCTTAGTATGATTAAGAATGGTAATAAAACTGGACTTGTATCCGAATGTTTTAAGAAATTTATAAGGAAATGAAGAAAAGTCCAAATTTAATGTTATTTCTGATATCCATATCGAAGAGTGCCAGAAACAACAGACTTGGCAACATACACAAGAACACGCCAAAAGCAGTGTCATGACCATGTTGTCAATCAGTATGAGTCATAATTTTATTGCCTGCGTTACTTTTTAAATAACTTAGTTCAGTATTTTAAACGTATCATTGCAATTGGCGAACAAGTTTCAAAAACGACACAAGCATACCAAATACACAAGGAGTCCGTGCCAGAAATAGTTTCTCGGTCAATGTTGACCTTATCAGTTTTGTGTAATATTGTGTTTGTATCCATGCAATATAGTTTATAGTCAAGGTTCAAAGTATCAGTATCGAAATCGGTATCGGACCATTCCTATGAGTATCACGGTATCGTTAGTATCGGCGGTTTCGGATCGGAGTATCGGATTTTTTTGTTATCGGAAAGCAAACAACTATTAGTAAGTTATTAACATTTTAAAAAATATATTTTATATATTTATGCATAATTTAAAATATTTTCAGTGTTGTTTCTTAGTATTTTTTAAATTGAATGAAATAGTAGTCAGTCACCTTTGTCGATTAATTTATATATGATAGATAAGTTTTCCTCTTTTATATGCTTTTACAACCTTACTATGCTTTTACAACCTTGTTAATTGGTCTTTTTAATTCAAATTTCTTTGCCGAATTGACCGAAAAAAAGACCTCTAATGTTTGTATCGGTCAGTATCGGGTATCGGTCGGTATCGGATCGGAACATGCCAAATTGTATCGGTATCAGCCGTATCGGATCGGTATCAGCCAATACTTCAAAGTATAGTTTATACAAATTTATCCAGTGTGATAAAAAGAGGTGAGTTAAGCAAGGTGGCCAACACAGCCAATTGTGTTTCTAGTTGCCTAAGCTGTCATTTAAACATTAACTAACCAATAAGTAAACAAAAAATGATGGAATATGTACAGCGTATACTCACATCAGGTATCTTATTCATAAAAATGTCCTAGAAAAGGACTAATCAGAGATTAATTGTGTGAGTAGCTATGCGCTTAACCGATTAAATAAATAGGAAATTAATCAAAAATCCCAATTTGCTGCACTGCATAATTGTGATTAATTGGCAGTGTAACTGATTAATAAATAACTCACTATTATTAGTATAAAAAAAAAATTTATGTCCTTTCCACCGGGTTAGGAACTTCCCAAGGGAGGGTTCAAACCGTGCACATCCCCACGGGAGCCCCCCATCGTAACCATCAGGCCACGACCCCACGGACTTAGTATAGAATTGATTAATCTCACATTAGCCCCTAAGACCAAGTCAACTTCGTAAGCTTTTTTTCAATTGACAACTACACAGTAGGGTTTTTGCATACATTAACAGTTTAGCAAATAAAACACAAAATAAGAACATTGACGTGACAATTGCTAAGAGTAACACGAACTTGACAATGCAAATATTAAGTAAACACTTCATTCAATTTACTGTTAATATTTGCATGTATCCCGTCGTATTGCTAAGTATAAAGTTGTGTAACACCAATAGTAACTCAACAATGCAAATATTGATTAAAGTTGTGTAACACCAATAGTAAGTCAACAATGCAAATATTCATTGAATACTTCATTCAGTTGATTGTAAGACGGGATACATGCAAATATTAACAGTTTATAAAATAAAACACATAAAAAAGAACACTGGCATGACAATGTTGCAAGGAAATCGACTAGTAGAAGTTGGCGGCAACGGACACAGAGTTAGTGGTTGAAGGGATCGATACTTAGTTGTTGATGGGAAAAATGAAACTATAAACTGGAGATTAACATTTGTATCCATCTTCTCATTCAACTAAGAATATTATAAAACACATTCCTGCTCTATCCACAGTAAAAAAAAGACCTTAATTTGGATAAATTATTAATGAATTCTCACAAAAAGACTTTCTAAAATAATATGCATGCTGGGATTTTATATTGCGATGATATACAGCTACCACAATCGAATCGTCAACCAACCTCGTCATTGTTCTTCTCATTCAACTAAGAATGCTATAAAACCCCTCCTTGCTCTATTCACATTAAAAAATAGTGTTACTGAATTTTTCCAAAAAAATACAGATTTTTCTTGGGGATTTTATATTGTGATCATATGCAGTAAGTAACCATCGGCGTCGTCATCAACCAAACTTTCCCGACACAGAAAAAAAAAACCCTACAAAAGAATTTGCATGCAGGGATTTTACATTGTGATCATACGCAGCAACCAACGCCGTCGTCGCCAACCAATCTTCTCCCAACACAAATAAAAACCCTAGAAAATAACGAGAGAGAGAGAGAGAGAGCAATCGCCCGTATTCATCTAGAGTCCCAAACCAGAACTCAAAATACCGGTATCGGCCGATACGGAAGGATACCGGGAGGGAAATCGGTCCGATACCGGAAAAACACACCCGATATTCACAGAAAAATTGGGGAGAAACGGAGAGGAGAAGGTACCTGCCGGTGATGAAGATCGGCGACGAAACCCTAATCCTCTCTCTCTCTCTCTCTCTCTCTCTCTCTCTCTTCGAGCGGTGGAAGAAAGGGAGAGGGTTCAGTGCTTCACTATGGAGCACCAAAAATAACATCACTAAATCTTGGATTAGAACCTCCTTATACCAATCTTCGATGGAGCCCAAACGGATCGGATTCAGGTTGAATTGATGTGTCGAGAAAGTGAATATAAGAGTTTGCTCGTTTTGTTTGGTCCGGATTGAAATATGATGTCCCATTATTGGTGTCAACAACCATGTCCCCTCTGCTATAGATCATTAGAAATAACATCACTTTTTTGAATTTTGTATTAGGACCATCTTATACGAATCTTCAATGGAGTCCAAACGGATTGGACCCATATTGAATTGTATACGTGTCAAGAAAGTGAATATAAGAGTTTGATCATTTTGTTTCGTCTCGGATTGGAATATTTTGCCTCCATATTGGTGTTCCCAACCATGTCTCCTCTGCACTATGGAGCACTGAAAATAACATCACTTTCTTGAATTTTGGATTAGAACCGCCTTATACGAATCTTCAATGGAGTCCAAATGGGTCGGATCCAGGTTGGATTGTATATGTGTCAAGAAAGTGAATATAAGAGTTAGATCATTTTGTTTCGTCCATGTTTACCATTGATCCAAAGTCGAAACAAACTTTGTGTGATTAACAAACAAAAGAGTACAAAAAAATTTAAACAGAAAATCTAAGTACAATTATTTTTTTATTATGGAAAATGTAACGATGGAGATAACTGTAGTGACTCCTTTAGTCCGTTGACGGTCCGATGAAGAAGTGAGAATGCTTTCTACTGTTCTTTCTCTTGTGCTTGTCTGTATATATGTCTCCGTGTGTCTGTAGTGGTTATGCAACCCTACTATTTATAGCCGTCATACTGACGGGCCCATTCGCGCATGTGTTATGCGCGCACGGATGCTGGAGCTGCCACTTGTCAATCCTCAACAGGGTGCGGTTGCAACCGTGGACACATGTCACAGTCGAATTGCCACGTGGATTCGTTGTTGGGATCTGTTGTTACTGAAAATCTGGTCGGTTCTCATACTTTGTGTGCATGACTTGGTCAACTTGACAATTGGCCTGTAGAGAATCTTCCTAGTTGCAACAGAAAGATCTTGACTTGAGGAGTACTGTCATACTAAACGCATGGAGTCTGGAACGTTGTGAGACTCGTCTCACAGTATTCGTATTTTATGCGGATACGTATTTTGTGCTATTTATTGCATTTTATTGGTTCTCGAGGAAGCTCAAAAATTCTCAAAATTGAAACTTTACAACCTGACCGGTATACCGACGGTATACTACAGTATACCGATGTATACTGTCCGGCAGATATTTGTTTTACTTTTCGAGATATTTTCGAGAACTTCTCTATAAATAGTACTTGAGTTCATTTCTTTCTTTCTCTTTCTCTTTCTCTTTCTCTTTCTCTTTTCTCTTTCTCTCTCTTCTCTTCTTCATTTCTCTCTCGAGCTTGGAGCTTGGTCTTGAGACCTGGAGTGTGGTTTCTGAACCCCTTCGTGGTGGTGGACTAGAAAGTTTAGGCTGTGAGCTCGTTTTAGGCAAGTACACCTTACCGATTTCGTAAACTTCTTTTACTTTCTGTTATTTTACTTTCCTGGAGATTTGGTTGTTACTTTTTAGTTTAGACGTGATTTACTAGTGTTGTTCATATCGTGATTTCTATCCTTTTGACTGTCTCGATTTTGAGTTCTGGTAGAATCTTGTTCCGTCCCTTTTTGGTAACTCGGTAACGAAAATGGTACCAGAGTTATGACCGTGAGATTTAGTCCATATTGTGATATGAGACTTACCACTAGACTTGACTCCTGGTTAGACTTGGTTCTGGTAGTTTTCGAGATTTGAATTGGATTCCGAAAATCAGACTTGACTTGATTTTAACCATGTTTATCCTTGGAAACCGACATACCGACATGCGCGGCCTTTCCTCTAAGATCTGCCGCATGGATGGAGGGTCATCTAGAATTATGCGCGGGCTCCTGACATGACCAGTCGCATGACAAGTCGTTTAGACCAGGCGCAGCTTTTTTGTATGCTGATGATGTGCGTTCTTTTTTTGCAGCTTTTGTCCTCGCTCGTGTTGCCTATGATGGAGCATGGAAGGATACCATAATGTCCGTTGTTCGTGAAAAAGAGTAAATTTATGCGACAGTTCAGCAAGAACTGATCCAGGAGACGAGGGTGAACGCATGTCGTTGCAAGTGGAATTGCCCTTGTTTATGCATCATGCTAGCTGCATCTCTCCTCTTTATGCGGCCATGCTACCGGTTGGGGGCCTGCGACACTGATTACTGGACTTTTATTGATTGTCATTCCTTGCGTCCAGTCTTTTCACGTGGCCGAGAAGCACCTGGTCGTTCCCTCTTTTGCTATCCATCTGTATGGATTCTTTTTCATATACTGAGGTTTGCGTAGGTCTGATTTTTACAGATATATGGGGGTTGTTGTTGTTGCTAGATGTCTCAATCCTAAAATTGTTCTCCTTGATCCCTAGTCATTTATCTCCATTCCTGATTCTTGACATGCTATCTGCTTATTCGTTGATTTATCATGTTCTTCGATTGACTCTTGTGTCCTTAACTTTCAGGTGCACTATTACTTGTTACTATCGTCCAGATGGATCGACTGCAGCTCGAGGAGGGCAGCATTCGGGAGCCCAGTGTATTCTTAGAGATCGGCCTCGGCATTCAAGGGCAAAGTCTAGAGTAGATCCCGAGACAGATCGACCATCACTATCGGACCAGCAGGCAGCACCGATGCAACCAGTGCACCCAGTTCAGCCCGAGCAGCCAGAAGGTGTTGTCCGAGCACTGATGGATGTCCTTCGAGATTTTATGATGACCCAGCAGCACCAGAGTGACGTACTCACTCAGTCGGTCCAGACAGCGTTGGAGCCAGATGGTTCTCAGATCCATAATTCTGCGACCAACTTCAGGCGTCTCAGTTGTCACGCCCCAATCTCCCACAAGCTCGATAGTCCCCGCTGAACGTGAATCACCACGTTGCAGCTCTCCCGCAGGACAATCGTTCTCATCGGGACGTGATGCCGTACGAGCCTGGAGTTGCGCTCGTACAAGGCGATGTTATAAAACACCAAATGTTATCATTGAAACAACCATGTTGCAGCGGAAGTCAAGTATTGTGTACCAAGCACACATCAGAGTAATACGCAGCGAAGCTCTCGATAGGGTCCAAATGAAATGCCCCGAAGGCAATGCCACAAAGGCGATGCCACGGAGACGATGAAATGCTCTTGCTCTTTTCTCTAGCCCACAAAGGTACTTACAGTTCATACATCTTGTCCCGTATATCCAAGCAGCGCCACTACGCCTGCGTACCTGAAATATTGCCCATAAACGTGGGTCAGTACACAACCGTACTGGTGAGCGGGGTAACCCACTCGCCTAAGCCGACACTAAGTAAAATAGTGAATGCAAACAGTTATATGGTGATCTTTCTAGTTGAATCCTAGATTCATTTCATGGCATATGGATGACATGTTAAGGAAAGTTGTAAAGCAGTTTAAGCATGCAAACATTCAACTCAAACCAAACGACAAGCAAATATATAAGCAACCCGAAGGATTCTAGCATGCAAACCATCATGCTCAAACCCAAGCAATGCGACTATCGTATCGAACCATCAACCAAGTCTCAATATCCATCCTCAACCAAAATACTTACAATCCAATCTCAAAGTGCACACTCTTGCCGAGGCAAGGTGGCCGCACCTACACGAAAGCCAAACCAACAAAAGAAAAAGCAAGCCAACTTATACTATATGAAGTCACTGGCTAAAAGCCATAAAGGACATTGATCGGACCAAGATCAATAGGGCAATCCTACCCGATCCAGGGTTGGGCAGCTACTCCCGCCTGGTGGTATCGGACTACCAGCACTACGCCCAATCGCGCGATGCCCATTATTTTCTCCATGGTGGAATGATCCCGGTGCCCCGGTGCCTCATCCCGTTCCAGGAAACCAAACCCTGTGCCACACAGGTTGTCCGTGACAATGCAAACACAGTAGGTATGACGAGAGGATCGAAATATTCTCGCCCCACCAAGCGATCCTAGACTCATTCCATAAATTATCCAACCAAAACATCCATAACCATTCTTGCAACATATAGCCCAAGGCACCATTCACAAGTTATTCCCATAGGCACAATGCCTCTTCTCAACACAGTGTTTCCAATGGTGCAACACCCTTCTCAAACTATCCCATGGCACAATGCCCCAAAAGAGGAACAATGCCCGCACCGATGCAGTTGTTCGGTTTTGAACCACAACTGCTCGCTTTGCAAGACAAAGCGACCAAGTGATACTCGTACACGGATGCACGCTCGCTCGCCCGAATTCCCGATATTCCCATTGACTCAATGCATCATTCCAGCTGTCCAAGCATAATCCCAAGTATTCAACCAACTGCCTCAAATGTAATAATCCAACTCTAGCTCCAACTATCCAACGCGTAAATCAATTCAAGCCACAATCCGACCAAGCAAACGACGTACACTCTATGCATGCCTCAGTGTAGTATTTTCGAATGTTTCAGCCCAAGTGTTCAAGCCTTTACGTGTTTTCCATATTATTAGGCATGAAGGAGTAGAGAAGAAGGGAAAGAGCTCACTCATAATATTGATCCCGTTAAGCATCATATCCTGCCGATACGGCCAATCCCTTGAACCCGTGGTCCGATGCAAGCACGATCTACTCAACTGGTATGACCGTGCGAGCAGGCCGTGCTCTCCAAATCATCCGAACGATCGGACTAAGGAAGATGGCATTATCATTCCAACTCAGCTATCTCAGTACTGCTCTGAACGAACACCTGATTTCCATCGAACCCGCTAGCCATCTGCACATGAAACAACTCAATCAATACTTATTCCCAAAATCCAACAAATCAAATGGAACCAGCATTTATTTCATTCAATCCGACTCAGCGTAATGCACTGTACGGTTGCGGGCGTTACATCAGTCCTCCGTACTTCAATGGTACAGAAGATGTAATTTCGTCCGATGCTTGGCTGCAGGACACTGAGGCCATCTTAGAGGCAACAGGGACTCCGGCTAGAGAGCGTGTAGCAGTAGTGAGGCTACAGTTGTTGGACTTAGCTCGTGACTGGTGGGCAGCGTAGGAGGGTTCTCTCACAGCACCGATTTCATGGACGGTTTTTACTGAGAGGTTCCAGGCGAGGTATTTTGACGCATTGGCGTGTTACGAGCTTCAGCAGAGGTTTAACAACCTCAGGTAGAAGGGAAGGACCATCGACGGTTACGCGACGGAGTTTGCAAGGCTTAGTCGGTTTGCTCCCACTTTGGTAGCGACAAAGTTGGAGAGAGCGAGGAGGTTCCAACAGGGACTCCATTTAGAGATTATCTTGGCGGTAGAGTAGCATGAGTTTCAGACCTTTGATGCTATGATGTGGGGAGCCAGGAGGTATGAGTATACATCGCAGAGGATTACAGATCAATTTGGGAGCTAGAAGAGACCCAACATTTTAGGAGGATCAGCATACCAGTCATCAGCACCTGCTCCAGCAATTCGAGCCTTAACGATTGGATCCTCGCGGAGGACAGCATTATCTCAGCAGTCTTTCCAGATGCTCCCACAGCAGAGGCGGTCATCTTCTTCTTCTTCCCGTAGTTGTTTCCATTGCGGAAAACCTGGGCATATAGTATCAGAGTATCGTAGGGCACAGAGATTTTGCTTGGTGAGTGGGGCATCAGACCACATGGTCGAAGCATGTCCTAGAAGGAACCAGACTGGATTATCATCATCCCAGTCAACAGTTCGGCCAGCAGTGCCGCAGTACAGGGCACCAGCACCGATACAGCAGCAGCAGGTTCAAAGGCATTTGCCTCCACAGGCCCAGGCATATGCGAGACCTAGAGGTCAGCAGCATAGGGGACCAGCACCCAGAGGGCAGGGTCGAGCCTTCTTGCTATCGATGGAGGAGGCTTTGGCAACATGAGAGATGGTAGTAGGTACCATTCTTGTCCACTTTCATCCAGCTTCAGCTTTATTTGATTCTGGTGCATCGTATTTATTTATATCTGCACGCTTTGCGGCACAAGTTGGATTGGAGTCTGAGTCCTTAATTGTAAGGTTG
This sequence comes from Iris macrosiphon, assembly GCA_036927795.1. Classification (NCBI taxonomy): domain Eukaryota; kingdom Viridiplantae; phylum Streptophyta; class Magnoliopsida; order Asparagales; family Iridaceae; genus Iris; species Iris macrosiphon. The sequence goes on from JAYESA010000007.1 coordinate 196,074,192, forward strand.
AATATACTTACTGGTAACGGTCTCATGGAAGTAGATAGAGTATATCCCTCATATAAAGTTATTGTGTGCGGGAGAGACTTTCTCGCGAGGCTGATAGAGTTTCCTATGGGCGATTATGATGTCGTTCTTGGGATGGATTGGTTGAGCGCGAGACATGCGACGATAGATTTCCATAGTGGGAAGGTTTTCTTTTATGTACCAGGTGGGGAGGAGTTCTCATTCTTGAGAGGTACAGTAGAGTCACCGGTGGTTACATTGATAATGGCGGAAGCCGAGGAGGCACAGTTTTCCAGAGTACTTTGTGAGTTACCTAACGTATTTTCCGATGAGCTACCAGGTATACCACCAGTTAGAGATGTGGAGTTCCACATTGATTTGATCCCGGGAGCAGAGCCAGTTTCAGAGACAGTTTATAGGATATCACCATCTGAGTTGGAGATCTTGTACCAGATGATTGAGGATTTAATAGCCAAGGGATTCATTAGACCTAGTGTATCACCTTGGGGAGCCCTATTACTTCTTGTTAAAAAGAAGGATGGTTCATCGTGTTTAGTTATTGATTATAGAACACTAAATACGGCAACCATTAAGAACAAGTATTCCTTACCCAGGATAGATGACTTGTTTGATCAGCTCAGTGGAAAAACTATATTTTCTAAGATTGATTTGTGGTATGGGTTTCATCAGATCAGAGTCGGAGAGCATAACATACTCAAGACGACGTTCAGATCTAGATATGGTCATTGCGAGTTCCTAGTTATGCGATTTGGAGCGACCAATGCACCAGCTATATTCTTGTCTCTTATGAATAATATTTTCATGCCTTACCTAGACCAGTTTGTGATAGTGTTTATTGATGATATCTTGGTCTATAGTCGGAGTGAGAAAGGGCATAAGCAGCATCTTCGCATCATTTTTCATCTTCGAGAGCAGTAGCTGTACGCAAAGTTTAACAAGTGTGAGGCTTGATCGTATCTCATTCTTGGGATATATCATTTCTGGTGGAGGAGTCGAGGTGGATCCCAAGAAGGTGGAAGCTATTGAGAGTTGGCCAGTACCCCGTACAGCTTCAGATGTGCACAGTTTTCTAGGTCTAGCAAGCTACTACAGACGATTTGTGGCAAACTTTGCTAGGATCTCCATACCCTTGACACGGCTGACGTGTAAGGATGTGCACTTTGAGTGGTCAGATGCTTGCCAGACTTATTTCGAGAAGCTCAAGCGGAGTTTGATTTTGGCTCCTATTCTGACACTTCCAGTGGGACCAGGTAGGTTCTTAGTGTATTGTGATGCTTCAGGAGTGAAACTAGGGTGTGTCCTTATGCAGTATGGTAGAGTGATAGCTTATGCGTCTCGACGGCTTCGAGACCATGAAAAGAGTTATCTGACGCATGATCTTGAGTTGACAGCAGTAGTATTTTCATTTAAGCTTTGGAGGTATTACCTATATGGTGATCGAGTGGAGATCTCCACAGACCACAAGAGCTTGAGGTATATGTTCACACACAGAAGGAACTCGACATGCATCAGAGGAGGTGGCTCGAGTTAATGTCGGACTACGATCTTGACCTTCAGTATCATCCAGGGAAGGCCAATGTCGTAGCTGACGCCTTGAGCAGGAGAGAAGGAGCTTAGGGGGTTAACTCGCAAGACTACATGAATGTCTATCCTGACACATAATGCTGGATTTTCTGAATGGCAAAGACCAAAGTAAACACTCCTTCTCAACGGGGTTGTATCTGTGCTCTGCGCCAAATATCATTCTGCTGAGGTAGTAGATGGCATGCTCATGACATGTATCACTTTTTTGGGCTAGTAGAGCATCTAGGGAGTGATCCATTGTACGCACATATAGAAAGAAGGGTCTTCCCACAATGGGGGCCACCAAGACTGGGGGAATTGTAAGGTACCTCTCGATATCGTCGAATAATTACTGGTATTCTTCAGTCAAGACGAAGGAGACTCCCTTCTTTATGAGCTGAGTAAACAGTTAGCAACGTCCAGAGATGTTTGATATGAACCTCCTAATGTATGCCAATCTCTCTTGAAGATCGCAGAGCTTTCTGAGATTCTTAGGCGGATGCATTTCAAGGATTGCTTTGGTCTTCTCAGGGTCTATATGAATGCCCTTTGAAGTTATGATGAAACTCAGGAACTTGACACTAGAGACTCCCAGGAAATACTTGGTATGATTTATTTTCAGCATGTGCGCCCGCATTAGATCGAATACCGTCCTCAAATCTTGGAGGTAGTCGCCTCGGAAGCAACTTTAACAACTATATCATCGACATAACACTCAACTGTCTTGCGCAGATGTTCGCGAAAGATGGTGCCCATAGCTCACTGGTATGTAGCACATACATTCTTCAGACCAAAGGGCATAACCGTATAGCAATATACCCCTATTGGTGTTCGAAATGACGTATGCTTCTCGTTGTCGGGGGACATCTTGATCTGATTATATCCCGAAAACCTATCCATGAAGGACATACGCTCGAAGCCACACGTGTTATCGATCATTATGTCGGTGATGAGAAGAGAAAACTCATCCTTCGGGCATGCCACATTTAGATCGTAAAAGTCTATGCAGATTAGGATCTTTCCATTCTTCTTGATGACGGGCACAATATTAGCAACCCAATCCGGGTGTTGTTCTTCTCGGATGAAGGCACTGGCAATTAGTTTGTTTACCTCAGCTTCAATGGCGTTCATGATATTTGGACGAAACCGTCGTTGCGGCTGCTTTACTAGCTTAGCGTTTGGCAGGATGTTGAGTTTGTGGACTGCGATCTGGGGGTCCAATCCTGACATATCTTCATAGCTCCAAGCAAAGATATCGATATACTCCTTTACGAGGTGCGGTAGTGATTCACGATCTCCATCAGAGAGACTTTTACTGATGGAGATAGGTTTAGGGGCGGATTTATCGCCTAAGTCGACTTGTACGACCCCGTCCTCAGTAGGAGGTTCTCGTTGCTCGAAACATAGCTCCCACTGTGCGTCCATGCGTTGGGCCCATGGTTCAACCATGAAAATTTTAAGTGGGTCTTCATCTTCTTCTTCTGGGTGAGCGGATGCCAACAAATAGTGTCTTTTTAGGCATGTCTCCTATGCTTGTATCAGAGTCCCAAACTGAGGATTCTGAAGAGTGAGAATACACTTCGCCTTCCTCTTCCGAGTCTTCCGGAGTATATGGTGGTGTAACGTACCCTAGACCATGTCGAGTTTTGTGGTAGTAATCCTCGGACTTGCCTGCATAAATGAGGAGACACAGAGGCAGTCATCATCCTTTGCCATAATTCAGGCCTCGGTCGCTTTTAAGATCCTAACCCATCTTCTGGATAAGGTACTTGGCTTGTGAGCTATAGCGGTATGTTTGCATCCTTCCGCCCTCAGGCTCTGGTTCTTGTTCCTCGAGGATGAAGGACCGAGGACATTCTATTTTGCCAAAGATAATAGGTCTGTCATCTCTCCTCCTTGCTGAAATATGAAGTGAGAGTTTTGGATAGGGAGGATTCGGCTCACTACATAGGTGGTAGTCACATGTGTATGTAGTTGTAGGCCTAGACCATGCTATAAGGAATACATTATACTTAAACGTGTAACATCAGAGTAGTTCAAAGATAACCCTTTATTAATGAAGTAAGGTGTCTTTTCTATGGGGATTACATCGTCAAGATAAGGGACATCATCATAAGCGGCCATGTACCCTCTCAGCTCATCTTCCCTAAGATTTGCCTCCAGTGCCAGTGATGTTTTCAGAGGCCTCTTGCGAAGTTTCACCACCAGTGGTTCTAAAGCAGTAATGGGTACAAAATCTTCTTTAGGTGGTCAATTTGGCCTTCTTAGGAGAACGACCAGAGGTTCTGGTGCCTCCTTGTGGAGTTTTACAACCAGAGGTTCCGGAGGGGTAAGAGCTTCTGGCACTTTCTTGTGGAGTTTCACCATGAGGGGAGGAGTCGTGTTAGGAGCCCGTCCTTTGAGACGGACCCTCAAAGGTTCGTCTATTATGGTATCCGCTTCTGCTTCATTGTCGGCGTCGTTACCACCCTTGTCTTGGCGAACTTTCTTGTACAGGATCGAATCAGAGTAATATGCCTCGACCCCTTTAAATGGATCGACATCGGCGAACTCCATTTTGACCATGCCATAATCATCGACGTACTTCAAGCACTGGTGAAGAGATGACAGTACGATCATGCAGCAGGGTCCTCAACCGGTGGCTTGACTTGGGCCAGGTAAGTGTCGGCATTCTGCAATGCCTCGTTTAGAGCATTCCGAGTGTCTTTGGAGAGACGGAGGAGCTCAAAGAGTGATAGTTTAGCTGGAGTATTGGCTCATTGAGCCAATATATCAAAGTTTTAGGGCTTCTCCAGCCCCTGTGCTGTATCCTTCCGTAAAGTCTTGTCAAAGCGAGTCTGCTTTTGTTTGTCTGTTACGGGAGGCTGAGACGGACCAGGATCCGACGCGCCAGGTGCGGTGGTTGGTAGCATAACATCTTTGGGAGCATCATAATCGCGCTGGTAGGTCAATCTCGAACTTGTCGCTCATGCCACAAATTCCTCGGTGGAAGGAGAAACCATGTGGCAAGCTTTAGACTTCTTTTTTCTGGACTTAGCGGCAGAGGGTACCGCTTGCTGTATCACGTCCTGGAAAAGATCTGGGTGAACCCGCATGACCTTACCCCGAGGTGTGCTAAGAGGTACCATCCTGGCTGCTTAGTTGTAAGCTGTAGAGAGATTAACAACCTCCATTGTTGCCCTCGGGATTGGGACAACACCATTTTGGGCCTCTGTTACTGGAAAGTCCCCGAACTGAAGGGATATCATGTTGGCGGTGGCCGTCTTGTCCTCAAAGTCTAAGGTGAGAGCTTTGGACTCAAGCAGACGCTGGAGGTATCATTTGAACACATAGTAATCCCGTATTGGGTCGTTGATGAACCGATGGTAGTGGTAGTACATGGGGTTATCAACCTGATCTGCCTCATCAGGGCATTTGATGTCGGAGAGCCGAAGCTTGTTGTCCTTCATCAGAACGTCGAAGATAACCATCACATCATCGTCGTTGAAAGAGTAAGCCTCTTTCGGTTTGGGGGCCTCAGCTGGCTTCGGATCCGACGAAGAGGATTTTTTGGACAGATTGACGGTAAGGGCCTGCTTCCCTTTTATCACGCTCCAGTCCCAAAATACCGAGGGACTAGCCACGTGGCAATGGCCAACAACACAACTCCAATGGACAAACCCAATTTAAAGGACCCGTTAGAGTATACTTAAGCTGTAATAAATATAATTGAAGTCTACACCATCTATCACAGAATAATTCTAATCTCATCCACAGAAAGAAGCATAACTAAATATAATAAACTAATCAAGATAATAAATAAAAAGAAATATAGTCTATCAACAAGTCCAAATAAATAGGGTCTCGGGGACAACCCGATAAAATAAGTTAATACATAAATCCAAGAGTCAAGATATGAAACAACTAAAAGCAGAAATAACTGAGTATGTAACAGAACACTCAGGAGAAATCCTCTGGCATAATCTCGTCCTCTGGTGCCAGTACTGCTCCAGTGTCAGCTCCTATTTCGTATACCTTGGGGTATTCCTTTTTTGCTGTACCTGGGGACATAATCCGGATCCAGGTCCTCAGGGGACATAGCAAGGTACAAGAATAACTCAAGCCAAATAAAATACAGGAAATAAAAATAGATCCTCAGGATAAGTTATATAACTAGTTATGTGAAATGAAAATGAGAGCATCACTAGTACTCAGGCTGAAATCACTACAAGCTCTGCATCGGGGAGCCGGTAGCAGTAATATCTCGAAGGGCCAAATACATGTGCCAAAGCTCTGTTACAGAGACTAAGGCACTCTCTAGTAACATAATATATATATAATCAGCCTGTAGCCTGTGTGTCTCTCCCCACCCAATGTAACCTCACGTCTCATGTCCATAACACGCATGGTCATGACCTCTAGCTAGTACAACGAGTCATAATGATATCTATGTATGCAAGTTTTATGTCATGAATCCTGTAAGCCTATACAGAATCACCATGAATAACTTAGGAAAGATTCTGTCTCATAAATAGTGTCAAGTGTTCTATGGTATGACGTACTTGATAAAGAAAGCACGTAAAAATATATGATCGTGGAATCAACTCTCTAAGTAACGTCACACGACTCCGCGTACGGTGTCGACACCCGAATCTTGTTCGGACGCTAAGCAACGTCTCACAGTCCTAGGTTGAACAAGTACAACACAGAAGTATATATATATATATATATATATAACTCAAGCAATTAATATCAAAGGAACTACTGCAAGTTTGGCAAGGTACACTTGTCTGGGTTCTGAACTCCTTCAATTGCTCCTGTAAAAGTAAAATATTCGGGTACGCCTCCGGATGCTGAAACAAACATTACCATTACTCTCAAAATACATAAAATAGCTAGGATTGACTACCAATAAGTCCAATTTGGACACGGGGGCAGAATTGACAGTTTCTGGTCAAAGCAGGGTCCACATGTGGCCCACTTCGCACCGAAAAATGTGCAGAGACAAAGTTCTCCAAATTTGTCAAACTTAGTATCTACAAGTCCAGAATGATGATACGAATCCAACAAAATGTCCAGAAATGGATTCCGATGAGCCGATCACAAAATCGTCCGTCAAGTGGAACCGTATGGCCCACGAAAATAGGGTTTCGTCAACGTTCTCAGAATCGAAACAAACTTGGGTCAAAGGACCAACATAATGCTATGAATCCAATGACATAAGTTTTATTACAAAATGACAAGAACACACAAAATTATGACGATTGTCAGAACAGGTCGATACGGGACTTTTCTACGGATACGCGTTAATTTCGGTGTGCACGCACATCCAAATCAAGTTTCACAAAATCTCACACGTCCGTGTTGACGATGCGCGTCTTTCGATGCAATTCGCATACGACGAAGTTGCCTCATTTAGTGGGACGCACCCTATTTCGAAAAAAATTCGATTTAAAAAATTAAGTTTTTTGTCAACTTCAACCACGAATAAAACACAACATACAACAAATTAAAATAAACTATTTAAAGGGATTAAATCTCCGTTATGTTGTTTAAATTACTGTTTAAGTAGAATTTAAAAATATTAACTAGGTTGGAAGAAAAATGGCCATGAGCATGGGTGTTTAGGATAGTTTTCTAAACTACAAATTGAGTCTTTTTTTTTGTTTTGCGTCACAATTTACGACCGACACAGAAAACGATATCCCAAACTAATTATACAAGGTTCGAGAGGGTCATGCGGTCTTCGCATTGGATTCAACTGATCGATATTAGGATTTCTGTGCAAAGAGATACGAAGGTGGGAAGTAGCATACCTTACTGCTACTGCTGCTCGAATTTCTGGGCGGCTACTTCGCGGCTACTTTGCGGCGGTAGTGCACGGCGGTCCGGCGTCGTCGTTGGTGATGGCTCATCGAAAATGGGAGAGGGTTCAATGGTGGACAAGGGGGTGGGTCTGTATGTTTATATAGGGGTCGGAGGTGGACGTTACAAGGAGATGAAAAGGGGTCGGCCGGTCGGGTTTTGGGGGAGGGGAAGGGAGAGAGTTTGCTACTGTTACAGAATTTTAAGAGTTTGTGGGTCGGGTCGGGTCGGGTTGTGGGTTCATGTAGGATCCAGATCCATTTGGTCTGGGTTGGTTTGGTCTAGTTTGGTTTGGTTCATTTTGGTTTGGTTTGGATTGGTTTGAGTAGGTTTATTTAAAAACAATGCATTTTAGCTATTTAAAAATAGTTTTTGAGCCCAATAAATTCTAAAAAAAAATTACACAATACTCTATAATTAATTATACACCCAAAAATATAATTTTTTCACAAATTTTAATAATTAATTTAATACACAAAAATATAAAATCATGAAGAATATTTATTATAATTAATTAAAAATTACAAAAAAACTCCAAAACTCAAAAATTCATAATTAAAATTCTAAATTTAAATTCTAAAAATCTGGGTGTTTACAATCTACCCACCTTAAAAGAATTACGTCTTCATAATTAAGGAAACGACACATAACCGGTCAGAAGAGATGACGCGGTTGCAAGACATGTTTGTTGAAGCACGACACTAGGGATAAGGAACCATGAACAAGGAGAAATCGAGTAGAAGGGTGAGGGTATTGTTCAAGCAGAACACGTAGGGAAGAAATAAAAACTTGGGTAGCACTGACATCTTACTAATCTAGACTAACAAGGTCATACTAATCATAATACTAGGTATAGGCTAGAGAATGGAACTAACAGGCACAGGCTAAAGTATTACTAGGAATATTCACTATTATAGCTAGCTATGATAAAACTAAATCTTACTCATATTCGCTACTCCTCGAGTCTGTGCCTCATCTACTGTCATTGCAAAAGCTTGTCTACGTCCCTGTGGTGGTGCCCTCTACTGTTGCTGGGCCTGCTGGAAGAGTGCTGCATGTGGTGCCAAGGGTGCCCTCAGCTGATATCCTCCCGGTGTTGGTAAAGCTTGTCGGTTTACCATCGGTGCTCCTTCTCGACACTCAGGGTAATCCCTTACTGAATGCTGGCTGGATCCGCAAGCTAAACAAAATTCCTATTTGAGTCTACACTCCCTCTCAATATGGCCTACAATGCCACAGTAGTGACAGGTAGGAAGGGCTAGGGATCTTGATACTGCTCTCTGTGGTAGTTTCATCTGTGGTCGCTTTGCAGCTCCTCCTTGTTGCGCTCGGTCTGGTACTAGTGCATGCGGTCGCTTCTGGCAGGACTCTCTTCGGGTAATGTGCTTCATGCGTCGGGCTGCAGCAAGGACGTCCGTATAAGAAGTAGGTGCAACGGAGCTGATTAATCTCTGTAGCTCAAAGCTAAGTCTGTCAAAGAACTTCTCTGCCCGGCATTGCTGGGCCTCTTGATGAACCTGCTGTTGGGCTTGCATTATTGCGTAAAATATTTGAAACATCTATTGTCCGTCCATAGGCTGTCCTATTAGAAAAATGGGCATCGGTGGAGTAAACTATGACGGTGGTGGAATGTCGTCTCGTCGGAACCTCGAGGCATGCTGATTTGCTTGATTGCTTTATTGAGTGGAGGGATCTCCACTTAATGGCGTCACTCCATCGTCGTAGGTGACCACAACACCTTGTGGTGTACCTGTGGGAGTTTCGTTATTGGCTCGTGGATCCATTACTCTACATACAAAGTACACTATGAGAGGCGCACAGAGGAATCAAGGCAGGATGCAAGTCAAGAAATTATTTTGAAGTTGATATAGAGGTCAAGAACGAATCATTCAAGTGGATGAGATCCTATTATTCATCATATCCTAATTTCAGGCTTGCTCGGTTCCTTAGTTAAAACTGAAGCAACATAGTCGTAGACCTGCATGGGCTACCATAAAAACTATGTCACGCCCAGTCCCAAAATACCGAGGGACTAGCCACGTGGCAATGGCCAGCAGCACAACTCTAATAGACAAACCCAATTTAATGGACCCGTTAGAGTGCACTTAAGCTGTAATAAATATAATTGCAGTCTACACCATCTATCATAGAATAATTCTAATCTCATCCACAGAAAGAAGCATAACTAAATATGATAGACTAATCAAGATAATAGATAAAAAAAAATATAGTCTATCAACAAGTCCAAATAAATAGTGTCTCGGGGACAACCCGATAAAATAAGTTAATACATAAATCCAAGAGTCAAGATATGAAATAACTGGAAGCAGAAATAATTGAGTGTGCAACAGAATACTCAGAAGAAATTTCCTAGCACAATCTCGCCATCTGGTGCCAGTACTGCTCCAGCGTTAGCTCATGTTTCGTATACCTCAGGGTATTCCTCTTCTGCTATACCTGGGGACATAATCCGGATCCAGGTACTCAGGGGACATAGCAAGGTACAAGAATAACTAAAGCCAAATAAAATACAGTAAATAAAAATAGATCATTGGGACAAGCTATGTAACCAGTTATGTGAAATATAAATGAGCGCATCACTAGTACTCAGGCTGAAACCACTACAAGCTCTGTATCGGGAAGCCGGTAGCAGTAATATCTCGAAGGGCCAAATACATGTGCCAAAGCTCTGGTATAGAGACTAAGGCACTCTCTAGTAACATAATATATATATAATCAGCCTGTATCCTGTGTATCTTTCCCCACCCAATGTAACCTCACGTCTAATGTCCATAACACGCAAGATCATGACCTCTAGTTAGTACAGCGAGTCATAATGATATCTATGTATGCAAGTCTTATGTCACAAATCCTGTAAGCCTATACATAATTACCATGAATAACTCAGGAAAGATTATGTCTCATGAATAGTATCAAGTGTCATATGGTATGACGTACTTGATAAAGCAAGCACGTAAAAATATAGGATCGTGGAATCAACTATCTAAGTGACGTCATACGACTCCGCGTACGGCGTCAACATCCGAATCTTATTCGGACGCTAAGCAACGTCTCACGGTCCTAGGTTGAACAGGTACAACACAGAAGTATATATATATAAATAAATCAAGCAATTAATATCAAAAGAACTACAGCAAGTTTGGCAAGGTACACTTGCCTGGGTCCTTCAATTGCCCCTGTAAAAGTAAAATCTTCGGGTACACCTTCGGATGCTGAAACAAACATTACCACCACTCTCAGAATACATAAAATATTTAGGATTGACTATCCATAAGTCCAATTTGAACACATGGGCAAAATTGACAGTTTCTGGTCAAAGCGGGATCCACATGTGGCCCACTTCGCACCAAAAAATATGCCAGAGATAAAGTTCTCCAAATTCATCAAACTTAGTGTCTATGAGTCTAGAACGAGGATACGAACCCAAAGGAATGTCCAAAACTGGATTTCGATGAGCCGATCACAAAATCGTCCGTCAAGTAGAACTGTAGGGCCCACGAAAATGGAGTTTCGTCAACGTTCTCAGAATTGAACCAAACTTGGGTCAAAAGACCAGCATAATACTATGAATCCGATGGTGCAAGTTTTATTGTAAAACGACAAGCACACACGAAATTATGACGAGTGTCAGAATAGGCCGATATGAGATTTTTTTTTACGGATACGCGTTGATTCCGGTGTGCACGCACATCCAAATCAACTTTCGCAAAATCTCATACGTCCGTGTTAACGATACGCGCCTTTCGATACAATTCGCACACGACAAAATCATCTCGTTTAGTGGGACGCACCCCATTTCAAAAAAAATTGGGTTTAGAAAATCAAGTTTTTGGTCAACTTCAACCACGAATAAAATACAGCATACAACAAATTAAAATAAACTATTTAAAGGAATTAAATATCGGTTATGTTGTTTAAATTACTATTCAAGTAGAATTTAAAAATATTAACTAGGTTGGAAGAAAAACGGCCATGAACATGGGTGTTTGTGACAGTTTTTTGAACTACAAATTGAGTCTTTTTTTCTATTTTGTGTCGCAATTTGCTATCACACAGGATACGATACCCCAAAGTAATTATACAGGGTTCGATAGGGTCATATGGTCTTCGTATAGGATTCGACAGATCGATATTTGGATTTTTGTGCAAAGTGATACGAAGGTGGAAAGTAGCATACCTTACTGCTACTGCTGCTCGAATTTCTGGGCGGCTATTTCGCGGCTACTTTGCGGCGGTGGTGCGCGACGGTCCGACGTCGTCGTCGGCGGTGGCTCATCAGAAATGGGAGAGGGTTCGATGGTGGACGAGGGGGTGGGTCTGGATGTTTATATAGGGGTCGGAGGTGGACGTTACAAGAAGATAAAATGGGGTCGGCCGGTCGGGTTTTGGGGGAGGGAAAGGGAGAGAGTTGGCTACTATTACAAAATTTTAAGAGTTTGTGGGTCAGGTCGGGTCGGATTTTGGGTTCGAGTAGTATCCAGAACCATTTGGTCTGGGTTGGTTTGGTCTAGTTCGGTTTGGTTCATTTTGGTTTGGTTGGTTTGAGTTGGTTTATTTAAAAATAATGCATTTTAACTATTTAAAAATAGTTTTTGGGCCCAATAAATTTCCGAAAAATTATAAAATACTATATTATTAATTATACACCCAAAAATATAATTTTTTTCACAAATTTTAATAATTAATTTAATACACAAAAATATAAATTCATGAAGAATATTTATGATAATTAATTAAAAATTACAAAAAAATCTCCAAAACTCAAAAATTTATAATTAAAATTCTAAAATTAAATTCTAAAAATTTGGGTGTTTATACCTATGCCGTTACGAGCATTGTTGCCCTGGTTATTACTGTTGTTGTTGTTGTTATAAGGGCGCTTTCCCCAGTCATCAGCGACGGGGATCTATATTTCCAGCAGTCGAGCGTCCCTTACATTCTTCTCGGCGGCGACGACACTTATGGTAAATGTCGTCCAGGCTTTGAACTGAGCAGCGCTCTGTTTGCCATTGAAAGTGGGTTTGGAAAAGCCTTCGTTTAATAACAAACAAAAAGACAAAAAAATCATAGACAAAAAAGCTAAGTACAATATTTTTACTTGGGTTGTGACGATGGAGATCGAGCGCGGCAACGGCTCCTTTACTTCGTTGATGGTCTGATGAGATAATGAGAATGCTCTCTTTTGTTTTCTCTCTCCCGAGCTTGTGTGCACGTACATAGCTCGCCGGGGGTATTGTCTCTGAAGCAGAAAAACCAACCAGCCAAAAAAGAAAGCCCCAAAAAGGAAGCAGCCCCTTGGAACGTCTAAGTTGCTCCTATTTATAGTCATCATGCTAATGGACTATAGGTGCCGTATGTGCTTCTGTTTGGTAGCAGCTATAAACCCCCTAAAATTTTAAATTTTATTTAAAGTATTTTTTATTAAATTATTGAATTTCTTTAGAGTATTTTCATAGTTAATTAGAAAATAAAATTTATTGATTAATTTAGTTATATAAATACTCATTTAGAATTATTCCATAAAATAATTTTTATTATTTTTTCGAGTCTTGTTAAAGGGTGATAGATTTTCTAGAATTTATTCTGTGTGCAAATATTCTTTTTAAATTTTTATATAATCTCATCTATATATGTAAATATATATGTGAATAAATATATAGTAATAATAATAATAATAATAATAATAATAATAATGATGATGATGATGATGATAATAGAAATAAAAAGGAAAACAAAAACATAAACAAACAAAAACTATTCACAAAACCTAATCCTAAACTAACTACTCCTAAAACCCACAACAGCACCTACCCCCCCCCTTAAGCCCAACACCTAAGCTAAATCCCTGCCCCGCGACCCGTCTCTCCCCGCGGCCCAAACACCCCGCAACCTATCACTTCCTTGCCCCCTTATATATATATATATATATATATATATATATATATATATATATATATATATATATATATATATATATATACCTAAACGACATAAACCCTAACCCTGGTCTCTGACCCCAACACCGACCACCCGACGACCGACCGCAGCGGCCGCAGCGGCTGCCGGCGACCGTCGCAGATCAGCCGCTCGCGCGCGGATGGCAGCAGCAGCGCAGCCCCCGAGAACCCATCTTTAAGGTAATATATCTCCCTCATCTCTGATTCTTTTTGTGAGCGGTTTATCCGTGTACGTTCATAACCTAACCCTCTAGGATTCTCTTCAAGCGGGACGAGTTTTTGTGCCCTAGATTGGTCGAAAAATCGACCGGAAGTTGGCCGAAAAATTGACCAAAAACAGTCCAGAATTTTAACCCAAACCCCCATGTTCATGCCTAATTTGCCACCAACATGTTTAATATTTTTAAAATCTAATTGAAAAGTTTTCTTCTCAATATAACCGAGAATTTAACTGTTCTTTTAGTTTTTGTTAATTTATTTTAATTATTAAATTATTCGACCTCCAAAATGACCAAAAACTTGGTAATTTAAAATTAAGATTTTGTGATACGGAGTGCGTCCCGCCAAACGGGACCGTCTTATCGTGTACTAATTACACCAAAAGACGCGTATGGTATATCCTGACTTATGGGCTTTCGCGAAAGTTGATTCGGACGTGTGTGCGCGTCGGAATCAACCCGTATCCGTAAAAAGTCCCTATATCGTGACTTTTGCAAAATACTACTCCACTTTGTGTACACCCGTCAGAATACGATGAAACTTACGTCATTGGATTCATGGTATCACGCAGGTCCTGTGACCCAAGTTTCACGCAATTCTGAGACAGTTGACCAAGCCGTCTATTCGCGGGCCCTACGGTTTGACTTGAAGGACGAATTTGTGATCGGCTCACAAGAATCCAAAATTGGACATATCGTTGAGTTCGTATCAATGTTTAAATTTATTTATCCTATAATGTGTCCCATTTAGAGACCTTTACCTCTGGCATATATTTCGGTGCAAAGTGGACCACAGGTGGAACCCGCTTTGATCCGAAATTACCGTTTTGCCCCTGTATCCAAATTAGACGAAAGGGTAGTATTTTCTAGCTATCTCGCTTATTCCGGGAATGTTGGTGATATTTATTTCAGAATCCGAAGACGTTCATTATGATGCTATAGTTTTTGATCCCTTGTGCTTGACGTCTAAACGCTTACACTACGCAGCTTTCTTGTGAGGCAAGTATACCTTGCCAAATTGCTTACAGTACTTTGCATGCTTATCATATTTTCATATATTTATTATATATGTGTTTTTTTAGTCATAATTATATATTATATATGTTTACACACACTTGACACATAGTATCATGGGAGGGGAGGACAATCAATAGGCGTATGGGCTACCCACTCTGGTAAACCGTAGTATCTAGCACGCACTATGGTAGTTGTGTCGTGATGGTCGCTACCATCGCGGTATGACGGCTTCTGATGTACATGGACGTGTGTGTGAGTTGTGAGATAGCATGTGTATCCTACACCTACCCATACGTCGAAAGGTTGTCCTCATTTTGCATATTCATATAGATTGTCTAGTACAGCGTACTTATATATTTTCTGTCTATTATGCATGTTTTACTGTATTCAATTGGCATGCTTCTATGTATTTTATTACGTCCCTCTGAGGACCTGGTCCCTTTTCAGGTGTAGACGATTATGACTATTTGCAGGAGCACGGACCAGGACTTGCTACTTCGTTATCTTTTGAGGAGGTCTTCTCTTCGAGTCTCATTGTTTATTAGATGTACTTATTTTGTTTCACTTATATTCTAGTTTGGTAGTGGATTTGTCTCCACCCAACTACTTGTTCTTATCAAGCATCTTATACTTGATTTAGTTATATAGTTGATTGGTTATTTGATTCTGTGGATGAGATCTAGTTATGCCCTGTGACTTATGACATAAATATATACCACTTGTGAATTATTGTTCATAATACAGCGTACGTATGTGTTATGGTTTCCATATATTGGAGTTGCCATATACATATGGCTGGCATGCTTACGTATTCCTAGTCCTACGTATTTTGGGACTGGGGCATAACAGCAGCAAGGGGGCCCCTTCAACAGAATACGGTTGCAACTGTAGGCGCATATAATGGGCAGGTTGCCATGTGTTCTTCAACCTTAACAAGATGTAGTTGGGTCAGGCCGAGCTGCTACGTGGACGTATGTTGGGATTTTCTGTTGCTGAAGATATGGACGGTTCTTGTCTTTTGTGTGCGTGACTTGGTCAGCTTTGACACATGGTCCGCACTTAGTTTGAGAGAATCACTTCAGTCGCAACCGAAAGATTTTGTCTCAGGAAATCCTGCCATGTCGGACGCAGGGAGTCTGGGACACATGAAGTCTGGAACATATAGGGCCAGAGACGCATGGAATGCATAGAGTCTAGAACGCATGGGGCCAGAGATGCATGAAACACATAGAGTCTGGAATGCAAGGGGCCAGAGACGCATGGAGCGCATGGAGTCTGGAACGCACGGGGCCAGAGATGTATGGAGTCTGGGACGCTTGGGGCCAAAGTCGTATGGAATACATGGAGTTTGGGACGCATGGGGCTAGAGTCGCATGGAACGCATAGATTCTGGGAGACATGGTCTCGGATACGTGGCACTGCACGCCTGTCAGAAGTCATTATTAGTCTGACGAGAGCTTCTTGTCACTTAGTGTGCTCACATCTTTTGGGACATCTATAAAATTATTTTTGTCAGGATTCTGTGTCAGACGTAATCTTTGTGTCAGGCCTTTATATGGCCAGCATTAGGGCGCAGGGATGCTTGAGGGAGTAGTGGTGTCATGCCCCAGTCCTAAAATACGTAGTACTAGGAATACATAGTATGTCTGCCGTATGTATATAACACTCCAATATGTTGGAAAATCATAACACACACGTACGATGTATATGAAAAAAATAAATTCATAAGTGGTATATATATTGTCAACACAAGTGTAAAACCCCTAATTTTAAAAATCGTATTAAGTATTTAATTAATTATTTAATTAATTTATAGTATATAACTAGCTAAATAGAAGAAATAGAATTTATTGAATTTTTATTTTTAGGTAATTATGCATTTAGAGGTTATAGGGAACAACTGTAATTTTTCTTAATTATTTCCATGTAGGAGACCTTGTGGGCAGTTAATAGATTAATTGAATGCACTAATATATATTTCTAAAATTTTATATATATATATATATATATATATATATATATATATATATATATATATATATATATATATAATGTTTATTAAATAGAATCGAAAAAGAATTAGAAAAAAAGAAAGAAATAGAATAGGAATTAGAAAAAGAAAAAGAAAATATAATGGATTAAAACCTAATAGTCCCTAACCTACCCGGTCCTAACCTACCCAAACCCATTTAGAAACTAAAGCAGTAGCAGCAGACCCAGTAGAAACTAAAGCATTAGCATTTAGAAACTAATGGATTAAAACACCCGACCCCCTCGCTATATATATATATCATATGAAAAACTCATAAACCCTAACCCTACTCTCATCTTCCTCTGACCCGACGCCGCCAACCCTTATCACCGCCGCCGTTCGCCGGAGCCCCAGCGCCGCCCGCCGCTGCAACCACCGCGTCCGCGTCAACGCGCCGCAACAGCGAGTAGTCAACGACTTAGCCCTGTTCAGGACTAGTTTCCCGCGCCCTCGCTCGACCAAACTCGACCCCGTCTTCACCGGTATGTTCATAAACTATCCCCTTCCAATACTGTGGGTTAATTTATCTCGAACAACGCGTAACCCTAGGCGAAAAGCGAGACCAAGTTGGCAAAAAATGACAACTTTTAGATCACAGAAAACTGCGATAACCACCCATGTTTAATGACTCGTATCTTCCACCATAGAGATCCAAATTTAGTTTTTCTTTTTGGTATGCGAAGACCACCTAACCGAGATTAATTTCTATCAAATACAATATTTTATTTGTTGCTGTATATAGAATTAAATCAGATTGAAAATTACGAAAAACCCGTTTTCTAACTTCCAAAAATTGCGATACGGAGCGCGCCCCGCCAAACAGAATCGTCCTATCGTGTACCAAGTGCACCGAAAGATACGCACGGTATACCTAGATGTGTGAGCTTTTGCGAAAACTGATTCGGACGAGTGTGCGCGTCGGAATCAGCCCGTGTCCGTAAAATTTCCTCGTATCACAATTTTTGCAAAATCCTATGCCATTTAGTTTACGCTCGTCAGAATACGATAAAACTTACGCTACTGGACTCATGGTATCGCGCTGGTCCTGTGACCCAATTTTCACGCAATTCTGAGATAGTTGACCAAACTGCCTATTTGTGGGCCCCACGGTTGACTTTTTGGGCGAATTTGTGTTCGGCTCATCATAATCTAAAATTGGACATACCGATGAGTTCGTTCTTACATTTAGAGTTTGTTTGACCTATAATTTGTCCCGTTTAGAGACATTTATCCTTGGTACGCTTTTCGGTACAAAGTGGGCCACATATGGATCCCGCTTTGATCCGAAATTACCGTTTTGCCCATGTGTCCAAATTGGACGAAAGGGTAGTGATTTCTGGCTATCTCGCTGATTCTGAAAATGTTGGTGATGTCTATTCCAGCATCCGGAGACATTGTTCGGAGGTCGTAGTTCCCGATCCCGTGTGCTTGACATCTAGACGATTACACTATACAGATTGCTTGCCAAGCAAGTATACCTTACCTTTGTACTGTTATTTATATTCCATATGATGCATGCATATTTTATTCCTGTTTATTTAATTTATATATTTTAAACTGCTATATAAACTGCGTGTCCAAGAAAACTTTGGTGCAACGACGGTGTCGTCGTATTATATTTTTATTATGTATATGTATTGGACCTACTTTATGAGACCACCCTATTATAATGAGGCATTCTTATGTTTCATTGGCCATGACACTACTCTTACACGAGTGTGAGTCACATGTAGGACACGGACTTGCGTACTCGGCTGGCCACTGGTACGTATAAATCGTACGATGGATAGGAATAATTGTCGATAAAAATTTTGCATGCTAGTAGACCTGCCAGTTATTTAGAGGTTTCATCATATCATGGATGTGACATGCTTAGAGCATGGGGTGGGGAGAACAACAAGTAAGGCATTTGGGCTCATTTGCACTTTCCTTGTGTAACCCGTACGCTCCGCCGGAGATGCACGGTCATGATGACAACTATATATTATATATTACCAGGCGGCCTCTGCCGTTCAAAAGACGACATACTTTTTAGGCCCCTGAATCTCCAAAAGAATCATGCCAATCCCATTTTAGCCAGATAACCCACTTGTTGGAAAGTTGTTCTCAAACTACATTCACATAGATGGTTAGGCGACCCCATTGGGTGTTTATTTTTAGTACTTTATTGGCATGTTTATATGTATCTTGTTACGTCCCTCTGAGGACCTGGTCCCTTTCCAGATATAGATGGGCAGGAGTATCCACAGGAGTATGGACCTGGACCTGACACTTCTTATCATACTGAGGAGGTCTTACATTCGGAGTATCTATGATTCATTGCAGCTGTTAGAGATTCTAGTTGCTATTTATTTTAGACATTTATCTTATATTAGAGTTTGATTCTCTTCTCTTTTAGTAGTTTTAGTATAGTCGATTTGCAGTAGATTTGTTTCCATCCGACTATCATACTTTAAGACTTTCTATTTGATATTCAGTTATTTATTTCCTATTTATTTATTTATTTGTGCTGTGGATGAGATATAGATTGTGTGTGACTTGTTGACAGTATATTACCACTGGTGGATTGGATATTCATGTACATCATACGTGTGTATATGGTTTCCATATATTGGAGTTCGTATACATACGGCTGGCGTGTTACGTATTCCTAGTCCTACGTATTTTGGGACTGGGGCGTGACAACAAGTCACATGCATCTATATCTCATCCACATACACAAGTAAAGAAGTACCAAAATAAACAATTAAAAGTTTCAAATACGAAGTAATTAAAGAATAATAGTCAGATGGAAACAAATCTACTACCAAACGACTATATCAACTAAAATAATATAGGAGGATGAAACTCTAATACAAATAAAATGTCAAATAAAGATATTAGCAGCTAAAAGATCTATCAGATGTGAAGTAATCATGGGTACTCATAGGGTAAGAACTCATCAACAGTAAATAAAGCGTCAGGCCCAGGTCAGTACTCATGCGGATAATCCTGATAGTCTGTACCTGGAAAGGGACTAGGTCCTCAGAGGAACGTAACAAGATACATAAAAGCATACACAATATACTGAAAGTAAACATCCAACTTGGTCGCCTAACCAGTCTATGTGATATGAAATTTAAGAACAACTTTTCTGCGTATGGACTATCTGACTAAATAATGGGATTGGCATAATTTCTTCTGGAAATTAGTAGGCTACAAAGCATAACGTCTTTCGATCGTCAGAGGCTGCATGTACATAATATAAGGGTTATCTCACCGCGTATCTCCGGCAGAGTGTACTGGTTACAGAAAGAAAAAGTATAAAAGAGTCACATATGCTTACTCAGTGTTCTCCCTATCCAATGCTACTAACGTGTCACATCCATAACACGCAACACCTCTAGTAACTCCTAAGTCTGCTAAATTATGATATTTCTATTATGAGTTATTCCTTATCTGTCGTACGACCTACACGTAAAGGTGGCCAGCCTATTATGCAAGTCCATGTCCTACATGAGACTCACACACGTGTAACAAATATGTCATGGCAAAATAAAATATAATGATGCCTCAAAATTATGGGGTGGTCTCGTAAAACTAGGTCAACATGCATTATATAAACAAAAGACAAGACGATGCAACCGTCGTTTGCACAAAAGTCTTTCTTGGACGCACAGTTTAGTATTGAAAAATAATGAAAATAAATAAAAGAAAATAAATATGCAGCAAGGAATATAACTAAATAATACTGTGGCAAGGTATACTTGCCTAACAAACAATCAGTATAGTATCGACGTCCAGGCGACAAGCACAAAGAGCCGGAAGGTAAGGACTTTGAATGAACATCCCCGGATGCTGAAATAAATATTAACTATATCTCCAAAATCATTAAGATAGTCAGAAAATACTATCCTTTCGTCCATTTGGGACACAGAGCCAAAAAGATAATTTTGGGTCAAAGCGGTGTCCATATGTGGCCCACTTTGCACCGAAATATGTGCCCGGATTAAAGGTCTCTAAATGGGACAAATTATAGGTCAAACAAATCTTAATCGATGATACAAACTCAACGGTATGTCCAGTTTTGGATTCTGCTGAGCCGATCATAAAATCGCTCGTCAAGTCAAACCGTGGGGCCTACGAAACGGTAATTCGGTAAATTGACTCAAAATTGCGTGAAACTAGGGTCACAGGACCAGCATATCACCATGGACCCAATGGCGTAAGTTTTGTCGCGTTCTCACGAGCGGTCACAAACTTCTAGGGTATTTTGTAAAACGTCGATACGGGAGACTTTTTACGGATACGGGTTATTTCTGGTGTGCACACACGTCCAAATCAACTTTCGCGAAATTCCACACGTCAGGAAATACCATACGCATCATTCGGTACAACTGGTACATGATAAGGTGGTCTATTTTGTCAGGACGTACTCTGTATCGCAATTTTTTGAGTTTAAAAAATATGGTTTTGGTCAAGTTTAAACAGGTTTAATTCAGCAAATAAAGGAATTAAATAAAAACTAAAAGAAAAGAATTATTATCGTATATGTTGTTTAGAAATTTATTAAAATATATTTCAAAAATACTACTTGGTTTGGAAGAAAACGGACAGTAAACAGGGGTACTTGGACTGTTTATATTATGTCAGAAAATATGGTTTTTCTGAGATTTGGACTCGATTTTTCTATCAGATTAAACAATACTAATGGCTATAAGTTACATAATCTTAAACTAGGTTAAGTAAGCTTTTCGTAGGATCAAGAAAATTGAGTTTTCATCGAGTGTACAAGAAGATATAGATGTAGGTATGAGACTCGTCTCACTATTCTAGTATTCGTACCCGATATACTCATTTGATACATGTATAGCTTGGTTATTGTTTAATTTCTTACCTTATATTTTATGCCATTCATACATTTTCTAGGTTGTTTTGCAAGTTTTTCTTTAGTTTCATGCTTTGGACCCTTGGTCCCTTGGTTTTTCGGTGAGCGGTTGTGATGAACCTGGGTGAGAGGCATTGATCATGATCCAATGGCCTAAAACCAACCTCTTGGCTATATAAGCAAAATTTCTCTTTCCTTCAATTTTCTTTTCCTTTCCTTTTCCTTCCTTCTTCATCCTTCACCGTGGGCAACTATAGGCCGACCATGAGCCCCCTTCCCCTTGGTAGCAGTGGTAGTGGTAGTAGTTGGTTGTGGTTTAGGCAAGTACATCTTGCCAACCATAGAGAACTTGCACTTTTGCATTTTTTTAGTTTTTTTTGTATTTTATTGGTCTATGTTGTGCTCCATATGTTTCTCTACATATTTACTTCTTGGCAATTTTAGTTTTGAGGTCTTAAATGGAGTAGATATATATCTCTAAGTTAGGGTTTTCATGGGTTCCTAGAGTTTTTTTTGGTTTTGATCTACTAAAACTAATTACTTTTGGAAACTTGTTGTTTTATCTGTTAGAGATTTTTATTTCGAGTATTTTGGCTTTTGAACCGCTTAATTTGGAGTTAAATTGGAGATTTTATGGCCAAAACAAGTTCTGGAGCTTCGTTCTTGGATCTGTCTGGCAGGAACGATGAACAGTGTCGCGCGCAGCGTGCCGCGCATAGAATTCTTGCCATGTAGTATAATGCACATAGATTTCTTGCCGCCGTCTGCTCTGCGCCATCAGTGTGCCACACGCATCCCTTCTTGCCGCAAGCCGTGCGCCGCGCATGGAATTCTTGTTGCGCGCATGGATTTCTTGCGCATCAATCCTTGTCACACATCGATGCACCACGCACATCCCTTCTTGCCGCGCATCGTGCACCGTGCATGAATTTATGGACGAGCGCCATGCGCTTGTGCATGGAAATTTGGCCTCGTGCAGTGCGCTGCGCACATGATGACCTGAATGCTTGTTTTTGCCTCTTTAAACTATTTTTTAGCTAGAATCTTGCAAAAATCAAAACATGAAAGTTGTAGATCTTTGTCTTGCCTTTCTAATTTTTTTAGGATCGCCTCATTTGGAGTTCAGATGTGAAAGTTACGCCCAATTTTCTAAAATATGTCAAAAATCTAGTTTTGTGCATTTTTGCAAGTTTGATGATTTTGTCCAGTATTGCTATATTCTTCGATTGTTGTGACTTTCTTAGTCCCTTGGCGCATGAGACATTCTTAGTTGGAATTACTTATGATATTTTCTTGTTATTTGCTGGCTTGTCCTTTGTTTGGCATATTTTGAGAAGATTAATAAATGTAAGTTTCCCTTAAAGGACTTTAAACTGACCATGGCATTTACCTGAACATGGAATTCTTGAACATGGATTGTAGTTACACTGTTAATTATAAACTTATGACTCCAGATACTTGATATGTACTGATACTCCCAATAGTGCTCGACGAAGCACACTCCTGACATGCTAGAATTTTCGAAACAGAATTACTTGAACTGTTAAGATAACTTTCCATGGTTGATTGCTTGTTTCTATCCTGAATGTACTTGTCAAGCTCATGTCCAATCTCGCATCATGTTTAAGGCAAATTCCTGAGCACCACGGTCAAAAATTCTTGATAACTTATCCAGGCTAATAACTAGAATAATAATCTAGAAAGCATCTAGAGAGATTCCTGGATACATGCAATCCCGGTATCCCAGCGACACCAGATGAATTTGGAGCTCTCCGTCGTGAGGGGCACACTTCCAGCACGTCGTCGAGTGTTGCATTACCAGAAAATGATTATACCAGATAAATCTATATTATGTATCATTTTATTTGGATAACTCGGATAGTCTGCAGGACATGTGCCTGTAAGGAATCTCAACTTGCATGTGATAATTATTAGGATAGTAATTAGGGTCGTGACAACCCTAGTTAGCTAATGATAGCAAGACGTATAGCATGATTGGCCGTGATTGCTTGATTTTCAGTCTAGTCCCGTCCTGATTTATTTATCAGTAATTGATCATGAGAACTGTACTTGACGCCTGACTACAGATATTCCTGTTTAATACTCTAGAGCATGCTTAACTATTATTTTACCTGCTGCACTTATTTACTATTTTCTTATGTTATTTTTTATTGATTTGTCTGCATACTGGTTTTTAGTTCCTAAATTGGCTTCCTTGTTGTACTTTACTGTTTTGGGATCTGACCCCACTGGTTTTGTATGGCCAGATATCGGAGCAATACCGCAGGATCTTTTGTACTTCCCTCCCTAAGATGGTGAACATGAGGAGCACCCAAGGATATGAGTGACTTTCTCCTTCATCGCCTACTTAATCTTGTATAATTATTCTTTTGAGGCGTTTGGCCACCGAGCACGTATTTAGCTCATGTTTTGGAACTTCACATTCTAGCCTGCGGGCATACATGTAAAACATATTCTAGACTATAGTTAGAGCTGATCATGTAATATTATACTCTGCTAGTTCTTCATTTTGGTATATAGCTTCATGATCATCTGTGTATGTATAGTTTGGGATGCCTTACTATTATATGTTTTAGTGATCATATATCTTGTAACTTGTTGCTTGCTTGAGATTGAGACACCTAGGATTATCATAACCTGAGATTGATTGTTGGATTGTAGAGTAAACCCTAATATGTCTAGACAGCCGTAACCGTATCTCGGGACATAGAGTACTTTGGTATACGTAGCTGGCTTTGTCTGCCTCCACTCTCTAGTATTCTAATTCAGTGGCGTGACACGGTTTTAGTGGTGGCCCATGCAGGTCTAAAAAATTTAGAAGTGTAGGGTTTACCAGTGTTTAGATGTCTCAAATACTACTCCTTGATCTTCTCCAGTATCGAAATTATATTCCTAAAATCTTGATTCAACATTGGCTTTGATCCTCGATCAATCATGTCCGTTCCTTTGATGATCTTGTGTCCTTTATCTTTCAGGAACACTGTTCCTGATCCTTCTGATCATCCAGCCCGAGATCCACCAATGGCAGGACATCATCTAGCCGACCAATAGACTCTTAAGGTTCAGCCTCAGCATTCTGAATTAGAGTCCAGGATGGCTCAAGATGTGGAACAACAAGTCCAGCCAGAACCACCAGTTGTACCCGCAGTGGCAGTTCTGCCAGTTCCACAGAATGCAGAAGGTGATACCCAGGCCCTGATGGGGATTATCAGACAGTTACTAGCATCTCAAGAGCGATGGGGTGACGCTCTCACCCAGTCAGTACAGGAGGCCTTGGAGAGAGGCGAACATCGTGCCAACAACTCGGCAAGCCACTTTAAGTGCCTCCAACCCTCGTATCTCTATGGCACTGAGGATGCGATTGCATCGGATGCTTGGCTTCAGAACACTAAAGCTATTCTAGAGGCAGCTGGAGTTTCGGCTAGAGAGAAAGTATCAGTGGTCCGGCTGCAATTGCTAGATTTGGCCCAAGACTAGTGGCAGCACAGATGGTTTCCTTGGCAATGTCGTCCCCTGGGCCGTATTCAACAAGAGATTCCAGACAAGGTACTTTGATGCGGTGTCATGTTATGACCTTCAACAAAGATTTAACAACTTGAAGCAGATGGGCAGGACTGTCGACGGCTATGCGGCATAATTTTGCAGACTTAGTTGGTTTGCTCCCACCTTGGTGGCAACCGAACTGGATAGAGCAAGAAGATTCCAGCAGAGACTTTACCTGGAGATCATATTGGCAGTTGAACAACATGAGTTCCAGACTTTTGATGTTGTGCTAAGAGCAGCTAAGAGACATGAGTATACCTCCCAGAGAAATGTGGATAGGACTGGAGGACAAAAAAGGACCCATACATTAAGAGGTTTTACAAGTGGCGCATGGCACTGCTGGCGTATGCAGACACTAGTTAATTAGTGGCGTATGGTACTGATGGCACACGGGAACAGTAGTTACTTAGTGGCGCATGACATTGATGGCACACGGAAATACTAGTTGTGACCCTGGATTATTATGGCATCGGGGGCTTGATCACTGTGGCACATGGCCTTTGATTACTGTTGGATCATGGTAGCTATTTTTCTGGGTTGCATAGTCATTCTGCTACTTGATTTCCTCTAAGTTGATCTTGGGGCACATGGTTGTTGGATGCATGGATCCAAATTTCTCATGCTTCTACAAGCCCCCTTCAATGTTTTTAAACTGATAAGTTTGGAATACTTTGAATAAGAAGCATGGAGGAGAGGACTTTGGGCCACATGGATGGCGGATCGCATGGACAATTCTTTATCAGGCTATCAAATATCCATTTAATGCCGAATTTGGTTCGATCCTTGAGTGGATTTTTGTGGCTCTGCACCATCTCTCAGTAAGGATCCCAAAGTGACAGTTTCTCAAAGGATAAGGTTGAGTGGAAAACCCAAGCATTGCCGTCATAATTAATGCTGACAACGCAGCGCAAGAATCAAGGAATTGCCACCATCTTCTTTTGTACTATAAATAAGGGTTTTTGCAGAAGAGAGTGAACTTTTGTGAATGCGAATAATCTATTAGAGGTAATATGAACGTAGTAGGGCATTGCATTCTTTCGGTCATTCCACTGAGAATTTTGGTGGGCTCATTATCTATGGCACACTTAAGTACAAATAAATGAGTTAAAATGACAACCACTATCAGAGGTAATATGGACTTGATAGCGGAATGCGCTCTTATGGGGAAAAGAGTAATTTTATGTAGACTTATTACCCATGGAGTATCGAAGACTGGGTACGAATAATAAGTTAAAATAACTGACACTATCAGGGGTCTTAGAACAATGTGATAACAGACAGTTTGGACGAATGTTTGCTTAGAGGTATTATGGACATGGAAAACTTTGATCCGGGTATCCCAATACGTGTCTGCTCAGAGGTGATGTGGACATGGCAGAGATGGGGCTTTATGGAAAATCAAGCTTTTGGGGGGGGGGAAATAATTCATAGGTAATATGGACATGATTGTTTTGAGATAATTCTGCTGGAGAATTGGTTTGTGGACTTTGGGTATTGTGCTAAAGGTAATATGGACGTAGCACAACACCGTAGTTTATTAAGGATGTCCCACTGGGAGAATTTGGTGGAATTATTACTTCTTGTGCACTTGGGTGCAAGTAATAAGTTTGAGACAAGCCCGACCATAGGTGATATAGACGTGGCAGGTTTTATGGACTTAACACCTCTAGCATACTTAGAGCTAAGTACGGGTGATAAGTTTAGATGACGACCGATTTCAGAGGTAATATGGACGTGATAATCGATAGTCAAGTTGAGAAGTTTTCTCAGAGGTAAGAAGGACGTGACAAACTCTACTGGGAAGGATGTGAGAATGATATCTCAGAGGTAACGCGGACGTGAGCTAATCTATAGTCATACCGAGAGGTTGGGTACGATTATGGTATTTTTGTGGAAGAAAAAGGAAACCAGCCAGAGGTAATATGGACGTGGCAGTAATATGGATGTGGCAAATTTTTTTGGATGGATAGCATGGGCAGCTCATAGTTCAGAGATAATATGGACGTGAATCGTTTGCTTCCATTGAGGATATCCCACTGGGGGATCTTTGGTGGACATATTACTTCTTGCACACTAGAGTACAAGTAATAAGTTCAGAACAAAACCCTATCAGAGCTGATATGGACGTGATTGGTTTTGTGGACCCAATACTTCTTGCGCGCTTGAGGGAAAGTAATAGGTTCGAGACAAGCTATGCCAGAGGTGATATGGACATGACAGGTTTTGTGGACTTAATACCGCTGGCATACTTAGAGTTAAGTACGGGTGATAAGTTGAGATGACAACAGATATCAGAGGTAATGTGGATGTGATAATCGATAGCCAAAACTGGAAGATTTGCTCAAAGGTAATATAGACATGGCAAACTCGGCCGAGGAGAAATAGAATAAAAGTAATTCATAGGTAATATAAACGTAAACCAATATCCGAAAACTCACCCAGGAGTGGTTTGCTGAGTGTGGTCTATCCGGGTATGTAAATAGACCTGAGGGTTACTCCACTGGGGAGATCGTTAGGATGATAGCTCAGAGGTAATATGGACGTAAACTAGCGTCTAATAAGTCTGGTTTGGGTGGTCCCTGCGGGAGTGTGCAGATGGACCTGAGAATTTCTTCGCAAAGGAGCTTTTGAGGATCCATTATCCATTGCGTATCCAGGACTCCTGAATACAGATAATGGCTTATTAAGAAAGGATAATATTATGCATAGGCACTCGCTGGGGATGAACAACAAGAAGTGGGAACCATGTACATCATGGTTATCATGCTCGGGATAGAGAGAAGTACAAGTCTAGACATAGATATAGTACTTTTTTAGAAACTTGCCGTTGATGGAAAATATGAGCAAGTCGCCATTAGGTTTTGCCAGTCGGTAGGCGTCGTTGGAGAATACAAAGTCTACGATGATCCATTTGGGTTGGAACTTGTCGGCCATCTTATGGGTCATAACCATCGGCCTTCTTACTATCAAGACGAGGTCACCCACTTGGTAAGTCCTCTTCTTGACCCATTTATTAAAGGCTCCTGAGAGGCGCATTTGGTACAGCTCAATGCACTGTTGAGCTAAGAGACGTTTCTTATCGAGTACTTCTAACTCTTGTAGCCGTCGACGGTGATTATCATCAACGATTAACCAGTTGGACATAGCTACTCGGAGTGACAGAATTTGGATCTCGATGGGGAGGACCGCTTCGCTCCCGTAGACCAAGGAGAATTGCTTGCTACCAGTCAGTATCCAGACCGTTGTTCGATAAGCCCAGCGACATTCACCTAGCTTCTCATTCCAGTCGCGTTTATTGGATGACACGAACTTTTTGAATAGCTTTATGATGGTCTTGTTGAATGCTTTCGCCAGACCATTTGCTGCTGGGTTGTAGGCAGTTGAGGTGCTATATTTTAAATTCAATTTTTATAGCAAAACCAGTAAAAAGTATGACTTACAAACTATGGACCATTATCATGGATGATCCTTCGTGGCAAGCTGAAGCGGTATATAACGTGATGCTTGATGACGCTGAACATGTTTGATATTTTTACCTCGACAAGTGGTACGGCTTCTGTCTCTTGGAATAGTAGTCTGTAATAGCGAGGATAAATAGATGTCCCTTAGATGAAGGTGGTCTGATCGACCCTATGATATCCATGCCCGGGCTTCGAACGACAAAGAAGCAACTATCAGATGTAAAAATTTGAGGGTTGGTGGATATAGTCTGCGTGGATTTGGCACGCTTGGCACTTCCTCGCATAGTCAACGGCCTCCACTACCCTTGTTGGCCAATAGTAACCCATTCTATGAAGACGGTCCTGTAGCTTGGGTCCATGCTGATGGACACCGCAAACTCCATCGTGAGCCTCGCGGAGAGCCTGCTTCGCTTCTGCATTCGATAGGCATCGTAGAAGAAGACCATCGTAGGAACGGCGATACAATATTTTGGTACTCGTATCGTAATAGAACCGGAGGAAACATCTTCTGATGGAAGTGGATTCCTTTGGGTTCTCGAAGAGAATTCCATAGGCTGCGTAGTCGATGAATGGGAGTCTCCACTCTTAGGAATCAGTGCTTGTCTCTACTGAGTAGCTCATGCACAGACATAGATTATTTTTTGGGTAGACCAGCTCTTGACCGACCATGGTGATCAGTTCATGAGTATTGACTGGAACAATTAAAGAGGTTGCGAGGCGGCTAGGGCATCAGCCTCGATGTTTTGAAGTCGAGGGATATGCTCTATGAAGAACCCCTCGAAGGTGGAGATAATGTCAAGCACGGCTTGATGGAAGGCCATTAAGTCTTCATTCCGGACTTCGTACTCGCCTCGTGCTTGATTGACTATCAATTTGGAGTCATCGTAGGCCTCTAAGTAGTCAACTCCCACTTGTTTAGCGAGATGGAGCCCAATGACGAGAGCGTTGTACTCTACCACATTGTTAGAGCATGGCTCTGTGAGAGATTAAGCATGATTAATGACCAGATCGTGTGGGAAAATCAGTACTATCCCGTTGCCAGCGACAATATCACCTTTGGGCCCTGTTCTTGAAGCACCGTCGAAGAACATTTGCCAAACAGCTTATTCTCTTATGGTTATGTTTGAGTCCGCTACTTCGTCTGGGATCTCCTAGTAGAGATTAGAGGTTTCCGGTATATGATAGGCTGCTAGAAAATCTGCCAATGCTTGGCCTTTTATCGCCTTTTGTAGGACAAATACCATGTCGAATGGTGACAACAATATTGTCCATGTGGCCAGGCAAGAGTTGAACGCACCGGGTTTAGTCATAAGGACCCTGAAAGAATTGACTCATGAGATCACATGGCTGGTTTGCCCTGCCATGTAATGTCGGGTCTTCTGAATGGCGAAGACCAGAGCGAGGCACTCATTCTCAATAGGGTTGTACCTGTGCTCGGCGAGGGCCATTATTCTGCTAACATAGTAAATGGCATATTTATGACCTGGATTACTTTTCTAGGCTAGTAGAGCTCCGAAGGAGTGATCCATCGCCCGCACATATAGTAAGAAGGGTCTTCCCACAATGGGGGCCCCAATATTGGGGGTTCATGAGATATTCCTTGATATCGTCGAAGGTGCGATGGTATTCTTCGTTCCAAACAAAGGAGACTCCCTTCTTCATGAGCTGAGTGAACGGATGACAATATCCAAAGAGGTTTGATATGAACCTCTTGATGTATGAAAGTCTTCCTTGAAG
This sequence comes from Iris macrosiphon, assembly GCA_036927795.1. Classification (NCBI taxonomy): domain Eukaryota; kingdom Viridiplantae; phylum Streptophyta; class Magnoliopsida; order Asparagales; family Iridaceae; genus Iris; species Iris macrosiphon. Next base: position 196,104,491 of record JAYESA010000007.1, read on the forward strand.
GCCACAAAGTTCTCTGAGGTTCTTCGGTGGGCGCATTTCAAGGATTACTTTAGTCTTGTTAGGGTCTACGTGGATACCCCTCGAAGTTATGTAAAACCCAAAAATTTGTCAGTGGAGTCTCCCAAGAAGGACTTGGTAGGGTTCATCTTGAGCTGGTGCGTACGCATGAGGCTGAACACATTCTTAAAGTCTTGGAGGTGATCATCTTTGGAGCGACTATTGACGACGATGTCATGAACGTAAAACTCTACCGTCTTGCATAGATGTTCACAGAAGATGGTGCTCATAGCTTGTTGGTATGTAGCACGTGCACTCTTCAGACCGAAGGGCATGACTGTGTAGTAGTACACTCCTATCGGCGTTCAGAATGATGTATGCTTCTCGTCATCAGAAAACATCTAGATTTAATTGTATCTGAGAACCCGTCCATGAAGGACATGCGCTCGAATCCATAAGTGTTGTCAATCATTATATCTGTAATCGGAAGGAGAAACTCATCCTTAGGGCACGCTACATTTAGATCATGAAAGTTAATGCAGATCCAGATCTTCCTGTTCTTTTTGACGACGGGCGCAATGTTGGATACCCAAGCTGGATGTTGTTTCTCGCGGATGAAGCTACTAGCTATCCGTTTGTTGACTTCAGCTTCGATGGCGTTCATGATATTCGGCCAGAACTGCCAATGCTGTTACTTGACCGACTTAGTATTTGACAAGATGTTAAGCTTACGGACCATAATTTGGGGGTCCTGTCCTGGCATGTCTTCGTAACTCTAGGCGAAGACATTGATGTATTCTCTGACAAGCTGTAGCAGAAATTCTTGATCCTCATTGGATAGACTTTTGTTAATGAAGATCGATTTAGGGGAGGATTTGTCGCCCAGATCGATTTGTATGACTTCATCCTCAATGGAAGGTTCTCGCTGTTCAAACTATATTTTCCATTGTGCGTCTGGGCGTTGGGCCCACAGTTCTACTTCAAAGAGTCTAGGTGGATCCTCGTTGTCTTTCTTAGGGTTAGATGATACCATGTTGGCAGATAATATTTGTTTGAGCATCTCCCCGGTACTGATGTTGGAGTCCCAATAGGAAGATTCTAAAATATGAGAGTGTAACTCATCTTCTTTATCCGAGCCTTCAGGGGTAGTGGGAGGCGTGACGTACCCTAAGACATGCTTGGTCTTAGTAGTAATCATTGGCCTTGCCTGCAGGAGCCTGCAGATGCAGAGGCAGCCGTCGACCTTTGTCTTCAGCCGTCGACCTTTGTCTTAGTAGTAATCATGTGCCATCATTATAGCCGTCGTCTGGGTAGTCGAGCCGTATCCCTTTGTCAGAAGTCCAAACGTCAGGTTTATTGCAGGATCTTCATTGCAGGGTCTGACAGGTTCACTTTAGAGAATACGAAGCATCTTTTGTATACCTCAATGCTGCGTCTGAAAGAGGATGAGTTTTACGCCCTAGAGGCAATGAAGCACCCTGTTTTACGCTGAAGCGACTTGGACGTACTGCCTTACGCGGATGGTCCTTTGAGCTTATATTTTACGCTGTGTTCAGCGGAAAAAAGCTCTGTTGCACGCTTGATGGCTTTGAAGGCCTATGCTTACGCTGCTCTGCACCAATATGCTGCGTATAGCCATCCGGCATATTTTTTATGCTTCTACAAGACCCCCTTCAAAGCTTTCAAATTTCTCGAAATTTGGAACGCTTTGAATGAAGCATGAACCGCTCCTCGTAACTCAAAACGTTTCTGAATGGGGCGTTGAAACGGTCGATGCTGACTTTATGGCGGATTTATTGGGACCGGTGTGACCTCTTTTGCCTATAAAAAGGCAGGGGGAGTTAACCTGTTCTCCCCACATTTCCATCACCACGCAGAGATGATCGCCGGAGTTCGTCGGGTCGACCTGAGGAAGAAGGAGATCATGTTCTTCCAGCGTCTAAGGAGCCAAAAAAGACGGCGTCTTTGAGCAAGTGTCTACTGCAACGATGGATCGTGGAAGGATATCTTAGCCTCCCTTGCTCGGGATAATCAGCAACTTTATATAGTGGTTCTTCGGGAGAGACGAAGAATCGTATTTTACCACGCTGCTTGCAAGTAGCGCCTTCTCCAGTTACCTCTGGTGACGAGAGGCAGACAGACCGGCTAGAGTGGCGGTGGTCTGTAGGGAAGCAGAATTACCCTGCTTTCCTTCTGTTGGAGGATAGGTCATATGCCCAATTTTGTATCCTCCCTCCACTGATCATCTTCTTCGAAGAAGAGGAAGACCGTCACCAACGTGAGAACCCGTCAAAACAGATCCTCGGTGCGGTCTTTCGACGATGATGAGGAAGCCCCTTTGTCGAGGGAGTTTCCCTCAGATGTAACCATAAAAATGAAGAAAAACCCTTGTAGATTGGATTTTCCTCATATGTAATCATGATTTTGATTTTAATAAAATCGTCTTTCTTCTCCGCATATGATCGTTTTGCCATACGTTGCTGTGAAGTCTGAATATGTGTAGCTTCGACACGTCTGATTCTTTACGTCGACTCTGTTTAGAAAGAGTGCTAGGTCCTGTCCTTTATGCATAGCGAATAGTTCATAGAACGCTGTTGAGCATTTTGAGCATTTAGACCTGTCCTGCTGCTAGGACTGAGGAACCGCGTAGAATTTTTGTTCAGACTTCGTCTTCAAGAATGACTTCTCGAAAATCCCTTGGAACAGGGTCGAGGAATGGCTGTCGAGCTGAGTTTGCCATCTTGATAGACGAGATATTCAGACTGGAGCCTGGATGAACCTCCATTTGACCCGAGAAGAGTAATTTCTCAATGTTTGAACTCTGTATGCTTCGGGTACTTGGGATATTTTGAGGTCAAGAAGGAGTATCTTCTGTGTGAACTCCTGTAATCGACCGTCTTGAGAACTGTTCGAATATGCGGAAAGTCAGAGATCCGTAGTGTAGATGAGCTAAAAATCCTCAGTTCGTAGCCTATTGAGCGTAGAAAGCCACTGAGCTTGAGATCATCGATTTGGTATCTGTTGAGCGTAAAGTCGTAGGTTTGTAGCCTCTCGAGCATAAAAGCTACCGAGCACAAAGGCATCCGGGCATAAAACCATAGACTTATAGCTTGCGAGTGTAAAACCGTAGATCTGTTGCTGTCGAGCGTAGAAAGCTCCTTAGCGTAGAACTGTAGATTTATAGCCTGTGAATAAAAGAAATCTTCCGGGTGTAAGGTCGTGGATCCGTTGCCTCCGAGCGTAAACTAAACGCCACCGAGCGTGAGATCATCGATTTGGTATCTGCTGAGCGTAAAGTCGTAGGTTTGTAGCCTCTCGAGCATAAAATCTACCGAGCACAAAAGCATCTGGGCATAAAATCATAGACTTATAGCTTGCGAGCGTAAAACCGTAGATCTGTTGCTGTCGAGCGTAGAAAGCTCCTTAGCATAGGAACCGCTGACCTGCTTTTGCACGAAAAACTCTTCGAATTTGCTGACTGTCCATCTTTCGAGAGTAGTGGGCTGACGTAGTACCAATCATAACCAAATATTTAATTATGAGATTTGGTTAGGGTTTCGAGGAGCCCGTCCGAGGGTTTGAGGAGTCGACCCGAACTCTATATATATCCCAAACTTTTGAGAGAAAAACTGTTTATCCCTCTTCTGCGAAAGAGAGCGTTCGATTGTTTGAGTTTTTCCCCTCGTTCTTTCTCCGAGCACTCCGAGTTTTCAGAAATGGCGCCAAAATAAACCTCCTCCACTAAGGGAAAGAGCACAGGCTCTTCTTCTCGTTCTTCTGCCCCGGCGAGAGAGTCTTCGGTCGGGCAAGGTGAACTTCCTTCTGAGCGAAGCCTCCTGCCGACGAGTAGCGCACCCGGCCTTAGAGGTATAGCCTTTGGGATGACGAAGAACGACGAAAAATCCTTCGCACACGTTGAACGTGACCGCACTAGGTCGTCTTCTGTGCTAATAGCCTCTTTGAAGAAGATGACGCACGGAGACGTTTTTATCTTTTACGCCCACATTTCTAAGAACTCCATGTTTTCGCAGTTTTGAGCGTAAAAGCTCTGACTGTCGAAAACTTGGTGTATACTATAAAATTTTAGTTTTACGCTTGTGGATGGGACCTCCGGCGTAGTAACTAGAATTTTTGGCAGTCTGGCGTAAAGCACGGACAGTATACCGCCAATTACGCTTCAGGATGCGACTTCCGGCGTAAAATGTCCAAATTTTGTACAGTCTTGGCGTAAAGCACAAACTGTCGTTTCTTGGTCTTTATGTTGCAAGGTTTGTAATGACATGTTTTCCTTGCACTTTCGCAGTTAACTTGCATGAGTCTCCACTGGCCGAGGTGATGGGTTCCGCTGCCGGGATGCTGCACTCGAACTATCTGGAGGATATGTCGCACGTGACATTTCCTATCTCCGGACCCCAGTATCCTGAAGGAAGGGAGATCTTGATATCGGCTCAGGGCGAGCGGACATTGCTGAACATGATTAACGGAGAGCCCCTGACGTACATAGACTGGGACCAGTACATCAAGCCGGCTTTTCTCTTTGGGGACATGATTGACAAACAGTCCCAGATGAAGCCCAAGAGAGAACCCTGGGTTTTCCCCGCTGAGAGTGTGGTCTTGTATCTGCCTACGATGCCGAGAGATTATCCCATCTCGGCTTTCTTCCATGCCACACATTCCAGGAGGATGTCGTGGACGCTGACTCCCGATCTTCACGGCAAGCCGGGGAAGATCTTTCATCTGAAAGGAGCTGACCAGGGATCGTTTGTCAGCCGTTCTTCTGGCGTCGTGACGTTGTTCAGGGGACTGTGCCCGGGCAGCGTCCCGAGTGAAGACAGTTCAGTGATCCAGCCAGTCCAATTGTCGACTTTCTGCAACGACTTCATGGTGCGAGGGGGGTATACCCCAAGAAGAATCCTCGGTGCAATGGGTGGATCACCCCAGCAAACCTCCGATGGACTTGCCTAGTTGACTGGGCCTTGAAACATTTTTGGAGAGAGCTGGAGGTCATCGGACTGTATGCTGCTGTGAGTGCAACGAGTGTTGGGTTGCCTCCCAACCCTAACCTGTTTCTGGCACTGATGGAGCGATATATTTCGCTCACCGGGACCTTTGCCACTCCACTAGGAGAGTTGGGGTTGGCCCTCCACGAAATGGCAGTGATCTCGAGACTGCCGATGGGGGATACCCCGTATGAAGAGTATGTTCCCACCAACCGGGAGTTGGAGGACTCGGACCCTCGGGTTGTGGAGGTGTATCAGGAGCTGATGTGCCACTACTTCGCATGCACTGCTTTTTATAATGAGCCTTCTGATTTGGCTCACACCACTAAGTGGATGTCCTACCTCTTCTTCCACCGGGCCAGGGCCGTCAAGTCGGAGAAAGTTTCGGGGGGCAAGAATGAGCCCGTGAACTGTTTGGGCGTGCTCAGTGCCCAGGTCGTCGAGGATCTTATGGAGGAGGCTAAAGCTCCAGATCAGTTTCTCACTGACGGGGTAGGAAAGTATCCTGAAGGCACTAAGGCCTATAGTTACTTGAGGCGCTATCGCAGGCCTTTGTTTGAGGAAGTCCGACTGGCTGATTTTCTCTCTATATGGCTGCGTCGAGTAGTGGTGCCCGATATCGCGTCCGCGGACCGCATTTACCGGAACATCCTGTGGCCTGCCGTGCGTCTAGTGTTCGGGACAAGACTGGGCTTGCTCCCTGCCATGGTATGCCGTATACAGGCTGGCCTGAGAGCCATGACTGATGGACTGCTCGTTGATGAAGCTCGGCGTGATAGCTTTCCCCGGGTAGAGTTACCATACCTGTACTTGATGGGATGGGTAATTCTCCACAACCCTCGGGTGATATCTCCCGGCCCTGGTAGTAGCGCGGGGGGTAGTTTCTTGCTGAACTACAAGGACTCCCTCTGGAACGTGAACACAGTCTTAGACTGTCGGTTGGTGCTGAGCCTCGGTCATTGCTGGAAGCTCCTCTGCACTGTCCCCTCTGTGCATCACAATCAGTCGGGGATTAGGCTTGAGGATTTAGGTGGAGAGAAGGCCAATCTTTCTCCGGAAGCTTTTAATTGGTTGGTCTGCATCAAACCCTCCCATTTGCTGTACAGAAGCGAAGATCATTGCTTCTTCGAGCCTTACTTGCCCAGTCGGTTCGCCAGGCAGTTTGGGTACGATCAGCTGCACGTGGGCAATGCCGTCACCGGCTTCAGGTCCAGGGGCGGACTCATTGATGGAGCCAGAGGATGGCAGTATTTTATCATGGGTTGTACGGGAGCAGTCTTTATCGTGCCGGTCGTCACCCTCTCCACAGAGCTGCGCATCCTCTATTCGTATGCCAGTTCTATGTGGCGATCAACACCTTCCATCACGATTTTGACATACGTGAAAGCTTTAGGGTGCCTTCTCCCAAGCCTGGGGGAAGAGTCGAAGTCCCCTCGGTTTCGTCTGACAAGGGTGAGGAGTCTGTTACTCCGGATGAGCCTCTGGTGTCGGTACCGAGGTGTGAAGTGCCTCCGCCTGCGGGGGCTTTGGCAGTCTCTGGGAAGCAAAGGGCTCCTGCCTCGAAGCATACTTTCCCTCGCAAGAGGAAGAAGTAGACGGTTAATCATTCTCTCCGGATTCCTGGCATTGAGGCTCCTAGAGAGGAACCTGCTGTCTCTCCTGTTGGGGATGTCTCTTTGATTGGAGGTTCCCCACCTTTTGGAGAGGGACCCTCAGTTTCGGCTGGTGGCGCCGGAGAACTCCTGCTTGAGGCTGCCGTTGCTGCCACTGCCTCCGGTAGTGGAATAAAATCGCCTGCGTGGCCGAGGCAAATGGGAGAATCTTTCCCTGGACCAGCAACGGATGAAACTCCTGCCGCGTTCGTGAGCATGACTAGCGAGATTCCAGCTGACGAACCTCGACTGCGTCTTGGTGAAGGCTTGGTAGAGCTCCTGGCGATGTCGGTTGGCCCACCTTCTTCTCCAGGTATGACAGTTCGTATTGCGTCATTAAGGCGTGATATAGCTACATCGGCTGCAGACGCGGCATATATACCGTTGGCTACGGGTAAAGGTCATCTTTATGTCTCCTCTTAGAAAGATTACTATCATATTGATATCAACTTTCTTGTCCTCTTTTCAGGGGATGGCGTCCATGGGAAGTATAGCGTTGAAGCACCTTCTGGCTCTGCTCGGGCTCCTGGCGATGATACGGAGGCGTTCGACTTCGAGGAGGAAATACCTTCGGGGGCCAGCTCGCCCGGAGTAGTTTCGTCACCTCAAGAGGAGGACGAACCCGTTATCGTGACCTCGCCTCTTGCGAGTATGCCGATGACTTCGACCGTCGTTGTCGCACCTTCTTCGGTCGCACTACCCGTCGAGGCGGCGGCTGTGGCCACCTCGTCTGCAATCATTCCTGGAGGAGAACTCGCCAATATCGCGGCCACTCCTGGCTTTCAACCAGATCTGGTTGCGCTGATCGAGCTGTATACCAGCCTCTTTTATACCAGTTTGAAAACGCTGATATCAATGGTGTTGGCCAAGAATCTGGATTTTGAGCGTCTGAAGAAGGCTTCCCAGTTTTTGATTGGGGCGGTCACGGAGTTCGACGATTCTGGGGTAGCTGACGCCCTGGAGGCGATGGTTAATGGGTTGGAGCAACCTATTAACGAATACTTATAGCTGACTCGGGGCAGTTTTGAAGCTGAGGTCCAGGCCAGATACGACTTCATGACTGCGCAGCTTACCAAACAGCTGGAGAGCCTAGATAACTCCATCAAAGCACATAAGCTAGAGATGGATAAAAGAAAAGCTGTCGTGGAGGAGGCTCTTGCTCTTCAGATGAAGTGCCAATCCGAGCATGAAGGGAATGTAGCGAGGGCCCGCAAGTTGAAGGAAAAACTCGCTCTGGCAGAGGAGTGGGCTTCTCAGTCGTTGGCAGGTCTAGATGTAGCGACTGATCGACTGAGCACAGCCCGACGGGATCTGGAGCGTACAGAAGCTGCCCGAGCTGGCTCTCTTCGGGCAAGGGCCGAACTGTCCTTTACGAACAATCCCGAGGCACGGCTGGAACAGGCCCGCGTTGATGCCTTGGTTTCCAAGGACGAGAGGGTAGCTGCACTGGCGAAGCTGATTCGCGATCTGACCGCTCCCCCATAATGATGTACCTTTTTTTTTTTTTCCCAATGTAATTCTGCTCTTTTCGGGAATAAATAAAGTGAATCTTTTCTGACTTTGTGGACCCATCATTTCAGAATGTAAATGACAGGTTTGGGCAAGAGTGATATCAGAGGTAGTATGGACGTGATAGACTCTCGACAAACTTCTAGAAGGACATACCTATTCAGAGGTCATAGGGACATGATAGAATATGACCTAACTAGTTTCGTTTTAGAAGTAGTTTTGTCAGAACTGAGATTCTCGCTATATTCTACTTGAGTAGAGGGGGTTTAAGCATAGTACTTCTTCAAGAATTTACCGTTGATAGGAGCCATGAACAGGTCTCCATTAGGCTGGGCTAACCTGTAAGTGCCGTTCGAGAACGTTGTCTCGATCACATAAGGGCATTCCCACTTGGGCTGAAATTTCCCTTTACTCCTGTGAGTAAGAATCATCGGCCTTCTTATGGCTAAAACTAGCTCGCCGACTTTGAACACTCTTTCCTTTACTTTATGATTGAAGGCTCCGGAAGTACGTGCTTGGTAGAGCGCGATGCGCTGTTGAGCTTGGAGGCACTTCTCGTCTAATCCTTCTAGCTCTTGAAGCCTTAACAGGTCATTCTTTTCTTGAGTCAGCTTATTAGTCACGGCTATCCTGAGTGACGAAATCTGAATTTTAATGGGGAGAACTGCTTCGCTTCCGTAGACCAGTAAAAATGGGGTACAACCTGTTGGTGTTCGTACCGTTGTGCGGTACGCCCAGAGACATTCGCCCAGCTTCTCATCCCAATCTCTTTTGTTTGAAGAGACGAACTTCTTCAAGAGTTTGATAATGGTTTTGTTGAAAGCTTCCGCCAAACCATTAGCAGCTGGATAATATGCCGTAGAGGCAATATTATGTATCCGATTTTTATCGTAAAATCTATGAAACGCTTGGCTAATGAACTGAGGTCCATTGTCATGGATTATCCTTCGGGGAATCCCAAAACGATAAATGACATGATGCTTCACGAAGCTGATTACATTAGCTGCCTTTACCTCAGCAAGAGGGATCGCCTCTGCCTATTTGGAGAAGTAATCCGTGATGGCCAGTATGAACCGGTGACCTCTGGAAGAAGATGGGTGAATAGGACCAAAGATATCCATATCCCATGCTTTGAAAGGCCAGGATGCAACCGTAGGATATAGATATTCAGACGGTTGGTGTATGAAGTCTGCATGAACCTGACAGGCCCCGCATTGTCTTGCATAGTTGATCGCGTCCGTGATCATAGTGGGCCAGTATTAGCCCATTCTCCTGATACGATCCTGTAGCTTAGGACCGGGCTGCTGCTCTCCGCATACGCCGTCGTGAGCTTCCCGGATAATCTGTCGTGCTTCGTCGTTAGAGAGACATCTCAATAGTAGTTCGTCGTAGGTCCGGCGATATAGGCATTGTGAAGATGCATCGAAGTAGAAGCGTAATGATCGTCTTTTGACGGATACTGCTTCTTTGGGGTCCTCCGGCAAGATTCCGTATGCGACGAAATCTATGAAGGGACTTCTTCAGTCTCTTTTAGGGGGATCTGTATTCACAGCGTAGCTGCGTTCTATGTGAAAGTTGTTCTTCACACAGAATAAATCTCTGTTAAGAAAGATTACCGAATCCTGCCTTCTTATAGGAGTGGCTAAATCCGCAGCTAGACTGGCTAGGGCATCAGCTTCCAGATTCTGAGATTGAGGTACATGCTCTAGGAAGAACCCTTTAAATGTCATGGCTATCTCGACTGCTGCTTGGTGATAGGGGATGAGGTCTGGATTCCGGACTTCATATATTCCTCTGACTTGATTGACGATAAGCAGAGAATCACCGAAAGCTTCCAGGGAGACGACCCCCAGCTCTTTGGCGACTTAGAGCCCGATTAGTAGAGCGTTGTATTCTGCCACATTGTTGGAGCATGGCTCGCTAAGAGAATATGCTCGGTAGATGACGAGTTTATCAGGAGTGACCAGGATGATTCCTACCCCTGAAACCACGTTTTCCTGGGGACTAGTCCTGGAGGCGCCGTCGAAGAACAGTTGCCATGCGTCACTTTCTATTGCGGAATTATATTCTATAACTTCGTCGGGAATGTCCTCGTATAATTTGGAGGCCTCCGGGATCGGATGAGCATCTAGGAAGTCAGCCAGTGCTTGGCCTTTGATGGACTTCTGCGGGACGTATACCATATCATATGGTGTTAACAGCATCGCCCAAGTCGTGAGTCGGGAATTAAGAGCACTTGGCTTGCTCATCAGTACTCGAAGAGGGTTGATCCTGGAGATGATATGAATAGTCTGGCCGGTGACATAGTGCCGCATCTTCTGGATAGCAAATATCAGAGCCAAGCATTCTTTCTCCACTAGGTTGTACCGGTGTTCGGCTCCGACCATCATCCTGCTGAGGTAGTAGATAGCCTGTTCATGCCCCATATCGTTCTTCTGCGCGAGAAGAGCTCCTAGAGAATGATCCATCGCTCGAACGTACAGCAAGAATGGTCTTCCCATGACGGGAGGCACCAGAACCAGCGGACTGGTGAGGTAGCGTTTGATATCCCCGAATGCTTGCTGACAGGTTTCGTCCCATATGAAGGATACACCTTTCTTCATGAGATGCGAAAAGGGCTGACATCTTCCCGAGAGGTTGGATATTAACCTCCGGATATAAGCCAGACGGCCTTGAAATCCCCGGAGTTCCCTCAGATTATGGGGCGGTCGCATTTCTACGATGGCCTGGACTTTGTCAGGGTCCACTTGGATGCTTTTGGCGGTGATGACAAATCCCAGGAATTTGCCACTAGATACACCCAGAAAGGACTTCGTAGGGTTCATCTTGAGTTGATGTTGGCGCATTAACCCGAATATCGTCCTCAAGTCTTGAATGTGATCATCTTTGAGGCGGCTCTTGACGGCTATGTCGTCCACGTAATATTCTACTGTTTTGCGTAAATGCTCATAGAATATGTTACTCATAGCCCGTTGGTATGTAGCCCCGGCGTTCTTCAATCCGAAGGGCATGACCGTATAGCAATATACTCCCAACGGGGTCCGGAAGGCAGTGTGCTTCTCGTCTTTAGGATGCATCTTGATCTGATTGTATCCTGAGAATCCGTCCATGAAAGACATGCGTTCAAAACCGCAGGTGTTGTCGATCATGATGTCCGTGATGGGAAGAGGGAACTCATCCTTGGGGCAGGCTGTATTCAGATCTCGGTAATCGATGCAGATACGTATTTTCCTATTTTTCTTCATGACTGGGACAACATTGGCGACCCAGTCGGGATGTTGTTCTTCCCGAATGAAACTGCAGGCTATCAACTTCTTGACTTTAGCTTCGATGGCGTCCATTATGTCCGGGCGGAACCGGCGTTGGTGCTGCTTTATAGGCTTCGAGTCGGTCAATATATTGAGTTTATGAGTAGCCACCTTCGGGTCAAGGCCCGACATGTCCTCATAATTCCACGCAAAGACGTCGATATATTCTTTTATCAGCTGGATAACTTTTTCCCTTTCAGCTGGGGAAAGATTGTTACTGATGAATATCGGTTTTGGCGAAAGTTCACCCCCAACATCAACCTGGATAACTTCGTCTTTGGTGGGAGATTCCCTCTGCTCGAAGCAGAATTCCCATTGCGTATCCATTTATTGAGCCCAAGAGTCATTCTCAAACCGCTCAGAATCCTGTTCGTCTACTTCAAAGGGATCTGCCACCACCATATTTGCCGATAATGCTTGCTCAAGAGCGTCAGGTGAGTCGGAGGGCGACGAGCCATTCTGAGAAGAGGAAAAGATATCCTCGTCCGACTAAGAGGAGATGGCATATCCCAATCCGAAATGAGTTCGTTGATAGTAGGGGTCGCCGCGCAGCGGCGTTCGTCTGCCTCTTCCGTAGTTGAGGCCTGGCTTCCGCTCCAAGTCGTAGCCCATGTTTTGTATGATCCTCAACGCTTGCAGGCTGTATTGGTAAACTTGCATTTTCCCAGTATCGTCATTGAAAGAATCTTCCTGGATAGCCGGTTGATTGCGCATGCGGCCGAAGACTATTGAATGCTGGCTGCTGCAGGTAGGTAGGATAATGAAGATAGAACCCTCATGTGGTCCATATGTCGTGACGACGTTGGATGATGACGCTACTTTCCAGACATACGGACGGTAGAAGTTCATAACTTCCAAGAATTTTTGTGCTATGGGTTCTACCTCGTCACGAAAAGTGGATTCCTGATTTGGAATTTGAGCGTTAACGTACTAGAAAAGAGGATGTTTATTATCATCTGGAACTCCGTTCCTGGTCGTATTTACATCGGTCGGCCGCCCGTTGCGCCGGAGGTTGATGACCAAGGGTGGAGGCTTCTGGTTCAAAGTGACCACTAGAGAATCACTCTCTTTTCTTGACCTGGTTTTGTTCAGGTGAATAGCCATAGGCTCCATGGCTTTTGGACGAGTGGTTCGTCCTTTCACTCTGATTGACAGCGGTAGTGCGGCAGAGGGTTCTTCTTGCTTCCGGTGGGATTCCTTCCCTGCCTCGCCTGACACTTCTTTCGTATGGTCTTTAGAGTACAACACGACATCGGAATAGTAGGATTCTACTCCTTTAAACGGGTTTAGGTCAGCAACCTCCGTTTGTACCGTTCCTTGGGGGTCTACATATTTGAGATATTTATGTAGAGTTGAAGGAACGATATTGTGGTCGTGGATCCACGGTCTTCCCAGCAAAATATTGTAGGACACCTCTGAATCGATGACGTAATACGTGGCCACCGATCTGAGGTTGCCAATCTGGATCCTCAGGCGAATTTTCTCCAACGGCTTACTTCTTCCGGCGTTGAAACCCACGATTGTAGTGGAGGTGTAAGCCAATTCGCTGGTAGGAATCCTCAACGGTCTGAGCAGACTGTGAGGGATGATGCTGATCGACGATCCCGGATCTATGTGAATCCGATCGACCTCCATGGAACTGACGTACCCGGTATAATAGAGGGGCCTGACATGCTTGTAATGTTTTAACAGCATGTCGTCTTGGGTGAAAGTGATATTTGGGACCACCTCTATCACGCTGTGGCATTGAGGACACGCCACTGGTTCTTCGTCGGGGGACTTGAGCTGGGTCAAGCATGCCTCCGCCTGTATCAGCGCTTCAATCAGGGCTAGACGAGTGTCTTGGGAGAGCCTGAGTAGCTCAAAGATGGAGAGCCTGGCTGGTGTATTAGCCAGTTGGGCCAGGATGTCGAAGTTGTAGGGCTTCTCAAAACCTTTGTTTGGAATATTTTTCACAGGTTTATCAAAGCGCACTTCTCTTTGCTTCCCCTAGTCCGCCGGAGTCGGTTTTGAAGGGCTGGCATCTGGTACGACGGGGCCTGGTCCTGAAGGTTTGGCAGCCGAAGCATCCGCCGGTGCATCTTCCTGACTTGCTCCGTAGTCGTTGAGGTAGGCTTTCCCTGAACGGGTTGCAGCAAATACCTTGTCTTCGTCTGATGGCGAAGAAGTTGCAACCATATGGCATGGTTTGCATTTGGAGCACTTTCTAGATGTAGCCTTAGTAGCTTTAGTCTCCTCCTCGAGCTCTGACACCAAATCCGGATGAACCCACATAATCTCGCCCTGCCGGGTGGTTAGGGGTACCAGGTCATGATTTTGACCCCTAGCTGGAGGGAGATTGATGATGTTCATCGTGGTCCGGGAAATGGGTGTGACACCGTCCGAGACTTTTTGGGAAGGCAGATTGCCAAACCGCAGAGAGATCATGTTGGCCGTGACCGTCTTCTCGGTGTTGTGCAGAGTGATGGCCTTAGCATCGATTAACCCCTGGATCTTCCTTTTCAGTATGTAATACGCCTTCGTTGGGTGGTGTACGTATATGTGGAAGATGCAATATTTGGGGTCGTCAGTGCTGCCGACTTCTTGGGACTGCCTTAGCTCCGGAAGGGTGATCTTGCCACTCTTGACGAGACACTCGAATATACTTGGGATATCGTCGTCGTCAAAAGAGTAGACTTCGACGGGCCTGGAAGTCCCGGGTCTCGTTTGCGTGGTCGCCGCAGTCTTTTGTCTGGACGTATTGATCGCCAGAGCTTCTTTTCCTTTGGAGTTACGAGGATGGTCGTTGCTGGAAGATGACCTTTTGCCTCTGTCAGAGGCGGAGATCATGATGCCATTGTCGTGCGCCTTACGACTATTGTCTTCGGTGGCTACTGCCGAGATGATGAACAAGGGCCAATCATGGAACTGATATGGTCCTGTAAATACCGAGACTATGGGAAGGATGTTCTTCCTGCAAATGTCTACTAACGCAGAGTCTGAAACTCCTGGAGGCATCTGTAAGGTGGCCTGACGAAAACGTTCGACGAAGGTGCGAACGTCCTCCTTTTCCCTCTGCTTGACTTCGATGAGAGAGGACAAAGACATGTCCATTCCTCCCTCGTAGAATCGCGTGAAGAATAAAGCTTTGAAGTCCTCGAAGGAAGTAATGCAGTTGTCCGCCAAGCTACGGTACCACTGATAGGCTACTCCTGAGAGGCAGCCTTTGAACACCCGAGTGAGGAGGGCGTCATTCCCTTGTAGCAACACCGTCATCATACTGAAATAGTTCATGTACTGACTTGGTGATATTTTTCCCTCGAACAGAGCCATAGTCTGAGGTTTGTACCTCGGAGGGAAAGGGACCTCTTCCCAGATAGCTGGGTAAGGCTGGTTGATTCCCAGTTTTTTGAGCTGATCTTTGTGCTTCAAGGTGTCAAACTGGGCTTTCAACTCCCGCACTGCCTGCATCGGATTTTCAGTTGGAAGCGGGACTATGGTGTAGTGCGGAGTTGGTTGTATCGTGACTCCAACGGGAGGTAATATATTCTCCGAGTGAGGAAGCGGAGGAACTGCTGACTCTTGATCTAGAGCAGGCTCTTGGCTCGGGTTGGATGGTGGTAAGTCCACCCCCATATGTATCTGAGTTGGCGGGACCGATGCTTGAGCCATGGCCGTTGCGTGCTGAGTTAGCATCATCTGGTGCATGTTCTCCTTTATGGATTGTATTTGTTTCAGAGATGTCTCCAGTATAGTAATGCGTTATTCCGCGTTTCCTGATGGCGAAGCTTCCTCGCGTTCATCTTCCACGACGTAAACTCCTATTTCCCTGGGCGTCATCGAAGGATTAGTATAGGTCGCTGCAGAAGTCGACTATATACTCTCAGCATCTGATCCGGAAGATTGGCGACCCCCAGCGTCGGAATCAGACGAGTACGAAGCTGGTTGCTGTGACCTTGTACGGGTGTTTTGGAATACCCCAACTTCAGTGTTTCGGAGGAGGTCTTCGAATCTCCTTCGGCTCGGAGGCCTAGAGGGATGACATCTTGAGCTCGACCCTCCTCTAGGTATGTGTGAAGCCATGTTCACGGATGCATGCGCGGGCTCTTCTTCCTGGAAAGACCGAGAGTAGATCAATCGTCAAAAACTGACCGTTTTGCTTTAGAACAGCAGCAGTCAATCACAATTTTATGACTATTACAATATTGCTCGCCAGGAGGCGTAATAGACATGTTGGAAGGTCCCCTCTCCTTACGCTTCTGGATTACATATTTGCGTAAGTCAGGAGAAGTAGAGGAAGAAGACGACGGCTTGTTCCTTCTGTTCCCATCAGTGGGCATGCGGAGATTGGGCACCATGGTTTTCCCTATGCTACCTGTGTACAACAGACTGGCCATCTGGGTGGCGGATAATCCCCGAGGAGGGTGTCTTTCCTCAACCTGAGCTTGCTTTACGCCGTGGGACTTCGTCTGGCATAATTTGGAGATTTGCTCAGACTGACGTAAAGTTGAAGAGGTCCTCAGTCGGCCGTCGGCTTCTCGCGTAATCCGGAGGGTAGGCAGATTGCTCCATCGTTGGCGTAAAGGCCGAGAAGTTGAGTACTCTGTCGCTTACTTTCCCTTGCGGAAATCAGAGCGCTCATCTGGTTCCCCGTAGAGGTCAGATGTTGTCTTGTGCACGGAGCATGATTTGTACTTCCGATTTGGCACTGAGGCATCATCAGAAGTTTGGTCTGTACCGCGCGTAACGGGAGACTGGTTTCTACGCATAGAGCGCAGTGGATACTTCTGGGTTAGCGTTGAGGCTTTGCCCGAAGTTTCGTCTATACCGCGTGTAGCGGGAGACTGAATTTTACGTGCAGGGCACGGAGGGAGCAATGCTACAATCTCATTGGTCGGAGAGGTCGGAGAGATCGGAGAGTCCACAGGAATGGTAGAGGATGTCTTGGGCATCCAGACCTTGCGCAGCTTCCTGTTGTCTTGGACGGAGAGAGGGTGAGAGCTACCCCGGTTCGAAGCATGTCTTCGTAGGCAGACTGGTCGAATTGGACGACCAGTGTCTTCTTCACGGTTTCTGTAGATACCGCATCGTGTTGAGCAATTACTTTCTTATCAGAAGAGAAAGATGTCCCCAGCAGAGTCGCCATCTTGTTTGTGGTATTAAACGAAAGAATAAAAAATGTATTCATGATGGGGTTTATACGAAACCCGCCTTCTTTGGTTTACAAACAAACTTGTACAATTTGATCCTATACGAGAATATGGGAGTACAATTTATTTAATCTTAGTAGATATTGCTATAGATGTCTGATCTGCAGTCGATCACTTTAGCCCTTGGACCACACGATGTTGAAGAAGTGCCGTAGAAGACAGGAAGCAGCTTCGAAGGTTGCAGAAGAGGGTGGATGTACGATGCCAAAGTCGTCGATCCCTACTCTTTGCCTGAGCTCCGGATTCTTCTCTCTCTCTCTCTCTCTCTCTCTCTTGACCTCTGGTTCGATCTTTCTTGGAAGTTCGACCTCGGATCTGATATTGGTTTCTTGACCAATTTTCCGACGACCTTGGATCTGATATTGGTTTCTTGACCAATTTTCCCGACCTTGTTCCTCATTGATAGAGGTCTCTATTTATAGAGTTTTAGTGACAGTGACCACTCCGTCGGTGTAGAAACCGAGGAGTGGAAAGTACAGTACCCTTTTACACAACGGTTAAAGTAACCAATGCCAGCGTATAGATGATCATTTGAATGAGCGTGTGACGCGGGTCCAACTAAGGGACAAAACGCGTATAATCGCTACGAAGATCACGGCGTAGAAGCCACGTAGGTAGGTATCCATTGTGTAGAAGAGGTTGGCATAGAAGCCAAATGTCTGTCACCATGGCATAGAAGCCAAATAGTTATCAAACGGGCATAGAAGCCGAATAGGCGTATAAGCCGAATAGGCGTAGAAGCCGAGTGGTCATAGAGGCCGAGTAGGCGTAGAAGCCGAGTGGTCATAGAGGCCGAGTAGGCATAGAAGCCGAGTGGTCATAGAGGCCGAGCAGGCGTAGAAGCCGAATGGTCATAGAGGCCGAGTAGGCGTAGAAGCCGAATGGGCGTTGAAGCCGAGCGGTCATAGAGGCCGAGAGAGCACAGGAGCTGGATGGGCGTAGAAGCCGCTGCGTACCGTGCCAGAGTGCTGACGTGGACGTCTTAGCCGGAATTACGGCTTTTGAAGATATAATCAAATGTTTTGCATTAAATGCCGAGATTTGCCACCATCCTGTGCATTAAATGTGGCGGCATATTTTTGAAGGTCTGCAACCCCTTTTGCGCATCAGTCGCAGAGACATGCCTTGAGAAACTGTCACCGCTCTGTGCATTAGACGTAGAGACGTGCCTCGAGCAACTGTCATCGATATGTGCATTGGAAGCAGAGACGTACCTCGACCCCGTACGGAGTGCAGCTTTTGATGTGGCAGGCAGTTTGTCTACTGCAGAACGTAAACAGCTTGTGTCTGCCTGTGTAAAACAAGGCAGCGTATCCCTTCGTGCTTGTAAAAGCAGTTTACGCAAAGGGGATGGCGGTAAATGACAGCCTGGGTCGCAGTGCTGTGCCATCATTATAGCCGTCGTCTGGGTAGTCGAGCCGTATCCCTTTGTCAGAAGTCTAGACGTCAGGTTCATTACAGGATCTTCATTACAGGGTCTGACAGGTTCACTTCGGAGAATACGAAGCGTCTCTTGTACACCTCAATGCTGCGTCTGAAAGAGGATGAGTTTTACGCCCTGGAGGCGATGAAGCACCCTGTTTTACGCTGAAGCGACTTGGACGTACTGCCTTACGCGGATGGTCCTTTGAGCTTATATTTTACGCTGTGTTCAGCAGAAAAAAACTCTGTTGCACGCTTGATGGCTTTAAAGGCCTCTGCTTACGCTGCTCTGCACCAATATGCTGCGTATAGCCATCCGGCATGTTTTTCATGCTTCTACAACATCGTCGAGAGAAGGAACATTGGTATGAGCGGCTACGCACTCCTCCAGTTCATCCTTCTCGAGATCTACCCCCAGTACAAGCGACGGATTTGGAGGTCTCCTGCGAAGCTTTACCACTAGAGGTTCGAACGTCGTAGTACGTGTCGGATCTTCCTTCAGTGGTTGATTCGGTCTATGAAGGCGAACGACCAGAGGCTCAGGTGCTTTTATGTATAGTTTCACCATGAGGGGAGGGGCCGTATCATAAGGACTCTCAAGGGCTCGTTTGAAGTTGTCCCAGTCTCTGCCTCATCGTCAGCGTTATTGCCACCTTCATCCTGGTGGACTTGCTTGTAGAGGATCGAGTCAGAGTAATAGGCCTCGACCCCTTTGAATGGATCAACGTCGATAAATTTTGTGTAGACGACGTTGTGATCGTCCAAGTACTTCAAGCACTGGTGCAAGGTCGACGGTACAATCATATATTAATGTATCCATGGACGTCCCAATAGGACGTTATCGGATACGTCTACGTCTATGACGTAGCAGGTGACCTCTGTTTTCAAGTCGCCGATCTGGCACTTCAGGTGAATCTTGCCCAGAGGAAAGCTCCTCCATGCGTTCAAGCCACTATGGCAGTATTGGTTGATGCCAGGCGATGCATCGGGATGCCCAGGGTCTGAAGAAGAAGACTCTGTGGGATAATGTTGATTGAAGAACCAGGGTCAATGTACAGCCAGTCTACCTTAATGGCACCAATGTACCCTGTGTAATACAGGGGACGGTCGTGTCGATTGTTCTTTAGAACCCTTCTTGTTACGAGAACGTAATGTTGGGTATCGCATCCATCACAATATTGCAGTGGGGGCATGCGGCAGGATCCTCAGCTGGTGGCTTGACCTGCGCCTGGTAGTTGTCGTCATTCTGCAATACCTTACTCAGAGCAACCCGAGTGTCTTTGGAGAGTCGGAGAATCTTGAATAGTGACAACTTTGCTGGGGCATTGGCCAGTTGTGCCAAGATGTCAAAGTTGTAGGGATTCTCCAACCCCTGAGTTCTATCTTTGCGCAGTAGTTTGTCGAAGCGAGTTTCTTTCTGCTTGGACTTGTCCGCTGTTAGAGGCTGGGATAGACCCGGATCGGATACGGCGATTGGGAGCGCACCATCGTCAGGATGTCGTACTCTCATTCGTACGCCAGGCCTGACATTGTTGTTTTGACTATAGCTTATTCAAAAAGGATAGAAAATGTGTAGCAAGATTTGGACTTCTTGCCCTTGGACTTGGTGGCGGAAGGTGACGCCTGCTGCTTCAAGTCTGTAGCAAGATCGAGATGAACCCACATAACCTCCATACGTGATGTGGTGAGAGGTATCATCCCGACTGTTTGGTCACGAGCTGGCGAAAGATTGACAACCTCCATTATTGCCCTAGGGATCGGGACTATACCATCTCGGGCTTCCGCTGCTGAGAATTTATCGAATTGGAGGGATACCATGTTGGCGGCAACTGTTTTGTCATCGAAATCCAAGGTGATGGCCTTGGCGTCAAGCAAACGCTGGATATACCGCATTGGTGTGTAGCAGTCTCATGTCGCAGGTGGACGTAAGGATGGTAGTGGCAGTACTGTAAACCCCCTCAACCAAATTTAGGCCTACTTAGCTTAGACAGAGCGACTAGGGTTAGTTGAATCCAATTAGAAATAGAACATTGTGTTTTCGATAATTTTACAATATTTATATCACTTAGTGCACCTTACCGTTGCTTCGATAATTGGTGCACTACACTAGCCATTGCCTTCCTATAAATTTTACACCCTTATCCTAGACGTGCCAGTCTTTTATTCTGATTCTTATGTAACTCATAACTATGTCCATTTGTGCTTCATTTTAGTCGCACAATATTCGTCGCAAACGATTATATTTAATTCTATATAAATCTAACTTTGTATCTTTGTACGTTCCAATCGAAATTGGAGACACAATCTTGACCCATTTTGTGCAACCCAAATTATGTTAAAATTCTACTTTGAGTCTCCTATGTCCATGACACTTGTGACCCACCTAATTTTAATTAAATTAACCTAAAAATCTTACTTGTGAAATTTTCTAATTCTTAGGGACTCTTATGCAAAAGTGCATTGAGGTGTCCATACCCCATTGGACCAACACATGTAGAAACCCCATTTTTTCTTCATTGATTGGTCATGTGATTTTCTCCATAATTTTTGAAGTGTGTAGCACTCAACATCAACCCTCATTAAACCTTGGCCCTCCATTTTGAAACCATGCAATCCTAGCCCTCCAAATACCTACATGTGAAGCCAAGCCCATCCCAAGGATGTTGACCGGACCAACACCCTAGGTCAACCTCAAAACCCTACTTGTCTACATGTATAAATATTCTTCTCCCTATATTTTATTTACCCTCACCAAATACCTAAACTACATCTAGCCGAATCCTAACTCCCTAATCTACTGTTCAACTTCTTCCTCCTCTTCCCGCAGCCGGAGCCCCGGCCATCTCGACCTCCGCTGGTTTGCCTCCTTCCACGACGCCTCGCCGGAGCTGACTCGCTGGACCCATCCACCACCTCTCCTCCCAGTTCATTTTCTTCCTCCATCGTCGCCATCTCCTTCGAGCAGTCCCGCCAAAGCCTGGATCTTGACCTCCCTGAGCACACCCCGACCTCCCTCGTCGAGTGCCTCCTCCATCGCGGATAACCCCGAGCAGCCCCGTTCCCAGCCGTCACTTCCCAGTCCTCCACGTCATCGACTCTTGTCGACCACCCCGAGTCCCCACCTGAACACCACCATCACCACCTCCATCTTCAACTCCCCACGACCATACACGACCGGAGCAACCCCGACCTGTCCTCCCCTTCGCCTAAACCGAGCACCAGCAGCAGTCCTCTACTTCACCCCACGACTTTATCTCCTCCATGTCCTCTTCTTTTCTCTGACCGTCGAGCAGCAGTCATCCGAGCCCCTCCTCCGGCAGTCTCTGGCGACCATCATTACCATTATCATCCTCATCATCATCCCCTTCATCACCATCATAACTTTCATCGTCATCTTCATCACCATTATCATCATCATCATCATCATCATCACCATCATCATCACCATTATCGTCGTCATCATGGACCCATCACCCTCGCCGAAGACGACCGACATCAGTCACCCTCGATTCTCGTGCTCGTGCACACTAATCCCAAGGTTCGGACCTGTCCCTCTCCTTTCATTTTATGTGTGCTTGTGATTAGTATTGCTTCATGGTTCAGTTTAGTTGTTATGAGTTCAGAACATGTCAGTTAACCTAATGACTAGTGTGCGTGTGTGTAGGATAATTAATTGGTATATACATATATACATTGTATAAGTAATTAAATGCTAGTACTAGGTGTGACTATAATATATTGCTGTGAGACCCTAGTGTTAATGACGGAGATCCCGTATTTACCTTGACCATGTGACCCTGATATTAGAGAATTGTCTGCCTTGTGTACACCGACATACTGGCTAGACAGGTGTTAGTTGACTGTTTGATTTTATACAGCAGCGAGGACATGACACCCGCATAATTAGACGCACAATTGACCCTGCTAAATGACCAGTGTCACCCCTAGCGTCCCTCTGAGTTCAGGTAATTATGGTTGTGTATGTGCTAGTGTAATGACTGATGTTGTACTGTATTATATTATATGTATATAGGACCCTTGGATTGTTCTGCGAGACTTCAGGAGCAGGTTATTGGCACTACGCAGCTTTCTTGCCAAGCAAGTATACCTTGCCTTTGTACTGTGATTTATATTCCATATAATGCATGCATTTTATTTCTGTCATTTAGTTCATATATTTTAACTGCTATATAAACTGCGCGTCCAAGAATAACTTGGGTGCAACGACGGTGGAGTCGTATTTTATTTTTATTATGTATATGCATGTTGACCTAGTTTTACGAGACCACCACATGATTTGGAGGCATCATTAGGTTTCATTGGCCGTGACACATCTGTTACACGAGTGTGTCTCATGTAGGACATGGACTTGCGTGACAGGGTGGCCTCCTGTATGTATGGGTCGTGCGTTAGGGATAACTGCTATTAGAAATTGTATGCTAGGAGACTTGGCAGTTATTAGAGGTATTTTTGTGTCATGGATATGACATTCTTAAAGCATGGGGTGGGAAGAACAACAAGTAAGGTATTTGGGCTCCTTTGCACTTTTCTTTTGTAACTCGTACGCTCCACCGGAGATGCGCGGTCGTGATGACCCCTATATTATCAGGCGGCCTCTGCCGTTCAAAAGACGACATACTTTGTAGGCCCCTGATTCTCCGAGAGAATCATGCCAATCCCATTTATGGCCAGATAGCCCACTTGTTGGAAAGTTGTTCTCAAACTGCATTCACATAGATGGTTAGGCTACCCTTGGATGTTTATTTTCAGTACTTTATTGGCATGCTTCTATGTATCTTGTTACGTCCCTCTGAGGACCTGGTCCCTTTTCAGGTGTAGACGATCATGATTATTCGCAGGAGCGCGGATCAGGGCTTGCTACTTATATTTCGAGGAGGTCTTCTCTTTTCAAGTCTCATTGTTCATTAGTTGATATTATTATTGTGGTTACTTTTATATTCTAGTTTGGTAGCGGATTTGTCTCCACCCAACTACTTGTTATTATCAAGCATGGTATACTTGATTTAGTTATATAGTTGATTAGTTATTCATTTATATTTGATCCTGTGGATGAGATTTAGTTATGTCATGTGACTTGTGATAATACATATACCACTTGTGAATTATTGTTCATATTACAACATACGTGTGTTATGGTTTTCATATATTGGAGTCTCTATATAAATACGGCTGGCATGCTTGTGTATTTCTAGTCCTACGTATTTTGGGACTGGGCGTGACATGTTTTTAGTGGTGGTCCATACAGGTCGAGAGTATATTGTCTCGGTTACGTTACTGTACCGAGCAAGCCTGCAAATAGGATTAGAATATAGGATCTCATCCACATTGACTATGAATCATCATTCTTCCAGTCTGTTCTATTTAAATAATTGCATCCTGCTTGATTCATGTACTTTCCTAATAGTTTTTTGAGTATAGCCTTCTGCTAGAATATAGGAATCCATGTTGTTAGGATGATAATTAGGGTAACATTCCTATTAAGAATACAACTAGAATATTGGCACATCACTAAGTTTTGAATACCTAATGAACCCTAGCATCCCTTACCTGTAGATTAATTGACCATTATCCCTTGATATATTTATGAAGGACTTGAGAGTAGTATAGAGACTAATAAGGTTTGTTAGAAATTTGACCATATTGTTTGACCCTAGTATTGAGGAACCAATAGAAATCTAAGGTTGAATATTAGGACTAAACCTAACTTTCATAGTGAGATAGTATTAGAGAACTATAAATTTAGCTTCTTGACTCAATATTAGCATAACAGTACCTTAGGAAGCCAAGAGGAATGAATAGAACATTTTTCTTGATCGTACCTCGAACATAGAGACTAGCATACCACTTCCCCTTAGAAAACCATGATATTATCAAGAGTCCCTATATTTAATTTTATATCTTGTTCCTCTGAAACCTTAGCGCTCGCTATTTGTGCGACGACTAAATTTTTTTCTTCATCTTTCGATTTGTGCTACCTAACCCTCCTGATTGTAGGCCAAATAATTTCTTTTTTATGTTAGGATATAGTTTGCTAGGATTGTAGTTGTAATCGTGAATTTTAAAATTATGTGCTTAGTAGTTAGAACTTAATAGTTGAGCTATTTATTTAGATTATGATTTTATGATTATCCTTTAGTTCAAATCAAGTAACCTGTTCCACATATCTCCATATAGGTTATATTCTCTTTCACTTGAGGACCAATAACTTTCCATTCTTAAATATTAACGCTTTATTCTATAAACACTATGATTAAGACTTAAGATGACCATTACCTATAGAGTTTTATAATGCAATAGGATACCCTAATAAGTACCAAGATCTTTTTCTTGTATACCCCAACGAGAGTTTCTACTTTATTTATAAGGACAAGGTTATTTTATAAATTTCCCTCAAGGCAGTTACAGTATTAGTTTATTATTTTAAGTTTGGTAGTATGCCTCACAACCTAGTATCACATAGTCATTTTGACCAATTAATGAAGAGTAATTGAATGACACCAACTATAGACTTACATAAGAAGATAGTGTTTATCCAGACTGTAGAACTTAGAGGCCCATACCCCATTTGGTCGACTAGAGAATTAGACAAGAAGTTAGTATGGCAACTGTAGAGGCACAACACCGGATGAGTCTCATCTTCTTGGTAAACTTGAATTATTTTGTATCTTCTCTCATCATAATCCAGCGTACTTATATTTTTTTTTGGACTACCTCGACTTATGCCGCTATTATAGCCTAGTTTTGCAAGCTTATTCTTTTATCGAGCTTGTTCATGACATATGTATTATTGGATGCGTACACTAATATATTGTCTAATCAGAATCAGTGTATTACGGTCTGATCAACCTTAGTGCATTTGGTTTGCTCTTCGCATGACTACTTTACGTGGATTGAGATATATAGTCGACTAGTAGACGAATATACTTGCCCCTAGACGTGTCTGAGCATAACGTATCGGTTACATAACTGTACTGATATGAGCATGTGAATAAGAATATACCAAAATAAGATTCAATGCACAACTGCCTTGACAACTCCCTTTTAAATTATTTTTTTTTACCGCTTTGAATTCTGTAATTGTATTCTATTACCTCCACCTTGAATTCTTTATTATTTCTCTCTGTCTTCCCCTATTTCGGAAAGATGAACGCTCGTGCTTGGTATAAGTTTGATACACAGAGAGTACTAGATATACCCCATAGGCAAATCACATTACTTGATGACTATTTTTAATGATTAAGGGCATATCATATATGATATATTTGGTATGTTAAAAAAACTTTTAAGGATTGAATAACACGATTAAATAATTTGAGGAAGTTTTCTTAAATGTATAGCCGTATGTGATAGATGGGTAAATTCTAAGTTCGGTAGAAATTGTATTATCAACTTGAGATAAATTTCTTTTAGATTGTGATCAAGTAATATTAGATTGAGAGATTAAGTCATTTTAAATATTGAGAATTTTAGAAGAATGATTAAGATGATGAAGATTTAATAAAAATTTATATCTTGATATTGCGGACCAAATGTTTATACTTTAAGCACATGATTTAAATTTTAAAAACTGAAGATTGAAGCATCGATTTAAACTTTGATGATAAATATAGAATTCTAGACTTGAACAATTGGTGAATTAGATTTAAAATTTCACAATTTGAGGCTTTAAATTAAAAGTTAACTTTTTATTGTTGGATCACCTATTCGAAACGTTGAGGACGAAAATTGAGTTTAAATTTGAAGAGTACAAAATTCTTAAGTAGAGACTAGGAATAAGATTTGATTAGAATTGTTTATTGTTCAAAGTCTATAGGAGATTATGATAGCTAAAAATTATGATACAAATTTTGATATGGAAAATCATATAGATTTGAATGAGATTCGGATATTGTTATTTAAATTTTTGGAAGAGATTGCAATAGACTTGCCCTATATACGAATATGAAGGATTTAACAAATTATACCTTAGTTTAATTTCGAGGACAAAATTCTTTTAAGTTGGATAGATTGTAAACCCCCTCAACCAAATTTAGGCCTACTTAGCTTAGACAGAGAGACTAGGGTTAGTTTGAATCCAATTAGAAATAGAACATTGTATTTTAGATGATTTTATAATATTTATATCACTTAGTGCATATTACCGTTGCTTCGATAATTGGAGCACTACACTAGCCATTGCCTTCCTACAAATTTTACTCCCTTATCCTAGACGTGCCAGTCTTTTATTCTGATTCTTGTGTAACTCATAACTATGTCCATTTGTGCTTCATTTTAGTCGCACAATATTCATTGCAAACGATTATATTTAATTCTATATAAATCCAACTTTGTATCTTTGTGCTTTCCAATCAAAATTGGAGACACAATCTTGACCATTTTGTACAACCCAAATTATGTTTATATTCTACTTTGAGTCTCCTATGTCCATGACACTTGTGACCCACCTAATTTTAACCCTATGTACTCCTAATTAATTTTGGAACACCAATTATATTAATTTTAAATAAATTAACCCAAAAATCTCACTTGTGTAATTTTTTAATTGTTAGGGATCTTATGCAAAAGTGCATTGAGGTGTCCATACCCCATTGGACCAAACATATGTAGAAACCCCATTTTTCCTTCATTGATTGGTCATACGATTTTCTCCATAATTTTTGAAGTGTGTAGCACTCAACATCAACCCTCATTAAACCTTGGCCCTCAATTTTGAAACCATGCAATCCTAGCCCTCCAAATACCTACATGTGAAGCCAAGCCCATCCCAAGGATGTTGACCGGCCCAACACCCTAGGTCAACCTCAAAACCCTACTTTTCTACATGTATAAATATCCTTCTCCCTATATTTTATTCACCATCACCAAATACCTAAACTATATCTAGCCGAATCCCAACTCCCCAATCTACTGTTCATCTTCTTCCTCCTCTTCCCGCAGCCAGAGCCCCGGCCATCCCGACCTCCGCCGGCCTGCCTCCTTCCACGGTGCCTCGCCGGAGCCGACTCGCTAGACCCATCCACCACCTCTCCTCCCTGTTCACTTTCTTCCTCCATCGTCGCCATCTCCTTCAAGCAGTCCTGCCGAAGCCGGGATCTCGACCTCTCTGAGCACGCCACGACCTCCCTCGTCGAGTGCCTCCTCCACCGTAGATAACCCCGAGCAGCCCCGTTCCCAGCCGTCACTTCCCAGTCCTCCACGTCCTCGACTCCCGTCGACCACTCCGAGTCCCCACCTGAACACCACCATCACCACCTCCATCTTCAACTCCCCACGACCGTGAACGACCGGAGCAACCCCGACCTGTCCTACCCTCCGCCTGAACCGAGCACCAGCAGTAGTCCTCCACTTTACCCCATGACTTTATCACCTTCCTGTCCTCTTCCTTTCTCCGACTGCCGAGCAGCAGTCGTCCGAGCCCCTCCTCCGGCAGTCTTCAGCGACCATCATCACCATTATCATCCTTATCATCATCCCCTTCATCACCATCATAACTTTTATCATCATCATCACCATCATAACTTTTATCATCACCATAACCATCATCATCATCATCATCATCATCATCATAATCATCACCAATCATCATTATCATCGTCGTCCTCATCGTGGACCCGTTACCCTCGCCGAAGACGACCAGCAGCAGTCACCCTCGATTTTCGTGCCCGTGCACGCTAACCCCAAATTTTGGACCTGTCCCTCTCCTTTTATTTTATGTGTGCTTGTGATTAGTATTGCTTCATGGTTCAGTTTAGTTGTTATGAGTTCAGACCGTGTCGGTTAACCTAATGACTACTGTACGTGTGTGTAGGATAATTAATTGGTATATACATATATACATTGTATAAGTAATTAAATGCTAGTACTAGGTGTGACTATAATATATTGCTGTGAGACCCTAGTGTTAATGACGGAGATCCCGTATTTACCTTGACCATGTGACCCTGATATTAGAGAATTGTCTGCCTTATGTACACCGACGTACTGGCTAGACAGGTGTTAGTTGACTGTTTGATTTTATAAAGCAATAAGGACATGACACCCGCGTAATTAGATGCATAATTGACCCTGCTAGATGACCAGTATCACCCCTAGCGTCCCTCTGAGTTCAGGTAATTATGGTTGTGTATGTGCTAGTGTAATGGCTGATGTTGTACTGTATTATATTATATGTATTTAGGACCCTTGTATGTTCTGTGAGACTTCAGGAGAAGGTTATTGGCACTTCGCAGCTTTCTTGCCAGGCAAGTATACCTTGCCTTTGTACTGTGATTTATATTCCATATGATGCATGTATTTTATTTCTGTCATTTAGTTCATATATTTTAACTGCTATATAAACTGCACGTCCAAGAATAACTTGGGTGCAACGACGGTGGCATCGTATTTTATTTTTATTATGTATATGCATGTTGACCTAGTTTTATGAGACCACCACATGATTTGGAGGCATCATTAGGTTTCATTAGCCATGACACATCTGTTACACGAGTGTGAGTCTCATATAGGACACGGACTTGCGTGACATGGTGGCCTCATGTACGTATAGGACGTGCGTTAGGGATAACTACTATTAGAAATTGTATGCTAGGAGACTTGGTAGTTATTAGAAGTATTATCGTGTCATGGATATGACATGCTTAGAGCATGGGGTAGAGAGAACAATAAGTAAGGCATTTGGGCTCCTTTGTACTTTCCTTTTGTGACCCGTACACTCCGACAGAGATGCACGGTCATGATGACCCCTATATTATCAGGCGGCCTCTGTCGTTCAAAAGACGACATGCTTTGTAGGCCCCTGATTCTCTGAGAGAATTATGTCAATTCCATTTATGGCCAGATAGCCCACTTGTTAGAAAGTTGTTCTCAAACTGCATTCACATAGATGGTTAGGCGACCCTTGGATGTTTATTTTCAGTACTTTATTGGCATTGCTTCTATGTATCTTGTTACGTCCCTCTGAGGACCTGGTTCCTTTCCAGGTGTAGACGATAATGATTATTCGCAGGAGCGCGGATCAGGGCTTGCTACTTATATTTCGAGGAGGTCTTCTCTTCGAGTCTCATTGTTCATTAGTTGATATTATTGTGGTTACTTTTATATTCTAGTTTGGTAGTGGATTTGTCTCCACCCAACTACTTGTTATTATCAAGAATGGTATACTTGATTTAGTTATATAGTTGATTGGTTATTCATTTATATTTAATCATGTGGATGAGATTTAGGTATGCCCTGTGACTTGTGATAATACATATACCACTTGTGAATTATTGTTCATATTACAGCGTACATGAGTTATGATTTCCATATATTGGAGTCTCCATATACATACGGCTGGCATGCTTGCGTATTCTTAGTCCTACGTATTTTGGGACTGGGGCGTGACAAGTAGTTCGAATTATACATCTCGGCTGCCTCAATTGAATGCTTGACGTCAGAGATCTGAATCTTGTTTCCATTCATTAGCACGTCAAAGATTTCTATGACGTTATCATCTTCAAAGGAATAAGTTTCCTTCGGTTTTGGGTCCTCTGTGGGCTTTTGCTCGGTGTTCTTGGTTATATTGGCGATAAGAGCATGCTTTCCATTGCCATCCAGGGCGCTATTACCGTTGTTGTTGTGGCTGGTGTAGGGGCATTTTTATCATAAGCGAGAAGATCTGTATTCCCAAGAGGCGAGTGTCCTTCACCTTTTTCTCAGCCCCGACAATATTTATGATGAACATCATCCAGTCTTTAAACTGAGAGTCGCCCATCCAGAGCCTAACTGTGGGAAGAAGATTTCTCCGATAGGTGTCCAACAGTGTGGACTCAGGGTTACCGGGGGGCAACTTTAGCACCACTTGCCTGTACCGCTCGATGTACTCCAGTACAGACTCTCTCTCTCTTTGTGTGATTTCCATTAAAGAGGACATCGTCATGTCATTTTCCCCATCATAGAACCGAGCGAGAAAAAGACCCTTGAGATTATCGAACGACAAAATACAGTTGTCTTGGAGACTGCAAAACCAGTTAAAGGCTATTCTAGACAATGCCCCGACAAAGATCTTGGTTTAGAGGGCATTGTTGCGAGGCATATCTCCCGATATTATCTTAAAGTAATTCATGAATTGACGGGAAGATATCTTCCTATCAAACAGAGTCAAGTTGAAGGGCTTGTACTTGGGCGGGTACGGTACATCTCTCCACTCGAGGAGATACAGTTGTCGGATCCCGAGCTCGCACAGTGAGTCCCGATTACCCATTGAGTCCAGGCAGGCCCAGAGTTCTCGTACCTTCCGTATTACTTTCCGGGCTTCATTGACTGCGGATGATCCAGGCAGGGGTGATTTTCACCAGCGGGTGGAGTGATTGCGTTTGAATCCCCGTTTGTCCCGGGCTTGCTTGACCAAAGGTCCTTGCTAGTTGTAAGGCCATATTTGCCTTGATTTTCTGTATTGTTTGGATCAAGACTTTCTTTGATGCGCTCATGGTATGCATCATGGCCTCGAGGATTTT
This sequence comes from Iris macrosiphon, assembly GCA_036927795.1. Taxonomy (NCBI): domain Eukaryota; kingdom Viridiplantae; phylum Streptophyta; class Magnoliopsida; order Asparagales; family Iridaceae; genus Iris; species Iris macrosiphon. The sequence continues at coordinate 196,135,083 of JAYESA010000007.1, forward strand.
TAGGTGCTGTCGATCGTTGGGGCCCTCGTGATCGTCCCCTTCCATGAATGTTGTTCTCACATGGGAAGAAATGGACGAGATGGTAGACGTCACACTTTTTTCCTCAAACTCTTGCCGTGAATAGTCATTCGGGAAAGTTGGTAGTGTCGCATCCTCTTCAGACTCGGAGAAAACACTACCCCCAGCGTAGGAAGCTATGTCCTCTTGACGAGGGTGGCTACCCCCTAGGATCTCAGCATCTGCTCCTTGGGAACCACTGACTTCTTGGAACGCCGAATTATCATGGAGGTCCGGGGGATTAGAACCCCCAGCTTATGTATCCACCTAGGGTCCTGAGGAAGAACTACCCCCAGTGGCTGACAGTTTCTTCTTCGAGCGGGTGCCCAGGAAAACACCTTCCCCGGGTTTCGCTGCCTGTCCTCCTTGGATCCATCTTCTTGACTCGTTGTCCGAGAGCGGCGGACTGGAGGTGCTGGACTTCTGACCTCCCCTCATAAATGGGGCCTTCCGAGCAGAATAACATAAGGTGAGGGATAGCTCCTCTGCCTCTAGTGCTTGCACATGTTCTCCGGGTTGCAGCCGGGCGGGTGCCTTTGGTTACAGTGGCTGGATTATCGATTGCTTGTTTGTGGGTACTCCTACTTTGTTACAACAATAGTTGATGACAATGTTGGCACAGGGATACCTTGGAGAGGATACCTCATATGTCGTAGTTGGTTTCCTTGCTTTGCGCATGTGATTGATCATGTTGCGCAAGTTAAGCGCAGGCTGATTCACCCTTGCACCCCTCTTATGAGCCCGGGTAGACCGAGCACACGGGTACGTAGGTGTTAATTTTGCTTTTTGACCTGGGATTCGTACAAGAACTTTTCCTAGATTGCTGATGGAAGACTCTTTAGACTGAACCAGTCAAATTGCCACTGCGGGCTTGACGCACGGGTCAGTTTTGTACAAATTTCCATCAGGGGAATGTATCACAGTTAGCGGCACATTCCGACGGTCAGTCGAATGAGCAATTACCTGAGGTGGGCGAGCCCGTATTGCCCTAGACTTCTTTGCCCTAGCATGCGCCGGTGCGTAGTATGAAGAGTCCAAGTTCACATCTTTCCCTTTCTTAGCAAGGCGTATAGAGTCAGCGCTGCGTAAGATTCGGTCAAAGACGGAGCTTCTGCTACTGTGCTAGCCGTATGTGGTCATTTTCCTGCGGCTGCAGATCGGTGCCACATATGGGCTTTTGCCTGCGGTTGCCGACTTATGCGGCTTCTGCTATGGATGCATGGAACATGCCTCAGCACCCAAACTTCTAGCATTGTAGTATTTTTTTTGCCAGAGATTGGGCGCTGAGCATATTTCTCGGCTACTACATGGAGAGGGTCAGCCTGGGTGGACGTATGATGTGCGTCTTCAACAACAGGAAGAGAAATGGGGAGCGCATGCTCCGTAGTTGGGTGAGGCACATCGGCCTTCGCTATCCATGTCCTGTGGGTCTTCTTAGGCTTTGCTTACCTTGGAGAAGGACTCGCGCTGTCCCCGGAGAGTATTTTATCGAACGCTTGTTGGTCGAAGCCACCACCAGCATCCTATTGGTGGATCCCAGTTTGGTCGTATCAGACTGCGTCACTGCATTCTCATCAGAGGAGAAGAATGTTCCCCAACAGAGTTGCCATCTTGTTTGCCATTGAAAGTGAGTTTGTAAAAACCTTCATTTAATAACAAACAAAAAAGTACAAAGAAAATCTAGACAGAAAATCTAAGTACAATATTTTTTATCTGGGTTGTGACGATAGAGATCGAGCGCTACAGCGACTCCTTCACTCTATTGACGGTCTGATGAGGGAATGAGGATGCTTTCTTTTGTTTTCTCTCTCCTAAGCTTGCGTGCACGTACGTAGCTCTCCGGGGGGTATGGTCTCTGAAGCAGAAAAACCAACCAGCCAAAAATAGAAGCCCAAAAAAAGAAAGCAGCCCCTTGGAACGTCTAAGTTGCTCCTATTTATAGTCATCATGCTGATGGGCTATAGGTGTCGCATGTGCTTCTGTTTGGTGGCCGCAAGGGGCTCCTTCAACAGAATGTGGTTGCTACTGTAGGCACATATGATGGGCAAGTTGCCACGTGTTCTTCAGCCTTAATAAGATATAGTTGGGTCAGGCCGAGCTGCCACATAGGCGTTTGTTGGGATTTGTTGTTACTAAAGATTTAGGCGGTTCTCGTCTTTTGTGTTCGTGACTTGGTCAGCTTTGACACGTGGCCCGCACTTAGTTGGAGAGAATCACTTCAGTCCCAACATAAAGATTTTGACTCAGGAAATCCTGCCACATCGGATGCAAGGAGTCTAGGATGCATGGATTCTTGAACACATAGGGCCAGAGACGCATGGAATGTATGAAGACTATAACGCATGGGGCCAGAACGTATGGAATACATGGAGTCTGAAATACATGGGACTAGAGACGCATAGAGAGCATGGAGTCTGGAGCGCATGGGTCAGAGACGCATAAAACACATGGAGTCTGGGAAACATGGAGCCAGAGTCGTATGGAACACATGGAGTCTGGTATGCGTGGGACAGAATCGCATAGAACACATAGAGTTTGGGACGCATGGTCTCGGACACGTGGCACTACACGCTTGTTAGAAGTCATTATTAGTCTGATGAGAGCTTTTTGTTGCTTAGTGTGCTCACATCTTTTGAGGCATCCAGAATTTTTTTTTCAGGATTCTGTATCAGACGTAATCTTTGTGTCAGACCTCTATGTGGCCAGCATTGGAGCGCAGGGATGCATGAGGGAGTAGTGGCGCATGGCATTACTAGCGTATGCGGATACTAGTTAATTAGTGGCACATGGCACTGATGGCACACGAAAACACTAATTACTTAGTGGCTCATAACATTGATGGCATACGGGAACACTAGTTGTAACCCTGGATTATTATGATGCATGGGGATTGATCACTGCGGCACATAGCCTTTGATTACTGTTGGCGCATGGTAGCTACTTTTCTGGGCTGCATAGTCATTCTGCAACCTGATTTCTTCTGAGTTGATCTTGGGACCCATGGTTGTTGGACTCATGGATCCAAATTTTCTATGCTTCTACACGCTCGTCCAAAGTCTTATTATTGGAAGCAAAATCTTTCGACATGTGTCCATCAGTGTGGATTCTGGATTGCCTGGGGGTAGTCTGAGCGCAGCTTGCCTGAATCGTTCTATGTATTCTTGTATCGGCTCTTTTTCTTTCTAAGCGATGACCATCAGGGAGGACATCATCATGTCATTTTTTCCATCATAGAATCAGGCCCGGAAGAGGTACTTAAGGTCTTCGAAGGAGGAGATGCATTTGTCTTGAAGACCGCAAAACCAATCGAAGGCTACCCCGGATAACGCCCCGACGAAGTGCTTGGTGAGAAGGGCATCGCTGCGAGGTAGATGCCCCATTATCGTCTCAAAGTAACTCATATATTAGCGGGGGGGGGGGGGGGTATCTTCCCATCAAATAGAGTCATGGAGAAGGGCTTATAATTTGGCGGGTATGACACATCTTTCCACTCGAGAGGATATGGTTGTCGTACCCCCAGCTCGTGCAGTGTGTCCCGATTGTCCATTGAGTCCAGGCGGGCTCAAAGTTCTTGTATTTTCTGCATGGCCTCCCGAGCCTCATCTGTTGTAAGCAGAGCAGATGATCCTGGCAGAGTATGATTGCCATCAGTGGGTGGGGCGGTTGCGTTTGAGAACTCGTTGGTCCCAGGGTCCTGGCTTGCTTGCGTAGAGGTCATCGACGGTTGTGAGACCATGCTTGCTTTGATCTCTAACATTGTCTGGATCAAGGCTTGCATTGAGGCGCTCATAGTGTGCATTATTGCTTCCAAGGTGTCAAGGCGTTGGCGGTCATTGGTATCCTCGAGGTCCTCCCCAGCCATGTATACTGTTCTGACATGAGGAGAGACAGACGGGACAGTAGATCTCTCACTTTCCACCACGGATTCTTGCATTGAATAGTCCTCTGGAAAAGTTGATAGTGTTGCATCTTCTTCAGATTCGGAAGGAATACTACTCCTGACGTCAGAAGGCACTTCATTTGGATGAGGGTGACTACCCCCAGGATTCTCGACGTTCGTTCCTTGAGAATCGCTATCTTCGAGGAATGACGGAATATTGTAGAGTTCTCGAGGATTACTACCCCCAGCTTGCGGGGTTATCTTAGATTTAGAGGAAGTACTACCCCCAGTTGTTGCCAGTTTTGACTTTAAGCGGGTACCCAGGAAAACTCCCTCTGCAGGTACCGCTATTTGCCTTCGGCCTCTCGGTATGCTCACTGAGAGTGGAGGGTTGGAAGTGTTGGACTTTCGGCCTCCCCTCGTGGAAAGGAATTTCCAAATGGAGTATCATGGGGCAAGGGACAACTCCTCTTCTGGTATTTGCACCTATTTTTGGGGACACTGTCGGATGGGTGCTCTTCGCTGCAGTCATTAAAATTCTGACTGCTTGTTTACAGGTACTGACGCTTTAGAAAAGCAACAGTTGATGACAAAGTAGGCATAGTGGTGTCCAGGAGGGGATATCCCATATGTCGTAGTTGCCTCCCTTAACTTGTGCTTATGATTGATCACATCATGCAAGTCGAGCAAGGGATGATTCACCTTTACACCCTCTCCATGAGCACGGCAGAGGCGAACGCATGGGTGTGCAGTTGTTGCGTTTGCTCTCTGACCTGGGATTCGTACAAGAACTTTTCCCAGGTCATTAGTGGAAAACTTTTTAGCCTGACCCTGTCCTTGTGCCACTGCGGACTGGATGCATGGGTCAATCTTATAAAACTTTATGTCAGGGGCACGCATAACGGTTAGCAGCGGACGCTGACGATCAGTTACCTGAGTAGTTTCTTGGGCTTGACTAGCCCGTATTGCCTAAGACTTCCTTGTCCCAGCATACACCGGTGCGTAGTACGAGGAGTCCAAGTTTGAATCTTTTTCTTTCTTAGTCCGGCGTATAAAGTCAGCGCCGCATGAGATTCTGTCGAAAACAGAACTTTTGTTGGCGTTGGGGCCGCATACAGCTGTCCTTCTGCGCCTGGTGATGCCACATGCTTCTTCTTATGCGTCCCTTGCTGTGGGCGCATGGAAGATGCATTAACACCCAAGCTTCTGGCATTATAGTGTTTTCCTTTGCCAGAGCTCGAGTGTTGAGTAGTCTTCTCCTCAGGCACGACTATCGCATGGACAGGGACTGCCTGGGTGGACGCATGATGTGGCCCTCAGCAACAGAGAGGGAGACAGGGAGCGCATGCTCCGCAGTTGGGTGAGGCACAGCGGCATTTGCTATCCATGTCCTGCGGGTCTTCTTAGGCTTTGGTAGCCTTGGAGAAGGACTCGCGCTGCCTTTAGAAAGTATTTCCTCTAAAGCTTGTTGGTCGAAGCATACTACCAGCATCTTCTAGGTTGAACCCAGCTTTGCCACATCAGACTACGTCACGACCTTCTCATTAGAGGAGAAGGAAGTCCCCAACAGATTAGCCACCTTGTTTGCCATTGATCCAAAGTCAAAACAAATTTTGTGTGTTCAACAAACAAAAGAGTACAAAGAAATCCTAGACAAAAAATCTAAGTATAATTATTTTTTTATTCTGGAAAATGTGACGATGGAGATCGAGTAATGTAGTGACTCATTTACTCCGTTGACGGTCCGACGAGGGAATGAGAATGCTTTCTACTGTTCTCTCTCTTGTGCTTGTCTGTATGTATGTCTCCATGTGTCTGTAGTGGGTATGCACCCCTACTATTTATAGTCGTCATGTTGATGGGCCTATGTGCGCATGTGCTATGTGCGTACGGATGCTGGAGATGCCACGTGTCCATCATTAACAGGGTGCGATTGCAACCATGGACACAAGTCACGGTCGAATTGCCATGTTAATTCATTGTTGGGATCTGCTGTTACTGAAAATCTGGTCGATTCTCATACTTGGTGTGTATGACTTGGTCATCTTGATACTTGGCCTATAGAGAATATTCTCAGTTACAACAGAAAGATCTTGACTTGAGGAGCACTGCCATACTAAACGCATAGAGTCTAGGACGAATAGGGCCAGAAACGCACGGGACGCATGGAGTCTGGGGCGCATGAGACCAGAGACGCATAAAACTTTTCTCTCATACATGTGGCGTTATACGGCTGCAAAATAAAAAAGGTAATTATGGCGGTGACTGACGCTCTGACAACAACTGTCAGCCTCAGAATTGAGGCATTTCAGAGCATCATTGCTATCAGAGTCAAAAATGCTCTGACTTGACAGAGGTGACATTATGCGTCTAACTAACCATGCGCCACTTGAGTTTTGACGCATGCACTTTAGTTTCTTTGACGCGTAAAAACGGAGGCACATAGGCACTTCTGAGATTTTTTTATGCTTATATAGTCCCGGGTTGGGACATGTTGTCTCCATATTAGTGTCCCGAACTGTAGGCACCCTAATTTTTTAAATTTATTAATATTGGTATTCTGCAATTTTTATGATTAAGGAATTTTTTTTGCTAATTATAATATATAATATTCATAAATTTATAATTATGTGTATTTAATTAATTATTAATATTGTACAAAAAATATTTTTTGGCTGTATTATTATTAGTGTATTGTATAATTTTTCTTGAATTTATTGAGGTCTAAAACTATTTTAGGGGCCACACACACACACACACACACACACACACACACACACACATATATATATATATATATATATATATATATATATATAACAAAAGAATAAAAGAAATAAATCCTAACCCAAACCCTACCCAAACCCATTAACCTAACTAAAACCCAATAACCCATTAACTAAAAATTAAAACCTAACCAACCCACCCCCTTCCCGTGCACAACAAAACCTTCCCCCTCCTATATATATACATACTTATATATAAAAATGTAAAATAAAAACCAAAACCCTAACCCTAACCCATCACCCACACCCCGGCGACCGCCGTCCACCTCCGCCGGAGTGCCACCGCGCCGTCGCGCCGCCGTGCCGGAGTAGCGCCGTAGTCCGCCGGCAGCAGCAGCTTTGCGTCCTCCCTTTGCGCGCAGTCTCCGCCCTCCTCGCTAGTCCATTTTCCGTCCCGTCTTCGTTAGTATGTTCATAACCTAACCCTCTAGAATTTTCTTCAAGTGGAACAAATTTATGCACCCCGGTTTGATCAAAAAATCGACCGAAAGTTGGCCGAAAAACTGTTCGGAAACAGTTCAGAATTTTAGTCCAAGTACCCATGTTCATGTCCAATTTGCCACCAACTCGTTAATTATTTTCAAAATATAATTATAGGGACTTCTTCCCAATAAAACCAAGATTATTACTGTTCTTTTATTCTTTATTAGTTTGCTTTAATGGTAAAATTATTCTTGTTCCAAAACGGCCAAAAATATGTTTTTAAACACCCAAAATCTCGTGATACAGAATGTGTCCCGCCAAACGAGGTGACTTTATCGTGTGCGAGTTGTACCAAAAGACGCGTATCTTCAACACAGATGTGTGAACTTTTACGGAACTTGATTTGGATGTGCGTGCACACCGGAATCAACGCATATCCGCCAAAAAATACCGTATCGACACGTTTTGACACTCGCCATAACTTTGTGTGTGCTTGTTATTTCACAACAAAAATTGTGCCATCGGATTTACAGCGTTACCCTGGTCATGTGACCCATGTTTGGTTCGATTCTGAGAACGTTGACGAAACGTCATTTTGTGGACCCCACGGTTTCATATAATAGGCATTTTTGTGACCGACTCATCGGAATCCAGTTCTAGATGTTCTATTGGATTTGTATCATCGTTCTGGACTCGTAGATACTAAGTTTGACAAATTTGGAGAACGTTGTCTTTGGAATATTTTACGGTGCAAATTGGGCCACATTTGGACCCTGCTTTGACCCAAAACTGTCAATTTTGCCCTTGTGTCCAAATTGGACTTATGGGTACTCAATTTTGGCTATTTCTAGTATTCTGAGAACAATAGTGATGTTTTTTCAGCATCCGGAGGTTTACGTGCAGATTCTACTTTCCCAGGAGCAGTTGACGGAGTTCAGAATCCAGGCAAGTGTACATTGCCATGATGTATTACAGTTTCTTGCCTTTATTATATTATTTAGTTATTATATTTATTTTATATGGTTGTGTGTATGTTTATCCTAGGACCGTGAGATGTTGCTTAGCGTCCGAATAAGATTCGGGTGTCGACGTCGTACGCAGAGTCGTGTAACGTCACTTAGATAGTTGATTCCACGATCCAATTTTTACGTGATTGCTTTACCAAGTACGCTATACCCTAGGACACTTGACACTATTTCATGTGACAGAATCTTTCTTGAGTTATTTATGGTAATTTTGTATAGGCTTACAGGATTCGTGATATGAGACTTGCATATTATATGAACATTATTATGACTCGTTGCCCTAGCTAGAGGTCATGATCTTGCGTGTTGTGGACATGAGACATTATGGACATGAAATATGAGGTTACATTGGGCGGAGAAAGACACACCATACTATAGGCTGATTATTGATATATATACACTATACTACTGGAGATGTTGTGGCACATACGCCGGAGTCGCAATACCCTAGAGGTGCCTTGGACTCTGTCTCAGATCTTTGGCACCAATACTGAGTCTTGATACTACTTGCTGCAGAATGCTTGGCCTTCTGCGCCAGAAGCTCACCCTTCGGGTGTCGCTTCTTAAGGTTAGCTTAACGTCAGTAGGCATTCTGGGCTGGAAGGAGGCAAGCAAATGAAGCCATTTTCAGAAGGCGAGCGAAGTTCGACTTATGGGCTCCCCGACACAGAGCCTGTAGTGGTTTCAGCCTGAGTACGAGTGATGCTCTCACGTGCATATCACATAGATGGTTACAGTAGTTTACTCTTGAGTATGTGGCATTATATTGTTTTACTTTTGGTATGTTGTTTCTTGTACCTTGTTACGTCCCTCTGAGGACCTGGTCCCCTGCCAGTTTTTGCAGCATAGACGGTTATGGAGCCTTTGGAGTTGCTGATGGAGTTGCTTATCTTGCAGGCATTTGTACTAGGTACTTATATCATATCTACAGGAGTTATGGTTATTTATTCATATTGTTTATTTATCTGTTGATGTAGCCTAGTTTTGTATACTCATATTTTTTTCTCGAGTCTATTCGAGTTTCTGTGTTACTAGGCGACCGACTTTAGCACATGTAGCTCATTCTTGTGTATTCTATTCATTGTGGATTGAGGCATAGATATTTATATTTACTTGATTATTTAGATAGTGACCATTATAATACAGCTTATACGTATTCGAATGCATAGCTGGCATATTACGTATTCCTAGTCCTATATATTTTGGGACTGAGGCGTGACACGAACCATGTCCCCCTCTGCACTATGGAGCGCTGGAAATAACATCATTTTCTTGAATCTTGGATTAGGACCGCCATATACGAATCTTCAATGGAGCCCAAACGGTTCGGATCTAGGTTGGATTGTATACGTGTCAAAAAAGTGAATATAAGAGTTTAATTCTTTTGTTTCATCCCGGGTTGGGATATGATGTCTCCATATTGGTGTCCCCAACCATGTCCCCTCTGCACTATGGAGTACTGGAAATAACATCACTTTCTTGAATCTTGGATTAGGACCGCCTTATACGAATCTTCAATGGAGCCCAAATGGGTCGGATCCAGGTTGGATTGTATACGTGTCATGAAAGTGAATATAAAAGTTTGATCATTTTGTTTCGTCCCAGGTTAGGATATTTTGTCTTCATATTGGTGTCCCTAACTATGTCTCCTTTGCACTATGGAGCACTGAAAATAACATCACTTTCTTGAATTTTGGATTAGGACCGCTTTATACGAATCTTCAATAGAGCTCAAACGGGTCGGATCCAGGTTGGATTGTATACGTGTCAAGAAAGTGAATATAAGAGTTTGATCCTTTTGGTTCGTCCCGGGTTGGGATATGTTGTCTCCATATTGGTGTCCCCAAACATGTCCCCTCTGCACTATGGAGCACCGGAAATAACATCACTTTCTTGAATTTTGGATTAGGACCGCCTTATACGAATCTTCAATGGAGCTCAAACGGGTCGAATCCAGGTTGGATTGTATACGTGTCAAGAAAGTGAATATAAGAGTTAGATCCTTTTGTTTCGTCCCGGGTTGGGATATGTTGTCTCCATATTGGTGTCCCCAACCATGTCCCCTCTGCACTATGGAGCACTGGAAATAACATCACTTTCTTAAATCTTGGATTAGGACCGCCTTATATGAATCTTTAATGGAGCCCAAACAGGTCGGATCCATGTTGGATTGTATACGTGTCAAGAAAGTGAATATAAGAGTTTGATCCTTTTGTTTCGTCCCAGGTTAGAATATGATGTCTCCATATTGGTGTCCCCAACCATGTCCCCTCTGCACTATGGAGCACTGGAAATAACATCACTTTCTTGAATCTTGGATTATGACTACCTTATACGAATCTTCAATGGAGGCCAAATAGGTCGGATCCAGGTTGGATAGTATACGTGTCAAGAAAGTGAATATAAGAGTTTGATCATTTTGTTTCGTCCCGGGTTGGGATATGCTCTCCATATTGGTGTCCCCAACCCTATTCCCTAGTACTATGGACCACTGGAAATAACATAACTTTCTTGAATCTTGGATTAGGCTCGTCTTATACGAATCTTCAATGGAGCCCAAACGGGTTGGATCCAGGTTGGATTGTATACGTGTCAAGAAAGTTAATATAAGAGTTTGATCCTTCTATTTCTTCCTGGGATAGGATATGTTGTCTCCATATTGGTGTCCCCAACCATGTTCCCTTTGCACTATGGAGCATTAAAAATAATATCACATTCTTGAATCTTGTATTAGGACCGCCTTATACGAATCTTCAATGGAGCCCAAACGGGGCGGATCCAAGTTGGATTGTATACGTGTCAAGAAAGTGAATATAAGAGTTTGATCCTTTTGTTTCGTCCCGGGTTGGGATATGTTGTCTCTATATTGGTGTCTCCAACCATGTCCCCTCTCAAATGCAGAGGGGACAAGATTGGGGACACCAAAATGGGGACAGTCCGGAAAGTAGATCTCCTCCCCTAGATAGGATCAGACCAATCAGGACCTTGAAAAAAAAATTTAATTTTTGACTTTGTAACTTGTTTTCTTGTCTTATGAAGGATTTCTTGAGAAAATATATTGTTTTTTAGTAGATCTCATGTATACTATGTAGATCTATATAATTTTTGAGTGATTTTTTTTACTGTACCAGAACTACTCAGTTTTTCAAAAGTATCTTTAGATCATTACAAAAGAGAAGCTGCAATATTCAGTTTCTTTAGATCCTTAAAAATATTTTGTTGGGAACGAAACACAATTAAAAACTGTTTCCCAGAACCAAAAAAATGTGAGAGAATTAAAAAAAGAACACAAAAACCAAACGCAAAAAATATACAAAAAAACCAAACGCAAATACAAGTTTTTTTACGTGAAAAATCTAGATAAAAAAAAGAAGGGACGATCGAAGTCCAACCCTAAAAACCTTTACTATTGGAATAAAGAGATACACCGACTTCTTACAAGCTTCTCACCAATCCAAATCGGATTACCACAACTACTTGAAGTGAAGAATTGATTGCAAACTCACGAAGAACGAAGACGACGAATTTTTTTTATCCTAAACGATCTCCTCTTCGAAGTACCCGTCAACCTATTTCTCTCTCCCTTCGAAAGTTGTAAAATTTATGTCAATTAGAGTTAGGAAACACCTAATATATACCCCCCTTATAACCGCAACTAATCTGAACCACACGATATAATCCAACGGTGTATAAAATACCCCAAATCTCGTACTGCTCATCGACAACCGAACTCTGCCAGAGTTTGGTGCTTTTGAACCAGTGCATCGAGCCACGATTCTGATTCCCAGAGACCGAACTCGGGCCAAACTCGGTAGGAAGATCGAGTTCTGACCGAACTCTGCTATTTCTGGACAAAACTGCTCCTGCTCCGATTCTCCAAGTTTTTTCGAACTTCGAATGACACTCATTGCCTCCCCGAGTTTTTCCGACACACGGATGCCGTTCGTCGCACTCCAGGATTTCTCCACATAGGTTGAAAACCCCCACCCAACTCCAACATATTTCTGAAAAGATGTTACGTTATTTTATTATTTTTCATCTGATCAATGAGAAGCTGCAATACTAAGTTTATTGGATTAATTTCTTATTTATGTAATACAAATTTGTTTTTGTACAATCTTATATGTCATGATAAAAGGTTTATATTTTCTATAGTTACAACTTATGTTGGACACAGATTCAACATGACACATTTTAGACACAGTAACATGATTTCGACACCTATTTTGTTGTGGCCTAGTGTATGTCGATGTGTCTGATACGTCTGTCCGACACGATATAGACACGACATATATTTTGGAGTGTATGTGCGTCTTAGTTTGTAACTTTCGGTAAAATTATTTATCTTAAGAATTATGTCGCTGCTTGTTTTTTTATATTAAAGTTCTCTCTGCTTTGAGATTCTGGTATTCTTGGATGATGATTCAAGAATATTTATGTTCAGACCTCATCAGAATGCTTTGGCTGATAAAGGGTCTGTTCTGATTTTTGTTTTCTTATCGGTAAGAGGATTATGGTCATGATTCATCATTTTGATGGGGCATAAGTTGCATACAATTTCCTTCTAAAGGTACTTACATTTTAGAGTTATTTACACTAATTGTTTCTATATTTTTTCTTTATACCACGAAATATCCTGCTTTTAAAAAGTTACATTGACCATCCATACTTTTTTGATTTATTATACGGGATACCCTTATTTTAAGATAAAAATAAAAGGTTATAACACCAACTACTTCTATTTTTAAAAAAAATTCTACAGGGAGGAGTGGTCAGTATAATTTGTTCAAAAGTAGGGGTGCCCCTATTGAAGCATAAAAATTATACAGGCCGCATAAGAGCTCGCGTACCCCCAAATACGTAAGCAACCGCATAGGAGTCGAACGCATATGTGGCCCTCATGCTGCCTGAACATCCTCAGGGTACGGGGGCCACATAAAAAAAATATTAATCAAAACAAAACAAAAAGTTCAGTTGCAAAAGAGAAAGTTGCAACATCGATCCATCAAAGTCCATACAAAATAAAAATAAAAAGAGGAAGACGCATCAGTCAGATGAGTCGCGAGCCTCATGAAGCACAGCTGCAACATCTTGGAACAAATATATGCCCGCACGATAAAACTATAGTGCCCTGCTCCGCGTTGGCACTATGTACAAGAGATATCGGTTTGCTGACTCGAGTGGAAGTCTTCTCGGAGAGTTTTTGGTCGAAATACAAGACGATTGATCTCGGTGAGTGGACAGGAACTTCATTATCTGATTCTTGCATGTCTTAATAATGAATCTGAGTTTTTCAAATGCTTGTTTGCTTAAGAAGATAGTTTCATAAGAAGAATGATAGAACCTGACTCTGCATGCTTAATAAAAGAACTCGTATAGCTTGTCATTGAAATGAACCTGCTTGCTTAACTAGAGAACTTGAATGCTTATCTAAAGAGAAAGAGATAGAACCATTGTCATGCTAAGTTAAAGATAGAAATATGGCATGCTTAGTTATACAGACACCGCTATCGATCAAACCGTTGCCATGCTAATAAACAAGAGTAATAAAATGTTCATATGTTTCTATCGTATATGCTAAAGAAGAAAGAGTAGAATTGCATGCTTAGTTATAAGAGATAGAGAATTGTTTCCATGCTTGCTTGCTTAAATAGAGACTGTTACATATTTCCATAGAAGTTATCGAAATGCTTGAACGGTATCAGAGAGATGGCGACCAGTTCGCATAGAGATTAAGATGACGGCATGTCCGCACAGAGACAGAGAGAGAAGAGATTGAATATATGCTTATTATTGAATTAATGCATCCATATATAGTTTATCTAATAGAATTGCATTCATGTATTAATCTTCAGACAACTTGTGCCCAAGGAAAATCCTACTAACGATTTTTTGGGGCACTGGGGACTGTTTGCCCTGGGGGATCAGAGGAATACCTGAGGCAAAGAGGTCCTCGCGATCAGGAGATTTTTATGTCTATTAGATAGATGGTTCACGAGTTAAAGCAACTAGTATATGAGCGAGTATATTAATGCAGTGTTGGACTGTGATAACACTGCTACTAATCATGAGGAAGGAGACTCATAGACCATCATATAGTTAGGTCGTATGCTAGGATTCAGCCCTCTTGCATACCTAACTGTTTGATGCAGAGACAGACAGGAAAAGAGAACCATATTCTTATATATGCAAATATTTTTAACTCGTATGTCTGCTGCAGGGATAACCGTTCGGCGAAAGGGTAAGAATCACTTAATAAGTGATATTCATGCTATCGAACATGCTCTTATATATTAAATGCTTGCATAGAGAAGTCTATTTTTCGTATATGCTTCCATCTCATTCACATGATAAGATGTAACAGATGATACTAGTAAGAGAGAGATGCATAGAGAGAGATGCTAAGAAGATAGTCCACTCGATGCTTGATAAAGTCTTTAGAGAAATGCTTATGATTCATGAGACACGCTGCGCACCAGAGATAGTAAATGAATCTTGCATAACGTATATGAACTGCTTGTCTTGCATGCTTGCTTATATATCGAACATGAACTCTCATTTCAAAGATGTTTCCAAAAGAAGTAATATGACTCCATTCCTGTGCTGTATGTAACGAACCTAGGTAAAACTAGAAAGATTACTAGTAATGTAATATTTTATCACATGATTACTTAGTGTTGGTTTCAGAAAATATTGCTTCTATTCGATGATTTTAGACTCACCTATAGTACTTTCTCCAAAGTGCTGACCCACCAACAGTTGCTTGTTCGCAGGTGTTGGATAGTCCGAGGAAGCGATAGTCGTGCCTCATCCCAAGGATCCAGAAATCTAGAGTTGATGCCTTGAGCCGTATCGAGATTGCTTTGTGCTACTTTTGTATAGAGGGACATAATGTATGGAACAGTATCATTGTAATCGAGAGAAAGAGAGCTTGAGCGAACTGTAACCTCGGCCAAGCGCCGCTTGTAACACATCTTGATTATCAATAAAGAGCTTGTTTTCATATGCCATTGTGTTCTTTACTTTTCTGCAATATTGTGCCGCTGCTCCCGCCTTGAATAGCTTACTTGCCCTTGTTCAAAGCTTTGGCCTGGTGCAAGCGCAGCTTAGGCTTGCACGGCATCACGCCCAGGCGAGGACGATAGGTCCCGCGAGGACCCAAACAAGGACGAACGGCCCCCCTGCGGGACCGAGGCATGACAGAAACTTGCGGCGCATTCCTTTCCTCCTTTCCAACGTCTCCCTCTCCTCTGGAGTTAGGGGCAGCAGGGCAAAGTCCAGAGTGGACCCTAGAGGCCTAGCAAGATCCTCCAAAGTTAACCATAATGAGGACAGAAAATCCTCAGCAGCAGATAACTCGCCCCCGACCCGAGCTCTCTTTGCAGGAGGAGACACTGCAACAGCCGACGGAGAACCGATAGCTCGTCCCTCACGAGACCCTCCAATTCCGGACCCTCCGAAACCTGAGCACTGGGACGAAGAAGGGAGTGGACGTCGAGGAAGTAAGGCGGGTGGCCAGGATTCCCAATTGGAACCTCCCTTGGACGACATGTTCACAAAGTGGAACACGATGAACCACGGCTGCGGTAGTTATAAAAGAGAGCGACAGTTTGCATGGCTGCAATAATTGGATAAATGAACCTAGAAGGGTGAGTTCGATGGATTAGCTTCCGAAAAGTCTGCATGCAGCCGACGGTTTAGTTTTCAAGAAATCTGCATGCAAAAGGTGGTTAAGCACCCCAAAAAGGTTGAGCCAAATCTTAAAAGTGCCAATTTGGCAGTACTAGCCCATGCGTCCAACAACAATACCCCCAAAAGAAAGATCATGAAAGTTCGGGCCGTAGAATCACCATGTGGCCCAATAAGGCGGCATCCATGCTTCCCAGACAACCGAGGCAGTTGTGACCACAGATGGACCTGACATGACATCTTGTTAACAACATCGTCTCTGACACAGAATCCTGACAAATTTTTTTTTTCTGATTGCCTCAAAAGATGCGAACACACTAAACGACAAAAGTCTCATGTCAGCACAGGATTTTACTTTCGATGGGTGTGAAACACGACGTGTACAGCACAAACAAGGATCTCATGCATCCTAGACTCCATGAGGTCCATGTGTCTCTAGCCCCAGGCGTCCCAGACTCCATACGGACCATGCGGACCAGACTCCATATGGTCCATGCGTCTCTGGCCCCATGTGTCCCAAACTCCATGTGTTCCACGCATCTTTGGCCCCATGCGTCCCAGACTCAAAGAGTCCCATGCGTCTCTGGCCTCATGTGTCCCAGACTCTGTGCGATCCATGCGTCTCTTGCCACATGTGTCCCTAACTCCATGAAGACCAAGTCTTGTCGTTACAACTGAAGCAGCTCTCTCCAACCAAGTGCGGGCCACGTGACAAAATTGACCAAGTCACGCACACAAAGGACTAGAACCGTCCCGATCTTCAGCAACAAAAATCCCAACAAGTGTCCATGTGTCATCTTGGCCTGTTCACGGTTACAGCTGCAGCTTAGTAAGAAGGTACACGTGGTGCCCTTCAAGATCCATGTGGCCCAAAACATATGTGCGCCCAAGGATGACTATATATACCCGGGCGATATGCCCAAAAGACACACACAGAGGGACAGACACAGAGAGAAGAGAGTATACAGAGCCAAGCAAGAAAAGAAAATAAGTTTCTTCATCCTGCGTCGGATCATCAACGGAGTAAAGGAGCCGCCATAGCACTCCTTGTCCACCGTCATACCCCAGAATCAAAAATTTGTACTTAGATTGTATGTCTATGACCTCTTTGTACTTTCTTTTGTTTATTATTGAACCAATCAATTTTAACGACAAACAAGGCGACGACTCTGCTGGGGACCTCCTTCTACTCTGATAAGAAGGTCGTGATGCAATCCAACACAGCCAAGCTCGGGTCGACTCAAAGAATATTGGTGGTTCGCTTCGACCAGCAGGCTTTCGAGGATTTGCTCTCTGAGGGCGGCACTTCTCCAATATTGGCAAAGCCTAGGAAGACCCTCAGGACATGGGTTACAAAGGCCGATGTGCCTCACCCGACTATGGAGCACGCGCTCCCCATCTCTCTCTCTCTCTCTCTACCATAGGGATTGTACATTTTTTGTCCACTGCTTATGCGACAGCCTCTTCCAACCAGAAGGGTACTCGCCACTTGAACACCCGCAGGATGTTGGTAGCAAAGGCCGCAGCGCCTCACTCAACTGTGGAACATGCACTCCATGTCTCTCTCTGATACTGAAGATGCACGATATGTGTCCCCTCAGGTTATCCCGGCTCATGCGGCCTCCTTAACTAAAAAGGAGAATGATCAACACCCGAACTCTGGCAGAGAAAAATAATATGATGTCAAGAGTTTGGGGGTTGATGCGTAACCCATGCGGCTACGATGAAGGATGCTGAAAAGAAAGCACTATGCAGCTTCCAGCTCAAACGCAGGCGTCCCTGATACCCCCAGAAGCTCTATCTACGACAGAATCTCATTCGGTCGTGCTTCCATGCACCGCTTTGAGGAAAATCAAAACTTGGACTCTTCGTACTACGCGCCTGTGCGTGCTAAGTTAAAGAAGTCTGGGGGAGTGTTAGCTCGTCAAGCTCAAGCAACTGTCCATTTGGCTGACCGTCAGCGGGCACCGCTAACCATTATGCGATCCGCTGATAGAAAGCTATATAAGACCGGCCCGTGCGTCCAGCTCGCAGTGACAAATGGACAGGGTCCATCTCAAAAGTCTTTCACTGACGATCGAAAGAAAGTTCTTGTACGAACCCCGGATCAGGGAGTAAAGGCAACACCCACACACCTGTGCGTTCGGTCTTTTTGTGCTCATAAAAAGAGTGCGAAGGTGAATCAGCCTTCATCTGACTTGCATAACGTGATCACTCACAAGCGCAAGACGAGGAAGATAACCACAGCGCATGAAGTGTCCTCCCCAGGGCATCACTGTGCCAAAATTATCATCAACTGATGCTGCAACAAAGTGGCAGTACCCACAAACAGGCAGTCGGCATTCCAACGACTGCATTCGAAGGCACCTCTCCGGTAACAACCCGGAGATCAGGTGCAAACACCAGAGGAGGATGAGCTACCATTCGCCTCATGTTATTCTGCTCGGAAAGATCCTTCCACCGTGGAAGGAAAGAAGTTCAACACCTCTAGTCTGTCACTCTCAACCAGCGCATTGAGAAGACGATACCGGGAGGACCAACAGCAGGGCCTGTGGAAGGTGTTTTCTAAGCTACCCGCTCGAAGAAAAAGCTATCAGCCGCTGGGGGTAGTTCTTCCTCAGAACCCCTAAGGATTACACAAATAGGGGGTAGTAATCCCCGGACCTATACAATAACCCGGCGTTCTAGGAAGGCGATGATTCCCAGGAAACGGACTCTGATATCCCTGAGGGTGGCCACCCTCGTCCAGATGACATAGCTTCAAACATTGGGGGTAGTATTTCCTCCGAATCCGAGGAAGAGGTGATGCTACCTGATGACTACTCCTGACAAGAATCGAAGACGGAAAGCGCGACGTCTACTGCCCCGTCCATCTTTTCCCATGAGAGGGCTGCATACATGATGGGGGACGATCAAGAAGTCCCTAGCGACCGACAATGCCTCGAGGCTCTCAAGGTCATAATACAGACGATGAGTTCCTCAATGCAATCCCTGACCCAGGCAATGCTGGACATTAAAGCAAGCATGGCTTCCCAACCAGCAAGGGCTTCTGGGCAAGCTAGCTTGGACCTTGGGACCAATGCGGACTCCGACGCAACCGCTCTGCCCATAGGCGATAATCACCCCCTGCTTGGCTCATTGACCCCTTTTGTAGGAGACAAAGCCACAGAAGCAATGAGGGAAGTCGGGGAACTCCGGGCTCGCCTAGATTCTATGGGCAGCCGGGATTCACTGCGCGAGCTCGGGATACGACAACCATAACCCCGTGAGTGGAGGGATGTTCCGTACCCACCAAAGTACAAGACCTTTAATTTGAACCAGTTCGACGGAGAGACATACCCACGTCAATACATGAGTTACTTCGAGACTGCGATAGGGTACCTGCCTAGCAGTGACGCACTCCTCACCAAGCTTTTTGTGGGGGCATTGTCCTGGGTAGCATTCGACTGGTTTTGCAGCCTACAAGATAACTGCATGTCGTCGTTTGATGACTTCAAGAGTCTTTTTCTCAAAAGATTCTATGACGGAGGAAGCGACATGACGATGTCCTCCCTGATGGATGTCACCCAAGGGGAAAGGGAACTCGCCCAAAATTATATCGAGCGTTTTCGACAAACGCCACTGAGGTTGCCCCAAGCAATCCTGAGTCAACACTGATGGACATGTGCCACAGAAACTTACTTTCGACAGTCACCCTCTGGATGAGCGACGGTCAGTTCAAAAACTGGACGTCATTCATCATAAGCACAGTTAGTGCTGAGAAGAAGGTCAAAGACGTCCGGCTCTTGGGAATACAGATCTATGTCGCTGACGATAGGGAAAAATGTTCCAACAACAACAACGGCGGCAACAACAACCGCGATGGAAAAGGAAAGCAGGCCCTGGTAGCCAACTTAACCAAGAAGCACGAGCAAAAACCAGTTGAGGTTCTGAAGTCCCAGAAGACTTACTCCTTCGAAGATGACGATGTCATGCCCATCTTCGACGTACTGATGAAGGGTGGTAAGCTTTGGCTCCCCGACGTCAGCACCCAGTTGAGGCAGTCGAGATGAATAATCCAAAATACTATCACTATCATTGTTACATCCACCATGCGACGAAGGACTGCTACACCCTCAAATGGTACATCCAGCGTCTGCTCAAAACTAAGGCCCTCACCTTCGATATCGATGACAAGACAGTTGCCGCAAACATGGTGTCTCTCTAGTTCGACAATTTCCCAGCGACGGAGGCCCAAGACGGAGTAATCCCGATCCCCCGGGCAACGATGGAAGTCGTCAACCTTCTGCCGACTCATGACCAAACGACCGAGCTGATACCTCTCACCACACCGCGTGGGGAGGTCATGTGGGTTCACCCCGATCTTGCTCCGAAATTGATGCAGCAAACAACACCATCTTTCACCAAGTATAAGGACAAGAAATACAAATTATGCTACACAATTTCCCTCCCATCTGAGGAAGCTATAGCAGGAACAACAAGGTCAGGCCTAGTGTACCAACGGGAGTACAATATCCCTGACAATAGTGCACTTCCAACAGTTGCACCCACAACATCAGATTCGGGTCCATCCCAGCCTTCAATAGCAGAAAGATACTCGTTTTGACAAGCCACTGCACAAAGTGTCACGCCCCAGTCCTAAAATACCGAGGGACTAGCTACATGGCAATGGCCAGCAACACAACTCTAATGGGCAAACCCAATTTAATGGACCCATTAGAGTATACTTAAGCTGTAAAACAAATACAATACAGTCTACGCCATCTATCACAGACTAATTATAATCTCATCCACAGAAAGAAACATAACTAAATATGATAGACTAATCAAGATAATAGATAAAAAAAAATATAGTCTATCATCAAGTCCAAATAAAAAGTGCCTCAGGGAACAACCCGATAAAATAAGTTAATACATCAATCCAAGAGTCAAGATATGAAATAACTGGAAGCAGAAATAACTGAGTATGTAACAGAATACTCAGGAGAAATCCTTCAGCACAACCTCATTCTCTGGTGCCAGTTCTGCTCCAGCGTCAGCTCATGTCCCGTATATCTCGGGGTATTCCTCATCTGCTGTACCTGGGGACATAATCTGAATCCATGTTCTCAGGGGACATAGCAAGGTACAAAAATAACTCAAGCCAAATAAAATGCAGTATATAAAAAAAATAGATCCACAGGGCAAGCTATGTAACCAGCTATGTGAAATACAAGTTGAGAGCATCACTAGTACTCAGGCTGAGACTACTACAAGCTCTGTGTCGGGGAGCCGA
Source organism: Iris macrosiphon (assembly GCA_036927795.1). Classification (NCBI taxonomy): domain Eukaryota; kingdom Viridiplantae; phylum Streptophyta; class Magnoliopsida; order Asparagales; family Iridaceae; genus Iris; species Iris macrosiphon. Next base: position 196,156,218 of record JAYESA010000007.1, read on the forward strand.
TAGCAGCAAGTAATTTCACGAAGGGCCAATACATGTGCCAAAGCTCTGGTACAGAGACTAAGGCACTCTCCAGTAACATAAGTATATATATATATATATATATAATTATCCTGTAGCCTGTGTGTCTCTCCCCACCCAATGTAACCTCACATCTCATGTCCATAACACGCAAGATAATGACCTCTAGCTAGTACAACGAGTCATAATGATATCTATGTATATGCAAGTCTTATGTCACGAATCATGTAAGCCTATACAGAATTACAATGAATAACTCAGAAAAGATTCTGTCACATGAATAGTGTCAGGTATCCTATAGTATGACATACTTGGTAAAATAAGCACGAAAATATATAGGATCGTGGTATCAACTCACTAAGTGACGTTACACGACTCCGCGTACGGCATAGACACCCGAATCTTGTTCGGAAGCTAAGCAACGTCTCATGGTCCTAGGTTGAACAGGTACAACATAGAAGTATATATATATATAAATAACTCAAGTAATTAATATAAGCGAAACTACTGCAGGTTTGGCAAGGTACACTTGTCTGTGTTCTGAGCTCCGTTAGTTGCTCCGATATAAGTGGAATCTTCAAGTACGTCTCTGGATGCTGAAATAAATATTATCATCACTCTCAGAATATATAAAATAGCTAGGATTGACTATCCATAAGTCCAATTTGGACACAGGGGCAGAATTGACAGTTTCTAGTCAAAGCGGGGTCCACATGTGGCCTACTTCGTGCCGAAAAATGTGCCAGAGATAAAGTTTTTCAAATTTATCAAACTTAGTGTCTATGAGTCTAGAACGATGATACGAACCCAATGGATCATCCAGAACTAGATTTCGATGAGCAGGTCACGAAATCGCCCGTCAAGTGGAACCGTGGGGCCCACGAAATGGTGTTTCGTTAATATTCTCAGAATCAAGCGAAACTTGGGTCACATGACCAGCATAACACTATGAATCCGATGGCATAAGTTTTTTTGCGAAATGATAAGTACACACAAAATTATGATGAGTGTCAGAACAGGCCGATACAGGACTTTTCGACGGATACGCGTTGATTCCGGTGTGCACGCACATCCATATCAACTTTCGCAAAATTCCACACGTTCGTATTGACAATATGCGCCTTTCGATACAATTTGCACACGATGAAGCCTCGTTTAGTGTGACGCACCACATTTCAGAAAAATTTGGGTTTAGAAAACTAATTTTTTTGTCAACTTCAACTACGAATAAAACACATCATACAACAAATTAAAATAAACTAATTTAAGGAATTAAATCTCGGTTATGTTGTCTAATTTATTGTTCAAGTGGAATTTAAAAATATTAACTAGGTTGAAAGAAAAATAGCCATGAAGATGGGGCTTTGGGACAGTTTTCTGAACTACAAATTGGGTCTTTTTTCCTGTATTGCGTCACGAATTATGATCGACACAGGACACGATACCCCGAACTAATTATACAGGGTTGGAGAGGGTCATGTGGTCTTCGCATAGGATTTAACAGATCGACATTTGGATAACTATGCAAAGAGATACGAAGGTGGAAAGAATGGTACCTCACTGCTTGTTGCTGCTCAGAAATTTAGGCGACTTGCGGCGGCGACTTTCCGACGGTGGTGCACAGTGGTTCGGCGTCAGCGTCGGCGGTGGCTTATCGAAAATGAAAGAGGGTTTGATGGTGGACAAGGGGGTGGGTCTGGGGGTTTATATAGGGGTCGGAGTGGGCGGTTACGGGAAGGTGAAAGGGGGGGTCGGCCGCCGGTTTCGGAATAGGAAGGGGATCGGTCGGGTTCAGTTTCTGAATTTTAATGGGTTTGTGGGTTGGGTCGGGTCACGGGTTATGGGATCGGGTAGGATCCATATCTGTTTGGTCTGGGTTGGTTCGGTTTGGTTCGGTTTGGTTTGGTTCGGTTTGGGTTGGTTTGGGTTGGTTTGGTTTAATTATAAAAATGCATATATGGCCATTTAAAAATAGTTTTGGAGCCCAATAAATTTTAAAAAATTACACAATACTCTATTATTAGTTATACACCCAAAAATATAATATTTATAATATTTTAATAATTAATTTAATACACAAAATATAAATTCTTGAAGAATATTTATTATAATTAATTAAAAATTCTAAAAAATCTCCAAAAACTCAAAAATTAAAAATTAAAATCCTAAAATTAAATTCTAAAAATCTGGATGTTTACACAAAGATTCATCTCAGGGGCTGAAAAAGCCCTACAACTTCGACATCTTGGCCCAGCTCGCCAATACTCCAGCGAAGTTGTCTCTATTTGAGCTTCTCCGACTCTTCAAAGACACTCGGGTCGCTCTTAGTGAGGTATTACAAAATGCCGACACCTACCTGGTACAGGTTAAGCCGCCAGCTGAAGATCCTGCTGCTTACCCCCACTACAATAATATCATGGAGGCGATACCAAACATCACGTTCTCACAACAAGATATATTGTTGAAGAATAACCGGCATGATCGTCCCATGTATTACACTGGGTACATTGGTGCCATTAAGGTGGACCAGATGCAAATCGACCCCGGCTCATCAATCAGCATCATCCCGTAAAGTCTGCTTCAGACCCTTCTAAGATGGGCGTTCTCATCCTTGTCCTTGAGAAAAAAAGAAGCTAATAACTCTGCCCTTTTTCGGTGCAGATGAAGACGGTCTCTTGAATCTGGTGGTACTGGACATTCCGATGCATCGCCTGACAACCACTAATACTGCCATCACTGGCTTCAATGCAGGAAGAAGCTATCCTCTGGGCAAGATTCGCCTAAAAGTCCAGATCGACAACTTGAAAATAGAGGTCACATGCTACGTCATTGACGTAGACGTATCCTACAATGTCTTGCTCGGACGCCCATGGATACATGAACATATGATCATGTCGTCGACCCTACACCAGTGCCTAAAGTACGTCGACAAACACGACATGGTCAAAATAGAGTTTGCTGATGTTGATCCGTTCAAAGGGATCAAAGCCTATTACTCCGACTCTATCCTTTATAAACAGTTCTACCAAGATGAAGGTAGCAATGACGTTGATGATGAGGCAGAGGCTGGGGCAACACCAGAAGAGCCCTTAAAAGTCCGTATAAAAGCACGCGCTCCCGACACAACCTCTCCTCTCATCATAAAACTATGCAGGAAGGCACGCGAACCTCTGGTCGTCCTCCTCCGCAGGATGGATCGATCACTGAAGGGAGATCCGGCACCATCCACCACATCCGAACCTTTGGTCGTTCACCTCCACTGGCGGAGTCAACCTCCGAAGGAAGCTCCACTGCCTCCTACCTCGTCTGAACTTCTAGTAGTAAAGTTGTGCAGAAAACTTACAGTCGTCGCTCGCACTGGGGGTAGATTTTGGGAGAGACAAGCTAGAGGAGTACGTAGTTGCACATGCTAACGTCCCTTCTCTCGACGATGTATTTTCGGAAGATGAGATACCTTATTTCATCAATAAAGGGCTATCTTTGAACTACTCCGAGGTTGCATACATAAGCATACTGTATTCCATGGAGCACGGTCTAGGCCTTCACCTGCAGACACAAGTTACTACCACCTATGTTGTCAACAGAATCCTCCCTAGCCAAGGTTCCTACTTCATGGTGCCAGGAAGGAGGAGGGGAGACAAACCCATCATCTTCGGTAGGGTTAAAGGCCCCCAGTTATAAACCCCCTCGACCAAATTTAGGTCTACCTGACTTAGATAGAGAGACTAGGGTTAATTTAGAGCTATTTAGAATTAGAACATAGTGTTTTAGATTAATGTACATAATATTTGTATCACTCTGTGCACCTTACCGTTGCTTCGATATTTGGAGCGCTACACTAGCATTTACTTCCAAACAAATTTTACACACTTTTTCTAGTCGTGCCAGCCTTCCATTCTGACCTTTATTTAACTCATAAATACCCTCTCTTGTGCTTCATTTTAGTCGCACAAAATTTGTTACAAACGTCTATTCTTAAATCTAAATAAATCCAACTTTGCATCCTTGTCCATTCCAATCAAAATTGGAGACACAACCTTGACCTGTTTTGTACAATCCAATTTATGATAATATTCTATTTTGAGTCTACTACGTCCCTGATACTTGTGTCCCACCCAATTTTAATCTTATGCACTTCTAATTAATTAAAGAACACCATTTACACTAATTTTAATTAAATTGGTGTAAGGACCCAACCTAAACCAAAACTAGATCCAACACCAACCCAAACTCCCACTCACACCCTCAAGGTTCATACTAAATACCACACACCCTTCTAACCCATTACATCACACCAAACATGGTATTTTTCCTCATCCAACCCAAAAATTTTATTATTTTACAATTTCCCAATTGTTAGGGACTTTTGTACAAAAAGGCAATGAGGTGTCCACCTTCCATTGGAGCCAAGCCATGAAGAACCCCCCCTCCTTGTTGACAGGTCCTACATAGTTTTTCCCTCCATTTGGAGTGTACCACACACCAACTTTCCCCCTAGCCCATCATAATCCTCCATTCAAAACATACACTATCCTAGCCATCCATCTTCCTTCATGTAGAAACCATCCCCATCCCTAGGAGCACTAGCCGGCCATAATCCCAAGGTGATCATCACCCTCTTCTCTCTCCTACATAAACATTTTTCTTCTCCTTATTTTCATTTTTCAAACAACCACCATAATCAACCCTAAATCGAAACCCTAACCGACCATCACCTTCCTCCCCTCTGCTGTTCACCGCCGGAGGAACCATCATCCCCGAGCAACCCCGTCACAGCCGACTCGACCAGTCACCCGACCACCTAGCACCACTTCTCTTCTCCACCGCCGGAGCATCACCCGACTCCGGTCAGTATCTCCACCGAGCAGTCACTTCATCATCCTCGACTCCTCCGCCGGACCACACCGCCTTCAACAGCACCTCCACCATCATCATCTCCAGTAGTCGACCCTCACGACTTCCCTCCATCACCTTTTTCTTCATTCTTGACCACCCGCCTGAGCACAGCCACCGCCTGATCACCCCATGACTTTTCTTCATCATCACCCCGCCACCTCGGCCTCCTCCTTAACCACAGCCACCATCGTCACGACCACCAACACCACCATCACCAACACCACCATCACTAACACCATCATCATCATCACCAGCACACCCTCACTGCCACCGCCCGACCATCACCAGTGACCACCACGGCAGCCTCCTCCGCCCATCTCCACCACCATCATCACCACCTCACCGTCTCCACCACCATCAACAACCATCGCCACCACCTTAGCACCACCCTCTCCACCACCATCACCATCACACCATCATCACCATCACCATCACCAACATCCCCCTTGACCCCCCTCCTCCTCTGACCATCACCACCTCACCTTAGCCACCACCGCCACCAGCTGCTCACCCCCACGACCAACCTGCCACCACCAGCACCCCCACGACCTGCTGCCACTGCCAGTGTGCTGCCGCTGCTGCTGTGCAGCCTTGCCTGGCCGGAGCACCACCTCCCCTCGTTGGAGTCCAGCCACCCTTGAGCAGCGGGACGAGCACCCATCCTAATCGAGCACACCAAGGTTTACACTTGCCCTCCTCTTCCTTGGTTGTTACATGGACCTATGTTAAATGGTGAAACCAAATACCTAGTGTTTATATGTGCGTGTTTGTATGTGCATGTTTATACGTGCATAGTGGTTAGTATTAGTAATACTTCATACAAATTAGGTTATTAATATAGCATTTATTCGTGTAGACCCTAGGTTCTTATACTAAACTGTTATTTGTGCACTCTAACCCAGTAGCTAGGACACGGGATAGGTTATACGATATTTGGAGTTGTGACGTATTTTGGTAGTTAATTTTCTTGTTTTGTACGGTATCTGAGGACGTGATGTACTCGTACATGGAGACCTAGATAGTTACCCATATCAGGCGTGTCCTGGAAATCTTAGTAAGTAGGATATCTAGTACCCCTGTGTTAGAGGTGCAACTTAGCACCTACACGAATCATAGTTATGACCCTGATTGTAACATGAGAAATTATACCATAGGATGACTTGTAAATGCTGTAAACAAGTAGACTAAGTGTAACCCTACTCCCATTGATCCTTGACTAGTCAACCTTAGCCAACGTATTTAATTAGAACGTTTATTTGGTTTAGTATCCGCGTAACTCATGACGTTGTGTAAGTTGTACTTGTGTACATGATTAGCATAGTGTAATATAGTGATTGATATTTATTGTTATTTATTCTTAGGCATCCAAGACGATTCTACCTTGGCTGCGAGTTTCGGATCCTTGCTTGTGCACATCAGAGTTCCAGACAAGTATACTTTGCCTTGTTGTACTGTTTAAATTCAGATATTATTTAGTTGCATATTTTATTATTTTAATATTATATAACTGTGCACGTCCGAGAAAGACTCGGGTGCAGTCAACGAAGACGTTGACGTTAGGACTTATGTCTGACCTAGTGTCTAATGGACGCACCTAAAGTTATGGAGTTATCAATATGACTCCCCGGGCCTTGACACGTATCATTGCACTTCACAGAGTGAGTTCATGTAGGGACGCATGCTTCATACTCGACTGGCCATCGGTGTGAGCAGCACGTGTGACGGTATTTAGCTTAGTTGTATATTTCTTTAGTGACTTGCATTATAGTACGAGATGTCCACGTCGTATTCGCGACTTGTACATTGGCATTGGGCGGGGAAGACAATTAGTAGGCGTATGGGACATACATTTGGCTACCATAGTTTCAGAGTAAACTACGGGATTGTGAGCCTCAGTGTTACCCCGTTAGAGGCCATGTGTTACCCGGTTATGGGCTCAGTGCTACCCGGTTATGGGCGTATATGCTTGTCGATACATCTGGCAGAGGTTACTAGCTGCGCACTATCATGATCGGTGATGTAGTCAGCATATACTCCTGGCATCCAGCTTACAGCTATTGCCAGGTACTTAGCCTCTGGCTTGACGCTACGCTTTATACCTTTTACCTACCCATACGTACCAAGGTTGACTTCAAGTGTATTTTACTTAGATGGTTAGATCACCCTCGAGTTTACACAGTATTTACTTTATGGCATGTATTTTTGTATCTTGTTACGTTCCTCTGAGGACCTGGTTACCTTCCAGATCCGGACGAGCACTTGTACCCAACCATTTACGGAGCAGGAGTAGAGACAAGATTCGTGACTGAGGACTTTGAGGTATTTCCAGAGGAGTTTCCGTGATTTGGGGTACGCTGCTACCTTGGGTTAGAGCGTCTTTATCTAGCTAGTTGATGCTCTAGTTTAGCTATCTTCCTACTTTTCGTGTTTTTATTTCATCGTTGTATTTCAGTGGGTTTGTCCCCATCAGACTTATTTGGATTGTATTATAACATTCAGATTATGCACTTATTTCCAGTATTTATTTCAGCACTTTTTATATTGTATTCTGTTGATGAGATTAGACATTTACCTGCTGCATGTTAGCATATTAGACTTGTTAGTATCTTAGGACAGCGTAGTACACTTCGTCAGATCCATTAAATTGGGTAATCCCTCGGAGTCGTATTAGCTGACCATTGCCACGTGGCCTGGTCCCGTTTATTTTGGGACTGGGACATGACACCGGTCCTTCATCCCAGAGGAACAAGAGCCAAAGCCAGATACTGGCAAAATACAACTCTATCGGTTCAGTGGTCAAGCCAAATATCTCATCCAAAAGATGTGCTATAATCTTAAAATAAATCAAGATCTAAATTACGGCAAAGGTCGACGACTGTCCGTACGCCTCGCCGCTCCGATAGGCAAGTCTGAAGACTACTACCATAAGACCAAGCATTGCTTATGGTATGTTACCCCCCCCCCCCAAACCCCGAAGGCATGGGTCAAGAAGATGAGTTACGCTCCCACTCTTCAGAATCTTCCATTTGGGACTCCGACGTCAGTATCGGGGAGATGCTCAAGCAAACATTGTCTGCCAACATGGTTTCAGGTGACCCTGAGGAAAACGACGAGGATCTACCGGAACTCTTTGAAGTAGAGCCATGGTCCCAACGCCTAGACGCACAATGGGAGATACGATTCGAACAACGAAAACCTCCTACCGAGGACGAAGTCGTACAAGTCAATCTGGGTGACGAATCCTCCCCCAGACATATATTCATCAACAAGAGTCTAACTGATGATGAACGGGAATCCCTGCCACAGCTCGTCAGGGAATACATTGATGTCTTTGCCTGGAGCTACGAAGACATGCCAGGACTGGACCCCCAAATCGTGGTCCACAAGCTCAACATCTTGTCGAACGCTAAGCCTGTCAAGCAGCAACAACGACGATTCCGGCCGGACATTATGAACTCCATCGAAGCTGAAGTCAACAAACTGATAGCTAGTGGCTTCGTACGCGAAGAACAACATCTAGATTGGGTAGCCAACATCGTACCCGTTGTCAAAAAGAACGAAAAGATCCGGAATTGCATTGAGTTTCGTGATCTAAACACGGCCTGCCCTAAAGACGAATTTCCTCTTCCGATCACAGACATAATGATCGACAACACTTATGGATTTGAGCGCATGTCCTTCATGGATGGATTCTCAAGCTACAATCAGATCAAGATGTCTCCTGACAATCAAAAGCATACATCGTTTTGAATACCGATAGGAGTATACTGCTACACAGTCATGCCCTTCGGTCTGAAGAACGCGGGTGCTACATACCAACGAGCTATAAGCAACGTCTTCAGTGAGCATCTACGCAAGACGGTTGAGTGTTACGTCAATGACATCGCCGTCAAGAGTCGCTCCAAAGATGATCACCTCAGGGACTTGAAGACTGTGTTCGACCTCATGCGTACGCACCAGCTCAAGATAAATTCCACCAAATCTTTTCTAGGAGTCTCCAGCGACAAATTCCTGGGTTTTATCATCACTTTTGGGGTATTCACATAGACCCCGACAAAACTAAAGCGATCCTTGAAATGTGCCCGCCGAAGAACCTCTGAGAACTTTGCGGCCTTCAAGGAAGACTTGCATACATCAGGAGGTTCATATCAAACCTCTCTGGACATTGTCGGTCATTCACCCCGCTCATGAAGAAAGGTGTCTCCTTTGTCTGGAACGAAGAATGCTAGCGCACCTTCGACGACATCAAGGAATACCTATCCGGAGTGGGCCCGAGAGGCCTATCAAGAGCCTCCAAAGTTAACCCCAATGAGGACAGAAAATCCTCAGCAGCGAATAACTCGCCCTCGACCCAAACTCTCTTTGCAGGAGGAGACATTACGACAGCCGGCGTAGAACCGATAGCTCGTCCCTCACGAGACCCTCCAATTTTGGACCCTCCGATACCTGAGCACCAGGACGAAGTAGGGAGGGGAAGTCGAGGAAGTAAGGCGGGTAGCCAGGGTTCCCAACTAGAACCTCCCTTGGACGACATGTTCACATAGTGGAAGACGATGAACCACGGCTGCGGTATTTATAGAAGAGAGCGACGGTTTGCATGGCTGCAATAATTGGATAGATGAACCTAGAAGGGTGAGTCTGATGGATTAGCTTTCGAGAAATCTATATGCAACCGACGGTTTAGTTTTCAAGAAGTTTGCATGCAAAAGTTGGTTAAGCTCCCCAAAAAGGTTGAGCCAAATCTTAAAAGTGCCAGCTTGGCAGCACTCGCCCATGCGTCCAACAACCATGCCCCCAAAAGAAAGCTCAGGAAAGATTCGGCCGCAGAATCATCCTACGGCCCAACAAGGCGACATCCATGCGTCCAAGACAGCCGAGACAGTTGTGGACGCAGATGGACCTGATATGACATACTGTCAACAAGATCGTCTCTGACAAAGAATCCTGACAAAAAAAATCTAATTGCCTCAAAAGACGCGAACACAATAAAGACAGAAGTCCCACGTCAGCACAGGATTTCACTTTCGACGGGTGTGCGACGCCACGTGTACATCACAAACAAGGTTCTTATCGTCCCAGACTCCATGCGGTCCATGTGTCTCTAGCCCCAGGCGTCCCAGACTCCATACGGACCAAGCGTCTCAGACTCCATACGGTCCATGTGTCTTTGGCCCCATGTGTTCCACGCGTCTCTGGTCCCATGCGTCCCAGACTCCAAGCGTCCCATGCGTCTCTGGCCTCATGCGTCCCAGACTCCGTGCGACCCATGCGTCTCTGGCCACATGCATCCCAAAATTATGAAGACCAAGTTTTGCCGTTATAACTGAAGCAGCTCTCTCCAATCAAGTGCGGACCACATGTCAAAATTGACCAAGTCACGCACACAAAGGACGAAAACCGCCCAGATCTTCAGCAACAAAAAATTCCAACAAGCGCCCACGTGTCAGCTTGGTCTGCTCACGGTTACAGATACACCTTGGTAAGAAAGTACACGTGACGCCCTTCAGGATCCATGCAGCCCAAAACATATGCGCTTCCAAGGATGACTATATATACCCGGACGACATATCCAAAAGACACACACAGAGGAACAGACACAGAGAGGAGAGGGCAAACAGAGAGTATACAGAGCCAAGCAAGGAAAGAACATAAGCTTCTTCATTCTGCGTCGGATCGTCAACGGAATAAAGGAACCACCATAGCACTTCTTGTCCACCGTCATACCCCAGAATCAAAAATTTGCACTTAGATTGTCTGTCTATGACCTCTTTGTACTTTCTTTTGTTTGTTATTGAACCAATCAATTTTAATCACAAACAACTCCGTGTTATAAACCAAAAACATAGGAATAGTTAGTGTAAATAACTCTACATTTTACATTGATTAGTCGAGAACATGACTTTTTCGTTCTGTTACTTGTTATGTCGGTTTTGGGCTTTTTTAATATTTTATACTAATTGTAATAATATATTTTGTCGTTGGAGCTATTTCTTTTTCTTCCATATGTCTGAGATGACTTCTATCCTGTTGGAAATCTTGAATAGTATTTCCTTGCAATATTTTTGCTACTTACTACTCTAGCAAATGGGCTACTTAATTGAAGCACGATATTGGAAGCTATTACTACTTGTTGGAGTTCTTTATATGTTTTAAATCCTATGATGCACTCATGGAACACAATCATAATTTAGACGATTCTGAGTATTTTAGTTTCCTTTTTGCTACTATTGAAAAGACTTCGAATCAATTTATATGGGAATACACAAACATGTGTGTATTCTAGGCTTCTAGCATGATCTTGAGGGGATAGTAATTGAATACACAAACGACACATATTTTTGCTAGTATTTCAGCTGCTTTCTCATAGGCATAGTAATTGTATGTGCCTTCATCTGAGGCAATGCTAAACCTTCGTTGGAACATTATCTGACTTTATATCTACATCTCTTAGATTGTTAGTTCCTACCCCAACAATATCGATGTCGAAGCAGCTTTTTCTCTTGAATAAGCATCTACAGTTTAGTTGTCGATAGTTAAAAATGTAAAATCCTATTCTACTAGTAAAGCTGTCAAACTTTTGATACTCTTGAGAGTCTTCTATTAAATATTAACTTGATTTATACATTGCAGGTATCCTAGTTCTCATGATCTCATTACCTACTATTTAGAATGAAATTGAAACAAATCAAGGAGAAGAAATAATAATTTTATTAATGGATAATGTAAAAAGTCTTACAACTATGAATATATATAGTGGAGATTGGATCCATGTCCGTATAGAAGTAGGAGAAGGTAGGAGAAGAAATATGTATCGAAGAAGAATCTAATCATAAATCTAATTAATATCTAATCCTAACTATAATTAATCTTAACACCCCCTTTCAAACTCATGGTGGGTCAAACAACATGAGTTTGTCCAATAGAAACTAAAATCGCAGTGCGGGACGTGACTTTGTAAAAAAAATCTGCCAGCTGATCAATTGAAGTCACATGTGGTAGAGAAATAGTGCCTTTCAAAATATGCTGACGGACGGAGTGACAATCAATCTCAATATGCTTTGTCCGTTCATGAAAAACCGGTTTATTTGCAATATGTATAGCACTCTTATTGTCACAATGAAGATGTGTAGGTCATGTAGGAGCAATGCCCATATCAGAGAGCAGTCTACGTACATGGACGATCTCCCTGGTGGTGACAGCCATAGCTATATACTCTGCCTCAGTAGAAGAACATGCAACAACTTCTTGTTTCTTGCTTCGCCATGAGATCAACGAATCACAAAGAAACAAATAAAATTCTGTAGTAGATCGTCTGGTGGTCAAATCTTCTGTCCAATCTATATCAGAAAATGCTCGAAGCTCCAGAGTAAATGTAGAAGACATAACTAATGAGCGCGTAATGGAATCCTGAATATATCGAAGAATCTGAAGTAATGCACTATAGTGAGTTGATCGAGGCGAGAAAATGAACTGACTAGTAATACTAACTGCATGAGAAATATCTGGCCTAGTCAAACAGAGATACACAAGATGACCCACTAGCCGCCTGTAGCGAGTAGGATCTGTGAGAGACTCACCATCTGTGGGACGAAGCTTCACATGAAGCTCTAAAGGAGTATCAACTGTGCGACTATATGATATACCAACAGACAAAATAATCTCCGAAGTATATTTCTGTTGAGAAACAGTATCCCTCTCTTACCTTGTGCAATCTCTAGTCCAAGAAAATATTGAAGATTGGTAAGGTCTTTCATCTGAAACTGTTGATAAAATTACCTCTGAGTAGCTGCAATCCCTGATGAATCATTGCCAGTCAAAATTATGTTATCTACATAGAGTAAAAGAAGAACTCGTCCATGCGGTGATGACCGCACAAAAAGAGTGATCCTGAGAAAACTGCTAAAAATTTGCCTCACAAATAGCACTCCAAAAATACTCAAACCAAGATCTGAGAGCTTGCTTGAGACCATAGATAGCACGGCGAAGGCGACAAACATGTCCCGGTGGAGTAGAAAGAACTTGAGGGGGCTCCATATAGACAACCTTGGATAAAGAATTGTGAAGAAATACGTTCTTCACATCCATCTGATAGAGTGACCACTAACGAGCGGCAGCAACAGCTAGTAATGTACGAACTGTGGTCATTTGAGCAATAGGTGCATAGGTCTCATCATAGTCAATTTCATGCTCCTATGTAAAACTTCGGACAACAAGTCGAGCCTTGTATCGCTCAATGGATCCATCAGAGGTCGATACTTGACCTTGAAGACCCACTTGAAACTAAAATCTTCACTTGTAACTAACATGTTGGACCCCGTCTGAAAGTTGAACAACATCCCAAGTACATGTCTGCTGAAATGTTCGAAACTCCTTTGTTATAGCCTCTTGCCACTCAGGGTACTGAACAGCCTCTTGATAAGAATTGGGCTCTCGTGCAGTATGGATAGCAATAATAAATGAATAAAACTGTGAAGAATATAAGACTAAGGTGGCAAAACTAAACTTGTCCAGTGGACCAGAACAATCGAGAGTAAAACGTAAAGGAGGTTGATGAATACGTTAGGACTGACGAAGAGGTTGTTTTAGAGGCGTGGATGGTGGAGAAGATGATGTTACGGGGGCTAATAAAATTTGTGGAGGATCCTCGTGAGTTAGCGACGGAGGCATCGTAGGAGGAGTTATACCAGGAGAAGGGAGCAAAGGAGTAGGATCAACGAAAACACTAGATGATGGAGCTGGTGGGAACAAAAAGTGAACATCCGGAGGTGAGACAGTAAAATATGGAGAGTACTCTAGAAAGGTGACATGACTAGATATACGAAGACGACGGGTCAAGATATCATAACAACGGTATCCCCTGTGCTCGGAACTAAAACCAAATAAGAAGCACTTGGCTGATCGGACTGTCAGCTTTGTGCGCTCAGTCTCAGGAAGAAGAACAAAACAAGTGCATCCAAAAGTCTGAAGCATACTATAATCAGAAGGACACGAATAAAGACTCTCATGAGGTGTCCTATCAGATAAAACAGAGAAATGTGTGATATTGATAAGATTAATAGAAGTAGCAATGGCTTATGCCCAGAACATTTGAGGAACAAAAAAGGATAATAAGAGAGCACGAGCAGTTTCAAGAATATGACGATGTTTGAGATTGGCTATCACATTCTGTTCATGAGTATAAGGACAGGACTATTAAAAAATGATGTCATGAGATTGCAAGATAGATCGCATCGTAGTGGAGAGATACTCATGGGCACAATCAAAATAAAAAAATTTAATCCTATCATTGAATTAAGTGTGACTCATAGTAGTAAACGTCCTATAAATGGTTGGGAGATCAAAATGGTGACGCATAAGATAGACCCAAGTATAACGAGTGTAATCATCAATAACCGAATTATTTACAATCTGTATAGCAAGCAAATCATACCAGACCGCTGACGAACATAGCAGGCAATAGCATAATGACCATGCTTTTTGCAATAAGTACATATATGACACATTTTTTAAATTTTTTATTTTTTTTATTTTTTGGTAAACTAAAATTTTAGATGAAATAGGGAAGGAATCCCTCTTGAAAGTTAGGGGAATTGAAATTGTGTGGTAACGAGGGTTAATTCTCGAATCTCTGCACAGACTGGCAGGGAGGAGGAGGGAGGGTACTTATGTTAAAATTTATGGTTGGTGGTGGATGCAGAATTTGCTTTAAAGAAGCAGACTGAGTTCAATTTGAACAATCATATAGACATGAAGGCATAAATGAAAAAGAGAAAAAAAAATTAAGATAAAAATAAGATATTATAATCATTTTCCATTATATAAAGTGGTTTCTAGACGGCTCAAAAGTGAGCCGTCTAAACCGTAAGTAAATACTCAACCAATTAAATTTAAAAAAAAAAACTTACGGTAGATAAATAAAACCTTAAACCAACTTCCATTTTATTCGTCCAAACCGTTAATAAATACTCAATCAATTTAATTAACAAAAAAACTAATGGAAGATTAAAAAAAAAATTAAAACCAACTTTTTTCTCATCATCCGTAACAATTTTCGGATATTGTGCAATTTAAATCATCAGTAACAATCTAAAACCAACTTCCTTCACAACATAATACTCAACCAAATACATTTTAAAAAAATTACTTACAGTAGATAAATAAAACCTTAAACCAACTTCCATCGTACATGTCATGCATGGACGGATCTATTGGTGGGCTGGGGTGAGCTCCAGCCCACCCAGCCAAGCCAAAAAAAAATATTATACTGGTAAAGCCCTCAACACTCCAGCCCACCCCATCATCACCCCCAAACTCTACCCATTTCCAACTAGGGCCGGAATGGTGTTTTATATTTTGATATTATTAAGGTGTTGATTGGCTTTGCTGAAAGATAAAGAAAATAATTCTTCATCTTTGTTAACTGGTACCTAAGGTGTCTGATATTGTGTATATTAAGGTGTTGATTGGGTTTGTTGAAAGATGATAGTGTATATTAAGGTGTCTGATATTAAGGGTTTCATTTTAACTGATATTGTGTATATTGATGTCTGATATTATACTTGGCTGCTGCTTTTTTTCTAAAATATTATACTTGGCTTGTTAGAGTGAGTGTGTGATTAAAGAATATTAATGATAACTTCAAGTCAAGTGTCTGATACCCTTAGTTAAAGCATTCTTTAACAACTAAACCTGAGAACTATTAAGGTGATCAAAGTATGAATTCTTCATCTTTGAATATGGACTTAAACTTGAATATCCAATATGCAATCAAGTGTCTTGACATGTCTAAGAATTCTCATTTATGCTAAATTCTTCATCTTTTTCCATATTTTCTAATAGTTTTTTTTTTTTTCATTTTTCATCTTATATATGAAGATGTTTCACTTTTTCTAATTGTCTTAAACAACATGGCTACTTATGAAATTCATCTTATGTTATTTGATAACTATTTTTTGTTAGAAAATGATATTTGAATTATGAGGACCTTTATCCGGGGTAAATTAAAATTTTCTAAAGGATATTTTAAGTTCAGTTTGGAATAAACTAAAATCCTAGTTCCGTCATTGATGCCATGCATTATAATCAAAAATATTTTACGTATACATATGCTTTCTTTTTCGTGCTTATTCTTTCATGTCATGCCCATCTCTTTCATGTCATGCCCATCTCATTTCTCTCTCTCTTATTTTTCCGAAGCCTGTTTGATTCCATGTAATTTTATTGCATAGTTATCTAGGTGATACATGGAAATATGGAATCCGAGGAATTGTAGGTAACAACTAGCTTTGAAACTCTTCATATAGTATAACTAAAGAAGAAACAAAACAAATCCATAAGTAAAGCACCGATTGAAATGGTATTAGTATCTGCTATATTAAGTTATTGTATAAGATTATTGATGCAAGATACTGACATGGATACCTTAATGAAACTGTGCAAGTATTTGATTGCCAAAAAGGTTAATACAGATTGGGCATTCCCTTTTCAGCAAGTGATGGACTCTCTTTTTTCTACCATCAGTTGGACAACAAAAATCATAAGGTCACCGTTCCTTTTACTCTTAGTAACCCACTAGAGGAAAAAGTTAATTTTTGACTTTCGTTCCACTTAATAATATAATTTTAAACTTACGTTCCACTTTTTAAATTTATTAGACTTACATTCCATTTTTTGTCATAAAAATTATTTATTTTATCACAAAAAGTTGTCGTTAAATATTTTTTATGACAAAAATTAGAATATAAGTATAATAAACACAAAAAATATGATGTAAGTCTAAAAATCATATTATTAAGTGAAACTAAAGTCAAAAAATTCTCTCTTTTTCCTAGCCTGGGTACATATCTGACACCAGTACTTCTAATTTTACTGTTGCTAATCTATGGTGTAAACTCTAAAGAAATAACTTCATGTTACTAGTTCTTGATTAAAATTTGTGAGGTCATCGAATTTAAGCTTTAGTTTAGTATACATAGATGGTTCGACTTCTACTTTACTGAGATTAGTAGGTTAAGGTTTATGATATTTACATTTAAGTAGAATTAACCACCGACTACATAATCTTAATTTTACTTGTTACTAGTTCTTTACGTTTATGTCAAAGGAAATTCAGACAGTGGCCTAAATAATAACATCATCAAAAAAACAGACGAAAAGGCACCAACAAACAATCATGTACCATGAGATGGCATGGTTAACCTGGACAAATCATTGAAAAAACATTAAGCAACTAGCACACTGGATCAAACCATTCCGGTATCAACCAACCATAATGAAAATTCAAGTAAAACTGACGTATAATTACCAACATCCAGAAGGTTTTTCATAACAAACTACATACTGTACTTCATAGTTCATAAAAGTCGGTAAAAGGAAATACTAAATCCAGAATTGCTTTCACAAAGGAAATTTTAGAATGCATATATGCTGAGTCTTCGGCAAATTGTGAGAGCTATCCTGAATCATAACTGCCGCACTCTAGCGATACTGAAATGCCATAAAAACAAACTAGATTAGATGCAAACACAATTAAGCAAAAATAAAAAAACTGTCTTTCGAATGTCTGGTTAGCATTGAGGATGTTAATAATTGGATTTTTACACAATTTACAAGGTTCAAAGCAAATTAAGGCAACCTTATTAGAAGTGGCAACAATGGTGCTTATCTGTAAGTGGTTGTGTTAATGAGGGTACTATGGTTGTATAGACCTTTGGAAAGACCACTCAGTCTAATTAATTACCTTGATGAAGCCAATTTCCTTGGCATTGCTGCGGAAACACTGCCTGCAACACATTAGACCATACTTTCGAATCAACCCATGTGGGTTGCCGCACACCCGACTGAAAGAAATTTGAAAAATGGTAATCAGAAAAATGGAAAGAACATAAAATTTTACATTACTACATACGAGTTTCTCAAGGCTGAAAAAAAATAAAATGATCACGTCAACTGTGGAGACTCACGACTCACAAGGATTACAATAGATAAGAACGTAAAGCAATAAGAAAAATGCAAAAAAAGAATAGGCACCCAACACACTAGCAGGATAATCAATGTCATAAGGAAAATAGATAATTTAATCCTTCATATTAGTATAATAACAAAGTATAGGATCCATATCATAGTCCAATTTGCATATTCTGACTGATATTTGAGAGAGAGAAGAGAGTAAATTCTAAATCAGCTCTTCTTGCAAGCAAAAATGCCACACAAGAATAATCTAAATATGTGCCCCGTAAGAAAGAAAAAAATGAACTGATATAAGCTTACAGTGAAGAATTCCTAGCCTATTGTCACCCAAATTTCAAGTTAATCTATAACCTTTTACTAGTTTTCGGTAATGGATAATTCTTCATGCAGGTTAAGGAATGAAGGACAGAGAAATCTTTACTGGTTTTCGCTAATGGATAATTCTTGATGCATGCCAAGGACTGAAGGATATAAAGAAACCAAATGATTTTGCGCTTACAAACACAAGTACGAACCTCATTTGAAGTTATTACCACTTTCTTGATCTATAAAATCTCGAAGGATATAAAGGAACCAAATGGTTTTGCGCTTACAAAACGCTAACTTTCTTAAGTTTTCTATGATGCTTGCTTCGATGCTGCTCTCTCACTGTCATGTAATAAATTCTAGTAAGCACTTTAACTTTCATAGGAAATTTCTAATTGTCGGCAATGTTTTATTGTGAGACCCACTCATAGGGACTTAAGAGCCTAGATGCAAGAAGATGTGTGGGCATCGAAGCAAGGAGAACACTTTACTGTTTTCTTAAATAATATAGATTGAAATAAATAAACTCATATGATACATATCAATTAATAACACCATTAAACTATTAAAAAAATAGAATCTAATTAATTAATAACATTATTATAGAACCAATAACTAACAGTTAATCATCATCAGAACTCAAAATAAACTAACACAATTTCATAATAATAGAAATGAACAAAATCCTAAAGATCATCATCAATAATATTATATTTTTCCTCATAAACAATACCAACAATTTTGTTTCCTTCATAATCGTCGTCATCATCAAATATAAACCTATTTATTTAGATTAGTCAGTTCTCTTGATACAATTAATAGTGTTTCTATCATTCAGATCAAGTTTCAGACTTTTTAACCAAGAGTCTGTCTTGATTGACTCGATAAAATCAATAGTCAAGGTAGAAAATTTACTGATCAGTTGAATTGTTATATACTAGAAAGATTACAATAGAAAGATTAGTTGAATTGTTATATAAATTAAAAGACAGAAACATAATTACACAATAAGTAAAAAATAAAAAGAACAGAAAAAGTAGGCTAATTTGTCTCGTGCACTTCAGCTCCACCTAAAAAAGGTGTCCGCACGCCTAAAAAATTAGGTGTGAGACGCAAGAGCATCATGTAGGCCTAGGTGAATGAGCCTCGCCTCATGGAAAACAAGGCACAATGTTGAGCCTCGAGCCTGAGGCTCACACCAACAGGCTTTTTTCATTATGCTGATTGCCAGATGTTATTATAAGGCCTAACAAACTAAAAGTTGGCTCTAAAATAACTAAAAGTGAATGAGAATTTGATTTATTAGATAAAAATCAGAAATTAAACCCACTAAATCAATATTGACCACCAAACATACAGCAGCATTTCCTCAGTTCAGTTTTAATAAGTAATTTATTCTAAAATAACAAAACAAACAACTAAAATACTAATACACAAAGCAATGACGTCCTCATCAATAAGCCTTTTCCATTGCATATTCCATATATAGAGAAACAATTACCTATAGAAAGGAAAGCATAGCTGAAGGTTGAGAACCTAGATAAATCTTTGTTGTAGATTTCCTAGTATAAATTTTTAGAATCTCTAGATGGGCTCCGCTCCCTTACGCAAGAAGTTTGTGGTGGTTATGAACTATGACATTACACCAATTACTATCCACCAAAACGACATTGAAGTAAACGAATAGAAATATCTCAAGAATATAACTCCTTACACCACAATGCCCTAATTATTGTCTCGTCGTGTGGAAAATAACCACCATGTTGCAAAAAGTAAATAGTCCTAAAAGGCGAAACTTTATATATAAGGTGAATTGGGATAACCCTATTATTTGCAACTGATCAAACAAAAGAAAGACATGTCCATGTTAGATCATAATTGTGAATTTAGCCAAATCTTGTTGCATTTAAAGAAGAGAGTCCAAAAGCAATCTTCTTCTGGCACACTGATGTAGGCTCCATCCGGTAGTTAGAAACCACAATGAACGAATAGAACCTGCTGTTTGACTCATATCTCTAAAGCCCGTTTGCTTCAAGCAACATTCATAGATTAAAAACTTCAATAGAGGCAACAAAAAGAGTGAGAACTGAAGCAAAAAACTAAACACTGAGTAGGCATAAAAAAGGAAACAACAAAAAGAGCAGGGAACAAAAGCAAAACCACACAACTGTCAACTGATGCAAACAGCAAACATGGAAGGTCAACAACAAGTCACAACATCAACGAATGAGTTTAATCCAACAGATTACCTAAAACAGTTTCCAGGTAATAGTAGACTGTATATAAATTGAGTTATAATCGAAAGTATATAAATTGGATTTTGGACAAAAATCGTAATAATATCATTGTAATTATTAGAAAATAAAGAAAAGTGGAGTTTGTTTCTCAGACAAACGCCACGGTTTGTCCACATGATGAATGGAATGGATTCTCATCGGACTCGCCATCTTTATTCATTTGTTCATCATGGATGAAAAATCAAAATAAACCAAAAGATAATCACAAACAAGAAAAAAGTAGGAAAAATATGGTCTCTCAGACAAATGCCTCGATTTGTCCACACGATGAATGGAATGGATTCTCGTCAGACTCGTCATCTTTATTCATTTGTTCATCACAGATGAAAAATCAAAATAAACCAAAAATAACTGCAAAGTAGAAAACATGGTCTCTCAGACAAATGGCTAGATTTGTCCATATGATGAATGGAATTCTCATTGTATGGAGTCTAAGGCCTATGAGAGAGTGAAGATCAAGGTTGTAAAAGACGCTAGACGATAGTTGACTATATATAAATAGAGTTTAATTCAACAAGGTTAATTCAACAGATTAAAATACCTAAAACAGTTTCCAAGGAATAGTAGATTGTATATAAATTGAGTTATAATCGACTGTATATAGATTGTATCAGACAAAAAAACGTAATAAAATCATTGTAATTATTAGAAAATAAAGAAAAGTGGAATTTGTTTCCCAGACAAATGCCTCGGTTTGTCCACATGATGAATGGAATGGATTCTCATCGGACTCGTCATCTTTATTCATTTGTTCATCATGGATGAAAAATCAAAATAAACCAAAATATAATAACAAACAAGAAAAAAGTAGGAAAAAAATATGGTCTCTCAGACAAATGCCTCGATTTGTCCACATGATGAATGGAATGGATTCTCATCAGACTCGTCATCTTTATTCATTTGTCATCACAGATGATAAATCAAAATAAACCAAAAATAATAGCAAAGTAGAAAACATGGTCTCTCGAACAAATGGTTAGATTTGTCCATATGATGAATGAAATGAATTCTCATTGGATGGAGTCTATGACCTATGAGAGAGAGAAGATCAAAGTTGTAAAAGGCATTAGATGCTTGTCGAGCGGGCACCGGACGCCTAGCGCCTAGGCCGCCGTGGTTAAAAAAAAATCCCAAAAACCTACTGAAATTTGCAAAAAAAAAAAAAAAATCCATAAAAGCGCCTATGCGAGCATTGGGCAGGCACCAAGTGCCGCCTAGGCAGACTTCTACTCTAGGCCAAATTTTAGAATAGTGGTGAAGATGCTTGGGTACTTTATATAGGAGAACAATTGATCTTAGGGTTTTGGATACACTGTATAAACCCACAAGTAACCCTCATTTTCAACAAAGTACAAATTAATAAGCCATAACAAGGTCAGATCGTTTAAATTAATTGGATTTGAATTTCAAAAGTAGACCAAAAAAATCTTAGTTGGTGTGGTTTGACATGGTTTTATCATAAATCGAAAAAATATTTGAAATTTTTTGACTTACCCCCCACTTTTGTTTACCATATTTAAGGGTGCACCCCACAATTTTTCAATAATGTACATATCCTCCCACTTTTGACGGAATCAGTCAAGTCGTGACGGTCAACCCAAGAAAGAGAAAAAAAATTGACAAAAATACCCCTCTCATATTTTCTTCTCTCTTCCCCGCCCCCCCCCTCCCCCCCCCCCCGCCGCTGCTCACCCCCACTCCCTCCCGCTCCATGCCACAGCCCCCTACCCTATCCGCTCCCCCACAGCAACAACAGCAATAGAAGCGACAAGCAGCACAACGGCGGCACACGCAAGCGAGTAGCGGCTGCTGCTGGCGCGGCACACGATTGCGAGTAGAGGCTGCTGCTGGCGGCTAGGGTGGCAATAGCGGCTAGGGGGCGGTGGTGGGAAGGGGGGGAGCGGTGACGGTGGCAGGGAGGGGAGATCAGGGATGGTGGCAGGGAGGGGGGACCGACGGCGGCGGCAGCCTGCCCGCAGGGAGGGGGGAGAGGAAGAAGACAATGAGAGGGGCATTTTGGTCAAAAAAATTGGTCAAAGCAGTTGACCGTCAATTCCAGACGGATTCCGTCAAAAGTGAGAGGTCTCCTACATTATTGAAAAAATGTGGGGCCCTTAAATATGGTAAAAAAAAGTAGGGGATAAGTCAAAAAATCTCAAAATATTTCAAAACTGTGCTAAGAGCCAAAAAAAAATCAATGACTTGCGGGCTATATGATGAAACACAACAAGATCATCCACCAAATTTTGGAGCAAGCTTATTTTATTATAGCTGTATTAAACATCAATTTTGACAATAAATCTTTCATTGAAGTCAACACTTTAGGTTAACAGGATTTGCAATCAATCACAGGTCAAGTATACCACCTCTCTTCAATTGTAGTCAAGTTATAATTTCCTATGAACATTGTGAACAACACTTCTAGTGATTTTAATATTCAAATTCTACTTGCATTCAGCTGTTTTATCGGACAGAACTGAAAACCAACAATTTAGTGAATTTTTTTAATTCCTTTTTATAATCATTGCCTATAAAATAAGAAATCTTTTATGCTATGGAGTGGCGGAATCTTCAACTTCCCTTTCTAATCTAATTTTGGCTTGAATAAAGAAGCTAAAAACACCACAAAGAAAGATGTACAATCGCTGCCTCACTTGACCCCACTAAGCCAATAATGAAACTATATCTACTCTAATACCTAGGAAGCACGAATATTCTGCAGAATCATCGTTGTGTCCATCTCGTGTCGAGTATGACACATGTACACCAAAATACACTAGGACAGACCAAAACAATGATTTTTTCGTGTCACCGTGTCCGTGTTACAGACTCGAGCACAAATTACTTAAACAGACCAACAATACCTACACCAACTTTTACAAAGAAGAAAAAAAACCTTTTTCATTTTTTTTTCTATTAAATCTTGCCTCTTTCTTCTTGTATTGATTATCAATAGTCCCATCGTATATGAATCCAACACAAATTACTAACTTTACAAGTAAACCAAGGAAAATATCCTTATGCAGCAACAAAAAGTTATTCTTTGACAATTAAATCACACGCGAATACTGAATTAACTGTGAAAAGACATCAGATTTCGAGAAAGCGAAGTATATAATTAGGAATAAAAAATAGAGAAAAAAATTCATACCAGGTCCTGGATCCAGGACCGTAGCTCTTCGGATGGGAGTTCCATACGTTCGAATGACCCATCCTCGCGTTCAATCTAGAGGAGAGAAAAAAAACCGTAGCTTTGGATCGCAAGTGAAAGTCGACGTCGAAGAGAAACCCTAACCCTAATTTTTTTTGGTAGTGGAGGGGAGCGTTATATATAGGGCTGTTGTCGGGCCGTACGGGTCTAGATGTTCTAGACCCGGTCCCGGGCCTTCGTAACTCGGACGGATCCAGTTTTTATAGCCGGGTCACTCGTAAGCCTTGGCCCGGGTCCAGGTCGGTTCGATGGTGCCGGCTCTCTCAATAGTTGGTACAACCATAATACTCGATTTTCTCTTGCGGCCCGTTAGATGAAACTATAAAAATTCACGTGCAATCGACTTTTTTTTTTTCATGATATTGTTGTAAAGTGTTTAAATATTTAAATATAATTAATTTTTATTCAAAAAATAGATAGAAAATTTTAATTAATGATATTATTCAAAAAGTATATAAAATTTAAAATTATATTAAAATAGTGTAAATATAATTTGAATTTCTTTTAATGAAAAATTGTTATAAATATGTTTGTAGAACTTTATATATATATATATATATATATATTATAATTTATTTATTTATATATATATATATATATATATATATATATATATATATATATTGTATATATATATATTGTATATATATATATTGTATATATATATATATATATATATATATATATATATATATTGTATATATATATATATATATTTTGTATATATATATATATATATATATATATATATATATATATGTTTAGAGAAATTTGGATATACTTTATAGTAAGTCTTTTTCTTGAATAAAAAATCTTGTCATTCCTTTAAATTTGTTTTTATTAGTTTTAAAATTAACTTTTATATATGTTTGTAGAACTTTCTGTGGTTGTGCGAAAGAATAAAAATAATTTAACTTTTGAATTATAATTTTTTTTAATTGGTGGAGGGTTTACAAACGGTTTTGACGGCTCAAACTTTTAGTGTTTTCAAGCCTCCTTATAAAAAGTAGACATGAGAATATCATATCTGCACTTGCCACCAAATATTTTTTTAATATTAACATCGAGTTGAATACTGCATAGTGAGACGAGCACAATAAGAAGTCGGTAGGGAGGTTGGTTCTCGAGGATTTCGTCATCTTCCTAGGTCTATTGGTCTTCTTTGTCTTTGGAGGACTTGTGCATCCATGAATCGGTTCACCAACGCAACTTGAATGACCGTGACAGTCCCTACTTTGGCTCATCAACTGAATACGCATGTATGTCTTTAGGGGATGGAACCCTACTTGATTTGGCAATGAAAACAACTATACTACACCTGCAAGACAAAATTAAACCATTGGCCCCATAAATCGTTGTCGATAAATTATTGGGTGTTCCAGTAACACATCGATCACTCAAAAGTGCATCGGGGGTGAGGTGTGGATAGAAGTCTATTTTTATCCTTCTACTAAAACTAGGATGGATGTTCGTCTTTCCATTTATATATTGCCATGTGTCAAATCATTGTCAAAACTAGTGTAATGTTCACCAAACCACTCAAAAAATGATTTTAGTTTTGATAAAAAAGATACATAACAATCCTCGAATAGAAGGGTGAACATCTACTATAGATTTGATGGGTTTAAAATAAATAGTGAGAATAATACTACACTGTCAACTGAGCTTTAATGGTTCTTGTGCATGCGGGTAATGTATGACATTATGAACATGTTTTTATCATTTGATTAACACCTTTAGGGGTTGTTTGGTTATTTGCAAGTAAATTATAAGTGTGTTGAAACTGAACTCACGTCGCATGTTTGAGTTATTGTAATTTGGCATCACATTATGATGTATACGAATTTTTTTATATCAACATCAATCCCAACCCATCCAAAGATCAACTACCTCATAATGTGCATCATCATTTCCTATCTCATATTGCACATTACTATATGATTTTAATTAATATTCTCAAATTTATTGTTTTCCTATCAACTATATTGTTTCTCCTTTCGATATGCAAAAATAACTGGATGAGATGCATGTCATTGTGGGTTTCATTCACAACAGCAAAGAAACTAAAAACTCTCTATTTTTTATAAATGGAGATAAAATGATGCTGTTTTGATATGAAATGGAAGTATATTTATATGTATAAACTAAAGAAAATAATAATAATAGAAATACCCTTATATCTGTACTGTTGTGTATAACTATGATTTTCGTTTTTATCTGTATATTGCTGTATATAACTATGAACAATGTTGTACTGTTGGTAGTTGGTACTTTTGTAATTATCTGTATTGTTGTGAACATTTGGATATATTGTGTTTTATGTTTTTTAAAGCTCATAAATCCGACTTTGGGTTCGACAAATTATAAAAAAAACGACACAATCGAATTAAATCAAATCAATTATTTTGGTTCGGTTTAAATCGGTTCTTTCTAAATTCGTTCAATTTTGGTCTTATTTTTTTCTATTTCTATTATTTTGACTTATAAAAATTCGGTTGGCTTTAAC
Source organism: Iris macrosiphon (assembly GCA_036927795.1). NCBI lineage: Eukaryota > Viridiplantae > Streptophyta > Magnoliopsida > Asparagales > Iridaceae > Iris > Iris macrosiphon. Next base: position 196,182,421 of record JAYESA010000007.1, read on the forward strand.
AGATTAAACTGAATAGTCACCTCTAGAAGCTTCCTTATTGATGTTTCTATTGGACAAACCCGAGAGAGGTCCATGATCCAACTTGGGTTCAAAATCCAGAACCCTCTATCGGTCTATCATGTTTCCAAGTGGGGCCCATCTCCAATCAGCACTCGATAAAACCCTAGCTTAGGTTTTTCGTCATTTTTTTTCCTCCTCCTCGCAGTCGCAGCAAAAGAACATTCTTATCTTCCTCTCGCAGAAAAGAAAGAAATGGTAAAATTTTCTTCCATTCCTTCTCTTTGTAAATTAAAATCTTTTAGGGTTTCTTTCACACTCGATCCACAAAATTTTTCCAATAATAGAAAGTTTCCATTTTTAGGGCACGGAGGTCGTCGTCAACCCAAAAGCGTATCCCTTGGCCGACGCGCAGCTGACCATCACCATCCTCGACCTCATCCAGCAGGCCGCCAACTACAAGCAGCTCAAGAAGGGCGCCAATGAAGGTTGCTTCGGTGGTTGGTTTTTTTTGTGCTTATACCCCCCTGGAATTGTTGATATTAACATGCGACAGTGCTTCTGTTTGTAGCGACGAAGACTTTGAACAGGGGAATATCGGAGTTCGTCGTCATGGCGGCCGACACCGAGCCGCTCGAGATCCTCCTCCATCTTCCTCTGCTTGCGGAGGACAAGGTGATTATTTGATGCTTGGGGATTGTGGCGATTGATTTTGTGCTTGGTCTGTTAGTGGGTCGATATTGCTTCGATGATTTAGAGACTCACATAGTATTTTTTTCATTAATGAAAATTGGGTTTTAAAGAATTAAAGGCCCCGAACAACAAAACTGTGTGAAAATATCAATATCGGCCAATTCATAACATAACCAAGGTTTTGAAAATCGGTCGAATAGGGATGGGTAGTTCCCGTTTTCCGGAACCCACAAAATATCAATATCTGCCAATTTATAACAGTTTTGGCAGGTTAAGTGAGATAGTCGGTTAGCATCGGTAAATCTCGTCCGGAGCTGAACGCTACTGGCTGAAACTCTTTGGTACTAGGAATTATATTTTATTAATGAAGTCAAGGGATAAGCTAGGGTGTGTTTTGGTCAAGTTGGTTTCTTGGTGCATAATTGTGGTTATTGTTTATTCTGTATAGTCAAACTACAGAGAATAATACATAAAAATATGCGTAATGAGTACTTCATTTTTAGATCTTGTACACTTTTGAAAGATGTGAGAGGCAAAATTCTGATACCAACCCTGAACTACCAATACTGCCAAACCTTAAGATGGTCTGGAACTGATACCGAAACCGAGTTTTCAAGTGCTGGTACTATTTTTCACATGTGAGGATTTACATGAGGTTACACTTCACCATTATATACCAATACTGCCTAAACTTAAAGAATACTTATAATGAAATCGGGTTCTCAAGCGCTGGTACTATTTTTCCCATGGGAGGATTTACATGAGGTTACACTTCACCATTATATTGACAGGTTTTATGGATAATACATACACATTATATTTGATACAAATTGTTAAAACATCTAGTCATGACAATATGAGTTGGATGGTATTATGTTGTCACGGGCGACGCCTAGGCACGCCTATGCGTGCCTAGGCGTCCAGGTTAGGGAGAGGGCGTCTCGATCTGGAAAAATATTTTCTGTGTCAGGTGCGCCTAGGCGGACGCCTAGGGTCGATAAGGAGATTCCAGAAGCTCGCCTAGGCGGTTGTTGTTGCTGGATTCTGGAGTTATGTGGGAAAGTGCACCTGATGTAAAGGTAAAGATGAATTAGAAATCTGTTTATTTAAATTTTGACTATTTAATAAGCATTTCATATAAAGAATGATTGATATTCAGCAAATAATTGTAGCTTTGTGAAGAATCTAAACTATGAACTATCATAGAGCGGTCAAGTGTGAATCCCTACAGTTTTTTGCAGAAAAATATCTGGGCGGCGCCTAGGCGAGGCGGGTGGCTTGTCGTTGCCTCGCCTCGCCTAGCGCCCAGTACAACATAGGATGGTAAACCATGTACTTTTGGTGTATTATTGCTACTAAGGGAGTTGAAGACTCACTCGACCGACAGGTAGAGGTAGTTGCTGTAGAGTCAGTTGTGGGTGAGGAAGTGAGGTGCCCGGAGGAGACTGACTTTATGTTATGGGATCCGAGAAAAGTGGTTTTTGACTTATCGATCAGAAGATAGGTATTGTACTGGCTTACTACCCTATTCATAAGTAATTGAATTAGAAGCGGAAGATCCCCTCTTGTTCTTGACAAGTTTTTTAGAAAAAGTAGTAGCCACTATCCTCGTCTATTTTCGCCAGAGACATCGATTCATCACGTTTCTCTCTTTTCGCTGGCTGCTCGACAACTATGGCTTGTAGATTTGCACAGAACAAAAGAAGTTCACTCTGTCTTTCGAGCCTCTGTTTAGCTTAAAAAGAAGGCGCTAGTACAACATTTGTCGAACTCAGTTAGGAACTCTTGTCAACGAGCTGGGTCAACTTATTTGGGGTAAGAAAGTAGCTCACATCTACGTTGTCTGTCTTCACGAGTAGCTCCGATCCCACGAGATAGTGCCTACATACTCGGCAATGCACAACCGCTAACAACTCCTTCTCCTGTGCTGTGTATCTCTTCTCAGCAACATTGAGTTTGCATCTCGCGACTAAATAACACGTGTGCGTATGTGTGCTCGTGCGTTTAAAGAACATGTGTGCATGCGCATGCGTTTTAAGAACACCCGCACGTGCGTGCGGTTAAAGAACATGCACGCAAGGCACGCTAGACGTGTATGCGCCCCTGGGCGCGATAATAGAACACGCATGCGTGTGTCATGACACAAGTTTTTTGGTCAATCGATAAGCCTTGCTCGTCTGTTCTATTACCGCACGAGCGTCCAGGTGAGTGCGTCTGTTCTTTAACCGCGCGTAAGCGCATACGCGATCTTTAAACGCGCGAGCGCACGCATGCACACATGTTCTTTAAATGCGAACCCGCCCGAGCGGGTACGCCTGTTCTTATTTCGCAGCGCATCACACGCGCCTGACGCGACAAAGAACACCCACACGCATGATGACCAGACTCATAAAATGTGTTGGGGTAACATGGTCTGCCCTCCCTCTGAGCCTTCCCATCCAGTACGTTTTTTTAAGCTGAAAATGAGCACGTCCTCGCCGAGTGAGAGGGGTGGGAGGGGGGATATGAGTGTAGCGAAGGCGTTCCTCTCGCTCCGGGAGGAACTACCGCATCGGCGGATGGTCCTGTAGCGAGCGAGCTGAGGCCAGAGAATCCCGCTCCTGTGTCGTATGACTTTGTAGCTTGGCAGTCCACCAGGTAGGTTTTTTTTATCCTTCCTGTTTCGAGTGTCTTCTTGGATAGTTATAGCGGCCCATAGGCGCAAGATGTACCTTGTGGGGGCTAACTCTTTCACGAACGATTGATGGAATTTCGGTGTATCACTTATGAGTTTTGATCTTAAAGTTCGGTTGTAAGGAGCGAAGCGACTGGCTAATAAGTATAGTTAGGTAAGGGATGTGAGGCCTCGCCGAGTGAGGGGTGGGAGGGGGATATGAGTGTAGCGGACTAAAAGTGACTCCCTCAGTTTTTTAGCCTATAAATTAAGGCCTGCAATTTGGGTCGTTCTCGGTAAAAACTTCGGGAGAATTCAAACCATCGGATGTTCAGCGATCATTATATGGAAAATCTCTCAGATCTTTTTCAATACTTAACAAGAATTGGAGGGGATAACAAAGATTGACGACTCAAAATATAGGAAAAAAAGATTCCTTTGGTTTGCTATTCCTTATTTACACTGGGGACTTAGTAAGCGAGAAAAATCACAGAAAGAGGTTCTGAAAGAAAACTACGGTGAGACGTGAAAACATCCGATCCTATTTCGACCTCGATATGTGGAATTGTCTTGCGCCATATGTACTGAAATTGTTCGGGAGACATGGTCAAAGTCCGGTTCCAATTTCGTTGATTTTCCTCGTGAGCGTGATAGTATAAGCCTGCCTCACTGTGCCGTAACGTAAGTCACTAATAGAGGTACGGGAAAGGGTTGGGGGCAATGGAGTAGGTGAAGTGGTTGGATTTTGCGAGCTGTTCTAACCGGATGTGATTCCAAGAGCCAAACGAGAATGAATACCACACAGAAGAGTCAAGATCGGGCTCCCTAATAGAATGTTTAACCGATCCTGCTTTTACCTACTGTAGGACCTCCGTCCCCGAAGCGAAGAAAGAGGAGCATAAACGTTGTCCTCTCCTGGTCCAATAGTTTCGCTACTACTACTGTGGTTGTTGCCAAACATGGTACATTTGCTAGTTTCTTCTGTTTCAACATCTTATGAGCTTGAGAATAAAACACATGGTGAATCCCCAGCAGGCATCGAGTCCTCTACAGCATCGCGAACCTGGTGCTGCAACTGATCTTATCTCAAACTCGATCTTTTCTATTTTAATTGGAATCAATGGCTACCTGACATTTGAGGTTGCCGTTAGCCGCAAGCGCTTGGCTGAAGCATCAATCTGCCAGATTGTGCGGTCGGTAATGGACCTTTGACCAAAAAAAAGAAGCCATCATATGACGGAATGGTAGAAGACGAGAGACCTGTTTACGGCAATCCCAACATTTCTTTGTGAAACCCTGTGTTCGTTCAAGTGGCTGGCCCGAGGCTTCGGTTGATAGGTATGAGTGGCAGACGGGAATCCCTTGCTTGGTATGTCGGAAAGGGTATCGATTTTGTCGGACAAAGGGTCTTGATTTGGATTCCTTATGGGGGCATTCGGGCTAAGCCTTATCGAATCGGCTTTGAAAGCACATTTCGTACGCATCCCCGTCGTCTAGCCACTCAACGGGGCTATTGCTTTTTCGGACGGCAAGTTGTATCACTTGAACTGCGGGTGTCTTTCTTTTCTTTTCTAGCAGCTGTGTCACTTTTGGATTTCTATTCATCGACTGGACTCAAGTAATTTACTTATCCAAGGATTTAACCAAAGTAGGTAAAGGTCTCCAAAGGGTCTTCTTCGAACAAATGGTAAGAGAAGTTCCCATAGAATAGGAAGAAAGCGACTGACTGAAGCTTTTGCTTTTCTCAGGAAACGACTTATGCTACGCCACTCCAAGCAGCGGTCGGGGCGCCCATCGACATGGCGGGGAAGCCTAGCATAACGTCTATCCCACACTTGTTGGCTAGGTCCATTCATGGGAGATATCTACAATAGAAATAAGAAATTCATAAGTTTCCGTGGCTTGAACTATTTCTATGTAAAATGATATGATAAACAAAACAATGAAATCCTGTTCCATGTTTTGAATAGCCTTCAGTCTTTTCGATAAACAAAGATGTCTTGGCCTCCAAATTCCAATTGAAATAATTTTTTTAGGAGGAATCAATGAAACTCTTTAGGAGGAATCAATGAAAGGGCATCAATTCAAATCCTGGATCTTCGGATTGAGAGAACTATTGAGAAAGATCAAGAATTCTCACCATTTCTTAGATTCATGGATCACCGTTGCTATATTGCCGGCGGTCAACATAGGAACACCACTACGCTATACCGACCGCCTATACCGTCCTTAGTACAGTGGTAAGTGAATTTATCTTTCTTTTCTTTTTCTTGAATCTTTGTCTTAAAGGAAGATTGGTAGAGTAAAGCAACCTGGAATTCAGATCAGGCCTCCCTATAGCGGGTCCAGACCGTACTTCATGTTCTGAGCTGACCAACATATCATGCTTGTGTATGAAAATAGTAAAAAAAAAAGATTTCGAGCACGTTTGGTCAAAGTCTATCTTGTCTTTCTGACCCTACTCAGTTATCTGCTGCATGTTTGGATCTGAAGAAGGGAATTCAACCGGCGAGTAGGGCTCCCATTAGTCTCTGTCCTGCCCTAGTTAGAAAAGGACTATATCTCGGATAAAGGCGAGCGTTAGTGATGGCTTACAACGCCTTGATTAAGGTTTCTCTCCCAAGACTTTTTTGACGACTTTATGAGCTACTTTACGAGGGAATCATGAGGGGCTTACCTGTGAGACCATTAAGTTATATTAAAAATTGAGCTAAAAGCTCAGTTTTTTAAGCCGATGAATATTGACACAAAAGTGCTATAAATCAATTCTAGATCAATTTAAGGCATTTTGAGAAAGTATTGATGACCCCATCTGAATCCGATGAGAAATTAGTCTCAGTTGAAACAAACTCTCGAACCCGTACAGAAGTTGAGGGCTCATAGCGCCTTACGATGAAATCGGTGTTAAAAAAGGTTTAGCTATAAAGAAGGCGGTTAAAGAGAGTTCTAACGTGGGACGACAAATGGCTAATTGCAGATCACTACCTCACGGTAAGTGGAAGTGGCGGTCTAACTTGAAGCCGGCAGAGGATGTTATCACCAAAGTTGCAGCATGGGTTAGAGGCTTGGCCGATGAGATGACTGAAGACCTTCTGCTGAAAAACATTCTCATTCGGCCTCAGATTCGTGAGACTTGTTTCGTGAGAAAGATCATGTGTTGGCGAATAAGTTGGATATGAATGCTTCCATAGATTTGATCGTAATGGTTTACAATTATAGCTTCCACACCTATTAATTTGGGATCATTTACCATATAAAAAGGGAAAAAATCAAAGAAAAGTGGGCAATTCAAGTCAAGATTTCTTCTAGCTCGTCCAGGAGGGAATGGTTTTTCCCCGGACCCATCTTCCCTTTTTAGCCGCTCGTTCGGAGCTCGCTACACTTATGTCGTTCTCTCTCTCGGACTCCCTGATTCTCTCCCTCTCTTGGCCTGGGGAGTTTTTTGGCAAGAGTTTTGTTATGAGAATGTATGAATTTTTTGTTTTAGGTGTGGTCATCTTGGTCATAAGGTGGAAGATTGCGATTTGTCGGCAGCGACTGGGGCAAAGAGGAAGGTTGCCGGAGAGGGAAGAGTCCAGCAGGGCTCACCAGCCTCTACTGAGGAGAATCCTAACACAAGCACCAAGCTTGAGGTGGCTGGAGAACTGTACGGGCCATGGTTGGCGGCGGATCCTTAGCGGCGTAGGGCTAAGGGAACTAGTCCTTTGAAAAGAGAGCCGGACTGCGGCCCTGTGGCTCTAGGATCAGGGGCAAACCCTAGCAGACACTCTACACCCACCCGAGTCAACCAGGTGAGTCAATCACTTAACTCAGCCCGATCTGCTAACTTAACTCGTGCTAACCCGGCGGGTTCCACCCGAGTCGAATCTTCCTCGAACAAAACTCAGGGGGACAGCTAAACATGTGTCAGTCAGTCATGGGGTTAAATCAAAATTTGTCCCTTTATTGCTGGAGCACGTCCCCCTGCATGGCCAGGAGGACGTAGCGAGAGAGCGCAAGCGAGCGTCGAAAGCGCCGAAAGCAAAGCAAGCTAAAAAATAAAGCAAGCGAGTGGCTAAGAAAAGAGCGTCGAAAGCAAAGCTTTATCTTTTGGTGCTTACTAAAGCAGTTGACTTCCATTAGGATCAACTAATATTTGATTATTGATCATTTTATTGTTAATCACAAACAATGAGTGAAGCAAGAGAGGAGAGCTCATCGGAAGAGACTGGCCGCATGAATCCCAGCAAGCCGGGGGGACTCATCTTCCAGTGGCATCTTGATGACAACGATCAAAGGAAAGCAACCTATGCAACCATAAGCCCAGGAAATTGGTACAAAAGGTAGATCCTTCAAGGATGTTCTCAGACCTGGATCTCAGATCCGAAGAGAGTGACTCAACTTCCAGTGGCATCTCGATGACAACGATCAAAGGAAAGCAACCTATGCAACCATAAGCCCAGGAGATTGGTACAAAAGGTAGATCCTTCAAGGATGTTCTCAGACCTGGATCTCAGATCCGAAGAGAGTGATGAGTGTAGCCGGAGGAAGTGGCGCTGATGAATCGAGATGGCTTCGAGCCTTCATCGAACGATGGGAATCCCAATCGAGACTAGGAGAGGTGGTCTCATATCCCGTCCCTGCTTCCGGCAGTGTATACGGGGACGCCAGATGGATTTGAAGTTGAGAATCGCGGGCGTGCACGCACGCACGGCTAGCGCGCTAGGCGCGCCTGTTCTTAAACCGCGGGCGCATATGCACATGCAAGCCCGTTCTTTAACCGCGTGCGCATGCGCACATGTTCTTTAAACGTGCGTGCGCATACGCGCCGGTCCGTGACATATAACACGCATACCCACGCGCTAGCCGTAACTCCTATTAACAACAACCACATAAAAAACATAGCGTGGGGCTAACATGGGCCTCCTCTCCCTGTATCCTTCCCATCCGTATGGTAAGCCGTTTTTGAGCTGAAAATGGCCAAATTGAAGGTCGTGTTAAGCATGCACTTCAAGGAACTCATTTTCAACTTCAATCCTACTTACCACATTATTTAGTAAGGACGGTATAGGCATATCGGTCGAGTTTGGCACGCCATTGCTTTGTTTATTCTTTCGAACTGATCGAGGGACCAGCCTGACCAATATTGATTTTGAATATCGAAGGCGTATCGCGTTATTTTGGGCAATAACAGACCGGAAGACCATTGCTGGCCTTCTGCGTGACACAATTTTATCAGAAATGGGTAAGCGTTTCACTCCCAAAGGCGGAGACTGAGTGATACTCCTTTCCCCCCACGATCTGAGGAGTGGGAGCCGAGATCTCATCCATAGCCTGCTGAGTCATAAAAGATAGTAGGTTGAGGGGCTTCTTTGATTAGTAAACCTACGGTGCTGGTAAGGTAGGGACCGTAGTCATCCACTTGAGTTGCTCAACCGTCCCTTTGTCCGGTGCTCATGACGCGCTACGGAACCCCCACCGTGCCGGGGGACCGAGCAGGTCATAGCTAGCGGCATATGAGCCTACTCAACGTCAGCGGCTTCGTGCCGCACTGACCAAGAACGACCCGAATTGCATGCCTTAATTTCTAGGCTGGAAAACTGAGGGAGTCACTTTTAGTCTCGAAAGTTTGAGCTATGAAAGTTTCCTTAACACAACCAGTTTATTTGCTTTACACATGCTTAACACAAACGGGACGTTAAGTCAGATACAAAAAATTCTACTACATCAGGACCCTTTCGACGTTGCACAAAAGCTATTATTTTACGTCCAGCTAGCACTAAAAAGGCTATTCCTAGTAGAAGGGGTAGAATTAAGCCAAGTATTTCCGTTGGAACAACAATGTACGTTTTTACACCATACAGAGCAAGCAAGTCTTAGGGATGAGACGTCCGTGCAAGGACCTCAATTCTCATTAGGAGGTCGAACGAAGGACCTATAGAAGTCGTTATCCGGATCATATCACTGCAATAATACCGCATAGTAAGGAAATACGGCCTTTCATTGTTGTCGATCTAGAAACATTTCTCAATAATGAGAATATGGATGTGCCTTACGTTGCGGGTTTCTTAGTGGTTTAAGCCGGATTTGTATCTCGATAAACTCGAAAAATAATATCCAACTCATACACTATTTGATCTTTTATTACCTCAACCGTGAAATCGGTTATTTTTGTTTCTAGATTAACAATGTTCATTTCATTAAGTATTCGTCCTTGGATCTTAGCACCCAAGAAGTCTGTCTGTACAAACGATGACGGCCTGTATACGGAGTTTCCTTGGGGTTGGTAAAGCGATATGGGGGCCACCCTAGCCCATTGAGTGCTCTACCTCGGACCATCGACATCATACGCTCTACTGAAATAGATTTCGCGAAAAATCAGCTATATAATATTCATTGGCTTAAAAAACTGAGCTTTTAGCTCATTTTTTAATACAACTTAATGGTCTCACGGGGTAAGCCCCCGTGATTCACACGTAAAGTAACTCCTAAAGTCGCTCCTTTTTCTAGAGATGGAGAGAGTTTATGATCGAAGACCACGAACTTTAGGAATGGGGTCACTGTAAAGCAGAAGAGGAATTCATTGGTGGAATGTCAAGGTCGCGTTTAAAGAACGCGTATGCTCTTGTGCGCAGTTAAAGAACATGCTCACTCGCATGGGCGCTCGCACGGTAATAGAACAGGCGCGCACGGCGCGCTAGCCGTGTGTGTATTTTTATTCATAGCATTTGTCATGCTGTTTTTTGTGTTCATGTTCTTTTGGAATCTCAGGACTACCTTGTTATATACTTAGTTTCTTAAGCTCAAAATAATAGAGGATGGCTTCTTAAAGGAGAAAATGGTTACTAGTAGTAACTTTTTAGTTTTTAGGTAATCATATGAAACAGTCTCAACATAATTAATTAGAGTAGGTAAAAATGAAAATGGAAAAAAAGAAACTATGCTACTTATTGAATGAAGAGTTGGAGAAACTTGATGCAGAGATCATTTATTCTCCAAGTATAATGACTTGTGAGGTTTTTCTATGAAGGCAACTTGAGCATGGGATCTATTGCAGATTGGCATGCTAGACCTCTAGATTGGCTTTTCCTCCGAGTTGGAGAAAATACATGATGAATTTCTTGTTTCATTGTTAAGGACGCATGGCTATGATGACTCACATATTGGCTAGCTCATGTGCCTTTTGAGGTTGGATAAGGCTATTTTATATGGATATCTTGTTCAGATTTTATATCAGAAGAAACATTATTTAGAAACAAGGGCATCACCTTGTAAAAAATTATGGAGAAAACACTTTGGTGATATATATATATATATACCAACTTCGGCTAAACTTATTCTGAATTCGCTAGATGGTACAAAAACTCTCAACTTTCACATGCATAACTTTTGCCATGCTTATGCTGACTTCTCTAGGTATTTCCTGAACTCTGAACTTTCCACTTAATGGACTATTCCCAAATGTTGAACTTGTGACTAAGAAACATTATTAGTGCTAAAAAGTTCTTTAGCCAGGCATCTATACTGGCTGCTACCTTTATGGCTTTGCTTAAAGCCATAAGCAGCCTTGCTAAGTAGCCGATTTGGCTTTAGGAATTCTGCCTAGGCGTGAAAGAATGTCTAAGCGTGGGTAGCCATGCTTGGCCCAACTCACTTGGATTCAATTGTAGTGGATCAGATGAGTTCACAGCTGTTGGATGTATTAATTACCTGAGAATTATAGGGGATCGGCTTAAGATATATTTCTTTCTCACCCTTTCTTCCCTGTTCCTAAATCCTTTTCCTTCTTTCCTTGGTTCCTAAGTTCACTTGGCACCAATGGGCTGTAGCAGCTTAACAGTTGGTTGTTGCAGGTGCTCTTTTCTATTATTCTTCCTTCTGATCATCAGTGCTTTAATATCTTGCTGTCAGTTCCTCTTTGTTCTGGTATTAAGGCATAAACAAAGAAGCCATCTTTCTGTTCTAGTCTGTCCCAAGACAGAGCAGATGAGGGAGTGAACAGGTATAGATGTGGGAAGGAGAAAAACCTACAAATAACTGATGAAGAAGTAACATATTTATTTGGAATCCATCATCTACAACCGATTATCTTTATAGTTTTCAGTTCTTATCCCACTTTCTCAAATACAAGTATTACATTGTTCAACAACGTATTAAATTCTTCATCAGAAAGATCAAACAGTGTTCCCCTAGTAAAGTTGACGAATGAGAAGTTTATTGTAGGATTAGTGATTTCTCTCGCGTTCTATGGTACAATTGTATGAGATGAGCACAAGTGGATTTCTAACAACACCCGTGCTTTTGCAATTTTTTTTTCCAGATCAATCATCACAGGCAGGCTGTAGTTTTTGTTTCACATTGAAACAGCTGCAGATGTAATTGTTGGCACTCAGTAGATTTACGGGATAGATCAGTACTTTTTAGAGGTTCCATTTAGTAAATTATGTAATGTGTGGTGCATAATCTGTTTCAATTCTTATTTTGTAGTTGCATTTTTTGCTTTCGTGATTTATTGTATAAGATTATGAAGATCCTTACATGGTGAGCAAATATGCTATGCCATCTCATGTAATGCCCTTTAGGTTCCTCTTCTTAATAGGATCAACGGTTTTGATTGTGTTGTTTTTCAACTGCTGTTTCACTGGTAATATTTTTGTTACTTTGTTTTAGAAGGGGGTGGAGGAAGGGGAGTGAAGGAAATCCATGACCTTGACCAGGCTAGATCCTGTTCTAATGACATGTCTGTTTTATGAGCGCATCAAGACTTTAAAAGAACTGTGGACTTGTTGGCAATTCCAAAAAGGATTTAGTCATAATAATTAACCTGGTAATTTTGACAATTCACCTAAACTTGGAATCTGTATTACTAAACTTTTGATAGGCACATCAAGTTTTGTATGTCAGCTTTGAGTTTCATGTTACAAGCAACTTGTAAAAACTTGATAAAAATTCTTTAAGGATTGGTTTATTTTCATGATTGATGCATGCAGTTACTGATCCTATGAGCCTGTCCAACTTCATTTACTAGAAGCATGCATTTAGTCTTGCTTTAGTCAGCTATTTGCAACCCAAGGTTTGATGATTCACTTTCTTCAAATTTTCAAATGGGCAATATGAGACACAGTGCTAAATGACATTTCTTAATCCATGCCTCCTTTTGTGCTTCTGAGGCTTGTATTACATATAACTTGGGTCTTCAGTAGCCTTTAAAACTATGATAGCTACAACTAATGTAATACAACATTTCCGGAGATTTCTGCTTCAAGTTTCTTAAAAAGGGTTTTTTCATAGCGGTGTTAATAAATAAATTCAGCCAATTAAGAAACTTGTTATTTTCTCTTGTGGCCAGAATATACCTTTAAATTAAGATAACCACGACTTAATACAAAGTTTCTTCAGATTTCTGCTCCGACTTTCTTAAAATAGTTTGTTTCAACAGCAGTGTTACTGAATTCAGGCATCTAACAACTTGTATGTTTTCTTGTGCCAGAATGTGCCCTATGTCTTTGTTCCTTCTAAGCAAGCACTTGGTCGAGCTTGTGGAGTTACAAGGTCTGTGATTGCTTGCTCCGTGACGAGCAATGAAGGCAGCCAATTGAAAAGCCAGATTCAGCAACTAAAGGTAACATCACAATTCTCTTTTGCCTTAATGGCCTCCAACCTTAAATTAAATAGTTGCTTGCAGTGATCTTTTGCTAACTGTTCTTCCTTGTTTACATTCAGGAGGCAATTGAGAAACTTCTGATATAGGAGAGAGGACCTTTCAGCATGATGGGCCTCATCATCATTGAAGTCATTGCTATAGAGGCTTGGACTGATAGTGGGACTTTGTTTCACCCGTGTTCATTATTTATGCTTTTAATTCTCTTATTGACGAAGAATGCAACTTTTATGTTTCTAAGACTACAACCTTCTGGTAATGTTGGATTGCTCAAGCGAATGTATTAATTATAACAGTTAAATCTTCTTGTAACGCTAGACGATAGCAAAGTAAATTTATTGCTGTCTTAAAAGAGTCCCGAAGTGCACGATCAATATGCATTAAGAATATTTATGTTTCGTTGGAACCTTTCTGAAATAGTAGTCTCGAGTAGTAGCCTAGTAGGCTAGTAGCTTCTGAAAAAAGTTTAATACTCTCAGTTGGTTCAGTCAAGCTCATGACTGTTCCTGCAGTCGTGGGGTTTGTTCATGGATTTTATTGACTATTGGTGCCTTGCACCAATTCAAGAGCTTTAGGGTGTGTTTGGATACATTTTCTTTTCCACTTTTTTGAGTTCAAACTCAAAAAGCGGATTGGAACATCGTTTGTTTGATTGCAACATTTCACGACATCAGCCGAAGTTGGTTTCTGACCAGAGATGAAAGATGTCTTGTGAGAGTTGATTTTGGGAGGGGGAGGAACACGCGTGGTGGGTCCCGTCAATTTTGTTTTGGGAGCGCGCTCTCCCTCCACATGCCCGCGTCCCGTCAATTTTGTTTTGGGAGCGCGCTCTCCCTCCACATGCCCGCCTTGGCTTGACGGCCCTCGCTGCCGATGCTTTCCCGCAGGTCGGGTGGAAGTTCGTGCTGCTAGCAGGCACCATCAAAGTTAAGTTCGAGCACCGAGCTCTCTTGGGGGCGGAGGTCGAGGGCCTCCGGCACCAACGCCAAGGATCGCTCTCCCTGATACGACGAGGAGGGAGGGATGTGCGTCGACGGAGGAGTTTGGAGTCGTCGACGGACAGTGGATTCACCTCTGGCGAGTGAGATCGGAGAGCGGGTTCTATAGGACGAAGAGCGGGTTCTTGAGGACTGCTTCGATAGAGGATCACTGGATCGTTTTTAGGGCTGTCCACTATAGACATGACTGTCAAACATTGTGACAGTCCACAAAATTGGCAGGACTGTCAAAAGTTTTGACACTCCAGAAAATATTATACATCATGTTTTCTTAGGATTGTCAAAAGTAAAACATGTTGTTTATTAATCCAACCATTTTTTTTTTAGGACTGTCAAAAGTTTTGACAGTTTTAAAGAAGCTGATAGATTAAAAAAGAGTATATTTTTTTTAGGATTGTCGAAAATTTTAACGGTCATAAGATAATAATCTCACATTAGATACTCAAAATTTTAGAGTATCCTAAGATACTGAAACAGAGTTCCTGCTGTAGGATACTCAAAATTTTAGAGTATTCTAACATAGCAATCTCACACTAGAATGAACACGAAACTCACAACCAACATAATTTTTTTTAAAATTTAGCATCACAGTTACGTTGAACACCAAATACTCACAAATTATAGCAATATACATCAATGTTTCCAATAACAACAAAGTTTCACAAAATATGACATCCCAAGGATAAAACCAAAGCTTTAAATTACATACATATTTTTAATCAAAGTTTCAAACCATCAAAGTTTAACAAATTATACCATCAAAGCTTTTCATACATATTTTTAATTATCATGACTTATCTTTGTACTCATTTTCCTATCTTCGAGAAACAAAAAATCAGTAGGGTTGTCGATGTTCTGCAACTCACAACCAACTTTAACATAGTTTTCGTCCTTGCAACTAACGAGACTTCTTCCAAACGTCTTAGCTTTCTTAGCCTGTATGAAAAACATACATACAATTTAGAAACGGTAATAAACAAAGCGAACTCTTAAAATTTTACAATTTATTCCGCACTATCTTCAGCAAAACGAACTCTTAAAACTGTATGATATTGCATGCTTTGCGGTCCGACACAGTGGGACGTTTCCTTTTAGTTCCTATGTCGTGAAGGTCCTTCTGCGGGTCGCGGCTACAATATGAAAGAATATTTTAAAATTAATTAAAAGAGCATAAAATTCAACAGACATGATACAGTCCTATTATTACTAAGGACTGTAGAAAATTTCTATAGTCCTATATTTTCAGGACCGTGGAAACTTTCTACAGTCCTATATGTTTCCAGGACTATAAATTTTCTACAGTCTTATATATTTTATCGAACTCGAATGGTTCTTGTGGTTATCGAGAAGAGGTATGGCAGAAGATCAGTGGATCGAGCCACGATGACATATTATTTATTCCATTTATAAATTGTGGAAGTTGAAAAACAGTTGATCCAAATACATACAAGGAGTGTAGTGCCCGATTAATATTCTCTTTTTGTTGTATTGTACAATTTCTCTATCTAGTCGGGCATATAAATTTTCAATAATTTCTAAGCCCCCCTCTCCCCTAGTAAATCTTCGATTCCGATTACTTATACCCATATATTTTTGTTGTATGTAAATGCAAATTTCTATTTGGAATATGTTTTGTGGGAGCATTTGCTCTTTATTGTATTGTATATAGAATTTTATTTAGTACTTGTATGTAATTTTTGGATTAATATTCTCTTTTTGTTGTATTGTATAATTTCTCTATCTATTAGTGTATTTGTTTTTTTTTTTTTTTTTTGAAATGAAAATAGTTTTTTAAGTTTATAATGTAAAAAAAATTTGCTAACAAGGCAAGAGATGATGACAGAAGAATTTAGCACCGAAAGTATTAACGGGACGAAGATGAGGACGGAGATGAGGAGTACATTGTTTAACAGGGACGAAAATGGGAATAAAAATTTGAACCCTAAAGAAGATGGGAACATGGATGGAAATTCAAATATTATTCGGAGACGGAGATAGAAACTATGGTCCCGTCCTCAACATGGGCCGTTGTCATCCCTAATGATACTTTCCTCTATATCTCCTCATTTTTACTTGCTGGATCTGTACGTTTCTTGACTTCAAATGGATGGTTTGAGAAATGGGCTCCCTTTAAAATTTGATTTAATAAAAAAGAAGTGTTTTTTTTTAGGATTTTGGAATGGTTTGAGAAATGGATTTACTTCAAAATTTAATTTTGATGTGTTTTTGTAGGATTTTGGGATGGTGTGAGAGGTGGGTTTGCTTCAAAATTTGATTTTGACGTGTTTTTCTTATAAGGGTTTGGTATGGTTTGAGAAATGTGTTCGTTTCAGAATTTGATTTTGATTTTATTTCTGGGTTAGGTTTTGATCAATAAAAAAATGTTTGGTTTGCGATATGCAAAGTTAGGGTTGGTTATCTATTCTTTAGTGGTGAAGTAAACTTTAGAGACGTTTTTAGGTTCATGTTTGGGTTTGGTTAGAACTTCTAATGTGACAAGAATGTAGCTTTATCAAAATTACACACAAATGAGTTTATGGATTTTTGTTTGGCACCGATTCTATGTTGCATGTGCACGAATTCAATAAGACGACGGTGCGAACACTGTCTAATATATTTTGGAAAGGTCATGTTATATCCAAAACGATTCACACATGGTCCCTATTTATCTTTGAGCGTGCAAGTTGGTCCTTTAAAATTATTTGCAGAGCGATGGTTCATCGGAATCGAGTTCACAGTTTTGCATTGTAGTTAGAAATGTAGAAAGTACTGTTATCTATATTTATAATATAAATATATTATATATTATTTCTCAGAGAACAAGTAAACTAAAAAATAAAATTGTTACCGGCCTCCGGGGAAGTCGTGCACGAAGCACTGCCCTAAGAGTTTATCCGAGGTCTATGTGTAGACGTTTCTCGGAAGCTCCTAGTGGTAAAACCTTCCTGACTACCGGGTTCTCTTCGTCGCACACGACTCGGAGAGAGAGACCGAACTTAGTTCTGCCAAGAGTAAGGATTTGGAGATCAAAATGTCGTTTGAGAGAGGAGTGAAAGAGAGTTTTGACGTAGGATTATTTTTCTGTCAAAAAAATGAGGAGGTGACCGCAAGATATATAGGCGGATCAAATACACAGCCAACCGACAAGATAATGAATGGCTCATAAAACTGGCCATTAAAGAGCGATAATGAAGGAAAAGAAAACGTGGAGGAATGACTGTCAAAATTAGCTGTCACAGAGGTTCAATGAACCTGGACAGTGTCTCAACATTCAAAATTTGAACGGTTCAAAAAATAAAGAGGAGCAAAAAAGATTTTTGGATCCCAGCCCGAAGAGTAAATTGGATCGGCGTTCGGCGCCCGCAGGTGTGGGCACGTACCCGCACCCGTTACGTGCGCCGAATGGAACGGAACCGAGCCGGGCCGGGCGGCGGCGCGCGCGTGTGGCCCAAGGGGTTCCCCACACAACAACTTTAAGAAAGCAAAGAAGAGGAACTAATATATGTACACAAGAAGGGGTTGGCCCATCCGATGTGGGACTAAAGAAAAGAAGGAAATTGAGCTTTTGCTCAAGCAAAGCTAACAACCCCCCCCCCCCCCCCCCCCCAAAAGGTCAAGTTCCGAAATAGAAGTGACAAAAAAATTAAAAGAAAGAATTTCTGGACAGGTTTATACTATGCATAGATGAGATGGACTACAGCCTTGAATCTCACTTAGTGACTATTGTCTTTGTCTGAAGAAGTGCTTGATGGACTATGCCTTGAATCAGACTTCTTTCAACCAGATTCAGAAAATAGCACACATAGTACGCTAGAGGTTCTGGGTCTAAAGGATGGCGCTTTTGGTTGGCCATGCGCACTAACTCCAAATTTTTGAGAGTTGTCTGGGATTGCCCTGTCCCATAGTCGCGGCCTTCACGACCTCTCATATAGGTAAGTCCTTAAGGGTTGGTGATAGGTTTCAACCCCGCATATCAGCTTGGACCTATTAAGAGTTTTAAAAACTCATCCTAACCATATCACTCAAGAACACTGTCACCATAGGGATGGGGAATCATTGTACGCATGTACAGCCACTTGGGCAATATATAATGAGATTTTAATCTCGGGTCTGTGTTCCATAAAAGTCACATAAGTCCAGCTTGTTCCTACCCATTGAACCGGCTTCTTGGGATCTCCAGTCAGACTCGGTTGGGTTGCCACTGCTGGTGACTTTACTTATGGGCTTAACTCCATCCCCCTCGATGATTCTAGGATCAAAGTCCTAGACAGACACTTCGTCAAGTGGTCTGCAAGATTCTTTTCTGACTTTATATAGTCAAGAACCACATATTTGCCCAATAGGCTCTTTATAGACTTGAAGCGCAGCTGCAGGTGCATGACTGTTCATCTTAGCATTCACAGAATCATGCTTTAGTAGTTCTATAACAGATTTATTATCACAGTTTATAGAAATTGCAGGAACATGATTAATAGAAACAGGTATATGCATAATAAGGTTTCTTAGCCATTCGGCTTCTGTGCATGTAGTGTCCAGGGCTATCATTTCAGAGTCCATTGTACTCCAAGCAATGATAGTTTGTTTACATGAGCCCCAGGAGATTGCAGCTCCTCCTAGAGTGAAAACATATCCAGTAGTAGATTTTACATCATGTGAGCCAGTTACCTAGTTTGCATCTGAATAACCTTCTATGATATCAGGGTGTCTAGTATAGTTGTCACGCCCCAGTCCAAAAATGTCAGAAACTAGGCCACGTGTCACTGGCCAGCTGACACGTCACTAAGGGCTTAATCCACTTTGATGGACCCAATAGGAACGTGCTACGCTGTCCTAAAATACTACAAGTACAAAACAGGTATATCTATCTCATCCACCACAAAATGTCAGAAAAGCAAATGCTGAATATATATATAAAACTGAGTCTGATACAGTACACAACTGGTGAGAATACAAGCCTACTACAAAAATTGATAATAGCGCAGAAAAATCAGATAGACTAAGCAGCGTCTATCTGAGAAAAACATCTCCATCTCCAGGTGGCAGGCCTCTAGGGTCAAGCATACTCTGAGGGTGTCTCCTCGAGCTCCTCCTCGGTAGCACATCTAGCCTCCTGATCAGGGCCGTACACAGTGGGGTAGAAAGCCTCGTCTAGATATGGCAGGGAACCAGGTCCTCAGTGGGACATAACAAGATACAGAAAATAATATGCCATGTATGTAAATACTGAATAAAGGAAATAAATACAGGGTGCTAACCATTCTAAGTGAAAATGCAAGTAAATATATTGTAGTACGCATGGGAATGTGTGGCTAGACATACGCTGACGTAGTTCACCAATCGTGGTGACTGGCTAGTATATGTGTCGTATGCCCCTGGACTCACGGGTAGCTCTGCAATCGACCATCTCCGATGAGCATGGTACGAAGGTATAAATCATATATGGAGGGGGTGTCCCATACGTCTACTAGTTATCTTTTCCATCCCAATGAAACTAAATGTCAAGTCGTACATTTCCTGAGTTATTCTAATCCGTGATGCGGGTCACACGTACTGGTAGCTAATCAAATACGCAGCTCACATCCATATATGTAATGCAACCATGTTGCGTGTTCCCGTGATAGGGTCTAGGAGAATATCAGGATACTCTCACAGTGTTGGCGAGTCTGTAGGACTAAGTTATTTACACTAATTGTCAACGTATTAGTTGACTGTACCAGAGGCAGTCTCAGGTACTCATGGTATATGAATTTCAGAAACAAGAAGCATATAACAATATTTGAGAATTTAAACATTAAACTTGGCAAGGTATACTTGCCTACTCCCTGATAGTGTTGATAACCTGATCTCACAGTCAGGTTTGAGGTTGCTGGTGACAGGGTGTCACTGGCTGTGCTGAAGTTGGTTTCTGTTAAAAATAGGCAGGGTTCGTGAATATCATGGTTGTAATATAAAGTATATATATATATACACATATATAATATAGATATATATATATAGTATGTATATCTATAGATATAATATATATGTAGCAGTATATATAAAGAACAGACAAATGCAGGTATAAATATATAGCAATTAAAATAGTAGCAGGGTATATCCACTGCTATAGATATATAATACTATAATTTATCAGGGTGTATCCACTGATATTTAATAATATAATAGTCAGGGTATATCCACTGAGATATATGTAGTAAATAATAATCAGGGTATATCCACTGATATATAATAATAAATAAATTGAAATGACAGTACAGAATTTAAATATGCATATATAAATAGGCTGTAATATCCAGCATAGTATAATATATAATATCATATATATATAGATATATGTAATAAATTGAAATGGCATTGCAAGAATTAAAAATATATATATAATATATATAAGCTGTATTATCCAGCTGGATAATAATATATATATACATATAGATAATATATATATATATGTAGATATATATATACATATATAATAAGTGCAGGAAATAAGTGCAGAAAAATAAATAAACTAAAAATGCATAGTATTATATAATATATAACATATTATATATACATATCATATAAATATATGTATACACATATATTTATATATTACATATATATATAAATAAAACAAAATTAAATACATATATACATATTAGTAATTATAATATTTATATAGTATATATATAAATATACATATACATATATACATATATAATTATATATGTATAGTATAATAGATATATATATACATATTTTTAGTAAGTATATAGTAATAGTATACAATATAATATACTGTATAATAACAGTATATAATACCTATATATTATAATATAATATATATATATATAGATATACATATAAATACATATTTATATATATATATATACATATATATACATATACATATAGGAATATCTAGATAAATACATATACAATAGGTATTAGGAGTATACCTACTGACAGGTGGGCCCTAGGGGTCGTCGACGGCGGGTGGACGACGGCGGAGTCGGCCGGAGGCGGCCGGAGGAGCGGGAACAGCAGCAGTAGCTACTGGCAGCAGCAGCAGCAGCAGTTAAGTGCGGGGGCTGCCGGCGGCGGAGGAGCGGCGGAGGTGGCCAGACAGGCGGCGGGTTCGACAGAGGGGAGGGTGGCGGTCAGGTTGGTGGTGGTGGCGGAGGTCCACGACGGCGGTGGCGGTGGCTGGAGGCCGTCGGAGGTGGAGGGGTTAGTTAGGGTTAGGGGTGGCCGAGGGTTGCTGCGGGGGCTCTGGCCGGCGGAGGAAGGGTCGTGGGGCGGTGAGGGGGTGGTCGTCGGAGAGAGGAGGTCGGGGCGGTTCGATTGGTGAGGGTGGTGGCGGAGCACGGTGGAGGAGGGAGGCGCAAGGGGTGGCTCGGGTGGTGGTGGCTGCTGTGGCAGTGTTGGGGGAGTTGGCTTGCAGAGGTTCCCGGCGGCAAGGCGGCCGACTAGGGCGGGGCTTCGATGGTCGGGGAGGAGGTCAGGGAGGGGGCGAGGGAGTGGGCAGCGGTCCGGTGGGCGGAGGGTGGCCGGAGAGGGTGTGAGGGAGTGAGGAATGAGAGGGGGGGGGGTCAGATTTTATAGGATTTGTAGGTAATGGCAAACCTGTAAATATTTGGAAGTTTTTGGTATTTTGGTAATTTTTGTAATTTGGATATTTTTAATGGATATTTCTGGATATTTAGGTGGGTACCATGCCACCTATTGTCCAGCCAATAGGATTATGCCACCTTGCATGCAATTTTGCATAAAAACCCCTAACTTTTTATAAATTGCATAAAAGCCTAAAATTTGTATTTTGCGTAATTTCGTAATTTACCTGTTTTTAAATACTGTTTTCCCGAAATACTGAATTGTACAGAAATGGGGGAAATAGCTGGGGAAAAAGTTTTGGACAGTGTGGGGTGAGTCTGGGCAGAGGCAGGGTCTGATTTCTGTAGATGATACAGGTCACCGAATTTATTATTTAATAAATACTGCGCAGGGTGTTCACTATTTATTTAGAGGCTACTAGGGTCCTAATTTTTCTACGGTGTCAATACGATAATTGTAATAAAATTAGAGTAGAATATTATCGTATTTTTAGTTGGGCAAACAGGTGCCTACTGGTCCTCAAATCTCTAGGGGTACAGAGATGGATAAAGAGCAGAAATTTAAATAGGAAATAAATACGTACGTTTGTAACGATATTTGTGCGACTAAAACGAAGCACCAAACGAGGTTTCTGGGAGTTGCTAAAAATACAGAAAAAGTAGTCTAACAAGTCTAGGGCAGGTATGTGAAATTTGTTTAGGGTTAACAGCTAGTGCGATGCCCTAATTAATTGTGTAATGAACAGGTGTACAATCAATAAAATATATAATAAATAAATTTTTAAAAAGTGCACTAATTCTAATTAGTCTAAACTAATCCTAAATTACTGAAATCTGGTCGAGGGAGTTTACAATCTACCCTCCTTAGAATATTTCGTCCTCGAAATAAAAATAATCATATACTGAGAATGAAAGATTGATTAAGGACATATGATGATTAAGAGAGATTGAGTTTGAAATATTGGACATACCCTGGTTTGAAAATATATGGGGATAACGCTGACGAATATCCTCTTCTCGTTCCCAGGTGGATTCACCTGGTGCATGATGTCTCCATGCAATACGAACGAGAGGAATAGTCTGGCCTCGCAATACTTTCTCGCTACGGTCCAGGATCTCTACAGGCTTCTCCTGGTACGATAAGCTCGGTCCGATGGTGATCTCTGAATAGTCCAGCACATGACTCGGGTCTGGAATGTATCTCCTTAGCTGAGATACGTGGAAGACGTCATGTACTCCCTCTAAGGTCTGAGGTAGAGCTAGCCTGTAAGCAACTTCTCCGACGCGATCTAACACATCGAAGGGTCCAATGTACCTTGGACTTAGCTTCCCTCTTCCTCCAAATCTGATAGTACCTCGAGTAGGTGAGATCTTCAAGAACACATGCTCTACCACTTGGAACTCTAGAGGTCGGCGATGAATGTTGGCCCAGTGCTTCTGTCTGTCTTGTGCAGCTCGTAGGTGTCCCTGGATCTTCTTTACCTTCTCCACTGTACGAATGATTAGTTCTGGACCCAAGATCTGTCTCTCGCCTATATCGCTCCAGCATACTGGGGAACGACATTTCTTTCCATACAAAGCTTCAAAGGGAGCCATTTGAATGCTCGCTTGATAGCTGTTGTTGTAGAAAAATTCCACCAGGTGTAGATGATATTCCCAGGATCCGCTGAAATCAAGCATGTAGGCTCTCAGCATATATTCTAGGGTCTGGATGGTGCGCTCTGACTGGCCATCTGTCTGTGGATGATACGAGGTGCTGAACTTGAGGCGGGTACCAAGACTTTCTTGCATACTTCGCCAAAAGTAGGATGTAAACCTCGTATCCCTGTCAGATATTATGCTGACTGGTACTCCATGCAAACGCACTATCTCCTTCATGTACATATCTGCCAAGACTTCTGTGGATTGCCCGACTCTGAAAGGTAGGAAATGAGCAGCCTTGGTGAGTCTGTCTACAATCACCCATACAACATTACGACCACTAGGACTTCTTGGGAAGCCCGTAATAAAGTCCATCGTAATGTGTTCCCATTTCCACTCAGGTATTGGGAGGGGTTGAAGTAGACCGGCAGATCTCTGATGCTCAGCCTTGACTTGCTGACACACCAGGCATTTAGCCACAAAGCGTGCTATCTCCCGCTTCATTCCATGCCACCAGTAATATTGTCGCAGATCTCTGTACATCTTTGTGCCTTCCGGATGTATAGAGTATTTTGAGCTATGGTCTTCTGTCATCAGCTCATTACGAAGTTCTCCATTTGGAACATAAAGACGATCACCACATCTTAGAGTCCCATCTTCGTGTATGCGACATCCGGTTTGGATTCCAGCCTCTGTTCTTTGGCGAAACCTCTGAAATCTTGCATCTGCTGGTAGAGCAGCTTTGATTCTTTCGACCAATGTTGATTGCAGCTGGTAGTTTGATAATTGGCCGTCAATTTTTGTCATAATGACCTTTATTCCCAACCTTTCTAGATCTCTCAATAGACCTGGTTGGGTGATCATAAAGAATGCCGAGGGTCTTCTGCTTAGAGCATCGGCTACTACATTAGCCTTTCCAGGATGGTACTGCAGATCAATTTCGAAGTTTGTCATCACTTCAAGCCATCGTCTTTGCCTCAGATTTAAGTCTTTCTGAGTGTAGACATATTTCAAGCTCTTGTGATCGGTGAAAATCTCCATTCGTTCGCCATAAAGATAGTGTCTCCATAGCTTCAAGGCAAAGATGACTGCGGCAAGCTCCAGGTCGTGAGTGGGGTAATTCTTCTCATGAGTCCTCAGCTGTCTTGAGGCATAAGCTACAACCTTCCCATGTTGCATTAAGACACAACCAAATCCTTTTCCGGATGCATCGCTATAGATGACGAAACCTCCGGATCCAGATGGTATAGTCAAGATGGGAGCTGTAGTCAGACGCTTTTTTAACTCATCATAAGCGGTCTGGCATTCTTTAGTCCATAAGAACTCCTGCTCCTTGCGGGTAAGACGGGTAATCGGCTCCGCGATTCTTGCAAAGTTTTCTACGAACCTTCGGTAATATCCGGCAAGTCCTAGAAAGCTTCTCACCTCTGAGACATTGGTCGGAGTTGGCCATGTCTCCACAGATGAAATCTTTGCTGGGTCTACCGAGATGCCTTCTCCTGTGATAACGTGTCCAAGAAATGCGACACGGTCAAGGAAGAATTCACACTTGCTCATCTTAGCATAAAGGCTCTCCCGTCTCAGCGTCTCTAGCACCAGTCTCAAGTGCTCTTCATGCTCCTCGTGGCTTTTTGAATACACCAGAATGTCGTCGATGAAGACTACCACGAACTGGTCCAGATATTGGTGGAAGACTCGGTTCATCAGATTCATGAATACAGCAGGTGCATTAGTCAGTCCAAATGGCATCACCAGGAACTCGTAGTGACCATAACGAGTCCTGAATGCTGTCTTTGGAATGTCTTCTCTCCGTACCTTGACCTGATGATAGCCTGATCTCAAGTCTATCTTCGAGAATACTACGGCTCCTGTTAGTTGATCGAACAGGTCGTCAATTCTCGGCAAGGGGTACTTGTTTTTGATTGTCAGAGCGTTGAGGGCTCTGTAATCAATGCACATGCGATATGTTCCGTCATTCTTTGGTACAAACAGCACTGGTGCTCCCCAGGGTGATGCACTAGGACGAACAAATCCTTTGATCTGAAGTTCCTCCAGTTGAAGCTTCATCTCGTCAAGCTCCTTCTTCGCCAGTCGGTACACGTTGGAGGATACTGGTGCAGCTCCGGGTATCAGCTCAATAATGAACTCTACTTCTCTGTCAGGCGGTAGGCCTGACAATTCTTCTGGAAATACGTCTGCGAACTCTGCTGCAACTGATGAAAGTGCTGTCTCCATCGCCATGTAAGCTCTAGGAGTCTGGCCTACTCCTTGCTCGATGGTCCTCGGACATATTCGAACTCCGGGTGATCTGGGGGTTTAAAGATAACACTACCCTTTCGGCAGTCTAGGACAGCATTATTTTGGCTTAGCCAGTCCATGCCTAAGACAACATCGAAATTTGGCATTGGAAGTGCCAAAAATCGCGCCCTTAGTCCTTTACTACAAACAACTACAGGGCAGGTTTCAATAATGTTGGTAACTGGAACAATACCTCCTCCAGTAAGTATTTTCCAGTACTTGGGTAGCGGGGAAGTGGATAGCTTGTGCATGGCTACGAAACTACTGGATATGAAAGACAAAGTAGTCCCAGAATCGAATAATACAGTTGCAGGTAATGATGCAACTAAAATGGTACCTGTTATAGTTTCCCCTTCAGGCTCTTCTGCAACTGCAGCTAACGCAAAAGCTTGTCCCTGCTTTTGCCCTCCAGGTTGTTGTCTGGCCTTGAACTGGGCCTCCTGAGTAAGCAAGGGTGCTCCTTTCTGATATCCTCCTGATGTGGAGGGTAGCATCTTCTGGGCTTGTGCTCCTGGCTTCTGCCCTTGCTGAGGTGCTGCATCTCTGCGTTGTGGGCAGTCTTTGGCCATGTGTTGGCTAGCTCCACATAACAGGCATAATCCATTCTTCTTCCTGCAGTCTCTCATATAATGCCCCTTTTTGCCACAAAAGTGACAAATCGGGAGCTCCTTCTTCTGGTAAGGCCCCGTTGTCTGCTGAGTCTGATATTGGGGACGACGTATAGGTCCTCCTGCTCCTTGTTGATTCTTGGCCGGGAAGGTTGAATTTGAGCGCCTTGCTCCTCGGCCAATTGCTTCTTGTTCCCTGGCTTCGGTAAGAACCTCGTTGTAGGAGATTCTTGACTGCATTGTTGTGTACCTCTGGAGCTCGTAGTTAAGGCCATGGTGGAATCTTTTAGCCTTCTTCAGCTCGTTCGGGATCAGATCAGCACCGAAATGACTTAGTCTGCTAAACTCCGCGTCATAGGTATCTACCGTCATGTTTCCCTGCTCCAGGTACAGGAACTGGGAGTATAGGGCATTCTGGACTGTTGCTGGGAAGTACTTGGCGTTGAAGTGCTCCAAGAATTGTTGCCAAGTTTGGTCTTTGTCGACGCTGCGCTCTATGGATTCCCACCAGTGATGGGCGTTGCCAAGAAGTTGGCCCCTCACAGCGGTCATCCATAGGTCGGGGGTGAGTTGCGATCCTTCTAGCAGCATTTTGGTGTTGGAGATCCAGTCGGAGATCTCCTCAGGAGTCTCGCTGCCTTTGAAGTCTCTCGGGCTCATTTGACGGAAGCCTCGAACTGTGCCCGCTGGTTGGACAGGTGCTGGTGCCGGAGTAGTAGCTCTCTCCAAGGCCGTCATCAGAGTCTGTCGCAGGGCTTCAGTCTGCTGCCACTGAGACTGTCTCAGGGCCTCAGTCTGTTGCCACTGGTTCTGCAACATAGTCTGGAGAAACTGCAATATTTGAGGTTGACCCTCAAGTTGTGGCATCAGGATAGGCAAGGCTGGAGGTGGAGGCAAAGGTGTCTCCGCCTGCGGTGTTGGTGTCGTCTCCTGGCCAGAATTCTGGTGATTGGACGGAGTTCCTTGGGCACTTGGCGAAGGGTCTGTTGCTTGGTCAGCCCCATTATTCGCAGGTTTCCCGGGTATGTCCATATTTCTGAGGAAAATATGATAATTAGAAAACACAAAGGAGATAATTAATGATAATCAAGCAAGATGCAATAATAGAAATTGTAAAGATGGTATCAGTGTGGATGAGACCTAATATTCCTATCCTATTGCAGGTTTGCTGGGCATGTCATCATACCACTAGCAATAAAAACTGGACCTGCATGGGCCACTACTAAAACCGTGTCACGCCCCAGTCCCAAAATGTCAGGAACTAGGCCACGTGTCACTGGCCAGCTGACACGTCACTAAGGGCTTAATCCACTTTGATGGACCCAATAGGAACGTGCTACGCTGTCCTAAAATACTACAAGTACAAAACAGGTATATCTATCTCATCCACCATAAAATGTCAGAAAAGCAAATGCTGAATATATATATAAAACTGAGTCTGATACAGTACACAACTGGTGAGAATACAAGCCTACTACAAAAACTGATAATAGCGCAGAAAAATCAGATAGACTAAGCAGCGTCTATCTGAGAAAAACATCTCCATCTCCAGGTGGCAGGCCTCTAGGGTCAAGCATACTCTGAGGGTGTCTCCTCGAGCTCCTCCTCGGTAGCACATCTAGCCTACTGATCAGGGCCATACACAGTGAGGTAGAAAGCCTCGTCTAGATCTGGCAGGGAACCAGGTCCTCAGTGGGACATAACAAGATACAGAAAATGATATGCCATGTATGTAAATACTGAATAAAGGAAATAAATACAGGGTGCTAACCATTCTAAGTGAAAATGCAAGTAAAGATATTGTAGTACGCATGGGAATGTGTGGTTAGACATACGCTGACGTAGTTCACCAATCGTGGTGACTGGCTAGTATATGTGTCGTATGCCCCCGGACTCACGGGTAGCTCTGCAATCGACCATCTCCGAGGAGCATGGTACGAAGGTATAAATCATATATGGAGGGGGTGTCCCATACGTCTACTAGTTATCTTTCCCATCCTAATGAAACTAAATGTCAAGTCGTACATTTCCTGAGTTATTCTAATCCGTGATGCGGGTCACACGTACTGGTAGCTAATCAAATACGCAGCTCACATCCATATATATATAATGCAACCATGTTGCGTGTTCCCGTGATAGGGTCTAGGAGAATATCAGGATACTCTCACAGTGTTGGCGAGTCTGTAAGACTAAGTTATTTACACTAATTGTCAACGTATTAGTTGACTGTACCAGAGGCAGTCTCAGGTACTCATGGTATATGAATTTCAGAAACAAGAAGCATATAACAATATTTGAGAATTTAAACATTAAACTTGGCAAGGTATACTTGCCTACTCCCTGATAGTGTTGATAACCTGATCTCACAGTCAGGTTTGAGGTTGCTGGTGACAGGGGGTCACTGGCTGTGCTGAAGTTGGTTTCTGTTAAAAATAGGCAGGGTTCGTGAATATCATGGTTGTAATATAAAGTATATATATATACACATATATAATATAAACATATATATAATATGTATATCTATAGATATAATATATATGTAGCAGTATATATAAAGAACAGACAAATGCAGGTATAAATATATAGCAATTAAAATAGTATCAGGGTATATCCACTGCTATAGATATATAATACTATAATTTATCAGGGTGTATCCACTGATATATAATAATATAATAGTCAGGGTATATCCACTGAGATATATGTAGTAAATAATAATCAGGGTATATCCACTGATATATAATAATAAATAAATTGAAATGACAGTACAGAATTTAAATATGCATATATAAATAGGCTGTAATATCCAGCATAGTATAATATATAATATCATATATATATATATAGATATATGTAATAAATTGAAATGACATTGCAAGAATTAAAAATATATATATAATATATATAAGCTGTATTATCCAGCTGGATAATAATATATATATACATATAGATATTATATATATATATGTAGATATATATATACATATATAATAAGTGCAGGAAATAAGTGCAGAAAAATAAATAAACTAAAAATGCATAGTATTATATAATATATAACATGTTATATATACATATCATATAAATATATGTATACACATATATTTATATATTACATATATATATAAATAAAACAGAATTAAATACATATATACATATTAGTAATTATAATATTTATATAGTATATATATAAATATACATATACATATACATATATACATATACATATATACATATATAATTATATATGTATAGTATAATAGATATATATATACATATTTTTAGTAAGTATATAGTAATAGTATACAGTATAATATACTGTGTAATAACAGTATATAATACCTATATATTATAATATAATATATATATATATAGATATACATATAAATACATATTTAT
Organism: Iris macrosiphon; assembly: GCA_036927795.1. Classification (NCBI taxonomy): domain Eukaryota; kingdom Viridiplantae; phylum Streptophyta; class Magnoliopsida; order Asparagales; family Iridaceae; genus Iris; species Iris macrosiphon. Next base: position 196,211,937 of record JAYESA010000007.1, read on the forward strand.
ATACATATATATATATATACATATACATATACATATAGGAATATCTAGATAAATACATATACAATAGGTATTAGGAGTATACCTACTGACAGGTGGGCCCTAGGGGTCGTCGACGGCGGGTGGACGGCGGCGGAGTCGGCCGGAGGCGACCGGAGGAGCGGGAACAGCAGCAGTAGCTACTGGCAGCAGCAGCAGCAGCAGTTAAGTGCGGGGGCTGCCGGCGACGGAGGAGCGGCGGAGGTGGCCGGACAGGCGGCGGGTTCGACAGAGGGGAGGGTGGCGGTCAGGTTGGTGGTGGTGGCGGAGGTCCACGACGGCGGTGGCGGTGGCTGGAGGCCGTCGGAGGTGGAGGGGTTAGTTAGGGTTAGGGGTGGCCGAGGGTTGCTGCGGGGGCTATGGCCGGCGGAGGAAGGGTTGTGGGGCGGTGAGGGGGTGGTCGTCGGAGAGAGGAGGTCGGGGCGGTTCGATTGGTGAGGGTGGTGGCGGAGCACGGTGGCGGAGGGAGGCGCAGGGGGTGGCTCGGGTGGTGGTGGCTGCTGTGGCAGTGTTGGGGGAGTTGGCTTGCAGAGGTTCCCGGCGGCAGGGCGGCCGGCTAGGGCGGGGCTCCGATGGTCGGGGAGGAGGTCAGGGAGGGGGCGAGGGAGTGGGCAGCGGTCCGGTGGACGGAGGGTGGCCGGAGAGGGTGTGAGGGAGTGAGGAATGAGAGGGGGGGTCGGGTTTTATAGGATTTGTAGGTAATGGCAAACCTGTAAATATTTAGAAGTTTTTGGTATTTTGGTAATTTTTGTAATTTGGATATTTTTAATGGATATTTCTGGATATTTAGGTGGGTCCCATGCCACCTATTGTCTAGCCAATAGGATTATGCCGCCTTGCATGCAATTTTGAATAAAAACCCCTAATTTTTCATAAATTGCATAGAAGCCTAAAATTTGTATTTTGCGTAATTTTGCAATTTACCTGTTTTTAAATACTGTTTCCCCGAAATACTGAATTGTACAGAAATGGGGGAAATAGCTGGGGAAAAAGTTTTGGACAGTGTGGGGTGAGTCTGGGCAGAGGCAGGGTCTGATTTCTGTAGATGATACAGGTCACCGTATTTATTATTTAATAAATACTGCGCACGGTGTTCACTATTTATTTAGAGGCTACTAGGGTCCTAATTTTTCTACGGTGTCAATACGATAATTGTAATAAAATTAGAGTAGAATATTATCGTATTTTTAGTTGGGCAAACAGGTGCCTACTGGTCCTCAAATCTCTAGGGGTACAGAGATGGGTAAAGAGCAGAAATTTAAATAGAAAATAAATACGTACGTTTGTAACGATATTTGTGCGACTAAAACGAAGCACCAAACGAGGTTTCTGAGAGTTGCTAAAAATACAGAAAAAGTAGTCTAACAAGTCTAGGGCAGGTATGTGAAATTTGTTTAGGGTTAACAGCTAGTGCGATGCCCTAATTAATTGTGTAATGAACAGGTGTACAATCAATAGAATATATAATAAATAAATTTTTAAAAAGTGCACTAATTCTAATTAGTCTAAACTAATCCTAAATTACTGAAATCTGGTCGAGGGAGTTTACAATAGTGCAATATATAATCTAGAGTACCCCTAAGATATCTAAATACTCTTTCTAATGCTATCCAGTGTAACTGATTTGGGTTACTAGTATATCTACTTAGTCTCCCAATAGCAAATGCAATATCAGGTCTGGTCCTGTTTGATATATACATGAGAGAACCTATCATCTGAGAATATCTATGTTGTTCCATAGGAGAGCCCTCATTCTTCTATAGAACAACATTACTGTTATAAGGAGTAAGGGTAGGTTTCTTATCAAAAAACTCAAATTTTCTTAGCATTTTCTCGATAGAGTATGCTAAGGATAGAGTATAGCCCTCCTTGTATTTGGACAGTTGCATGCCTAGAATCAAGTTGGCTTCATCTAGATCTTTCATATCAAACTGGCTGGATAAATAGTCTTTGGTATTAGTAATTAATTCTAGTGATGATCCAAAAATAAGGATGTCATCTACATACAAACATAGGATGACACAACTTTCATCTAAAATTTTGGAGTATATACATTTGTCATACTCATTTGGCACGAAACCATATTCTGAGATGATTATGTCAAATTTGTTGTGCCATTGTTTGGGAGCCTGCTTTAGACCATAAAGAGATTTAACTAATCTGCAAACTTTATATTATTGGCCTTTAGTAATAAAACCTTCAGGTTGCTCCATGTAGATTTTTTCCTCTAGGTCCCCATTTAGAAATGCTGTCTTTACATCTATTTGATGGATTAGCATATTATGAATGGATGCTAAGGCTAGAAGGGTTCTGATAGAGGTGATCCTAGCTACAGGTGAGTAGGTATCAAAATAATCTAATCCCTTTTTCTGGGTAAAACCTTTGGCTACTAATCTAGCCTTGTATTTCTCTATGGTACCATCGGCTCTAAGTTCTTTTTTGAATATCCACTTATAACCTATGGGTTTACTACCTGAAGGTAGGTCTGCTAGAAACCAAGCATTGTTCTCCATGATGGAGTTATATTCACTGTTAATGGCTTCTTTCCAGAAAGGGGTATTATGAGAAGATATTACTTCTTCATAAGTTGAGGGATCACCCTCTATCAGAAAAGTGAAGAAACCTTCTCCTAAGTTCTTTTCAATTCTTTCTCTTTTACTCCTTCTAGGTTCTATATTTTGTTCGGGTTGTGAACTAGATATTTGAACATGAGAGCTGGTGGACGGAGTAAGAAAGAGATTGGAGGGAGAGGAAAAAATTCTATCTTTAAAGGGATATATATTCTTAAAGTAAACTGCATCTCTTGCTTCTATACTAGTTTTGTTAGAGATTTCATTTACTTCTGAGTGAGTAACAAAAAATCTATTGGCATTGCTATTTAGGACATATCCTATGAATACATCATCTACAGTCTTAGGTCCAATCTTCCTCTTTTTAGGTTCAGGAATTTCTACTTTAGCCAGACATCTCCAAACTTTGAGATAATGGATCCTAGGAGCTCTACCTTTCCATAATTCATAGGGAGTCTTATCATAAGACTTACTAGAAATCCTATTAAGGATGTAACATGCCGATAATAATGTTTCTCCCCACAAATTATCGGGAGCACCTGAGCCGAGGAGCATGGCATTCACCATGTCTAACAGAGTGCGATTCTTTCTTTCAGCAACTCTGTTGGACTGCGGTGAATATGGAGCAGTTACCTCATGGATTATTCCGTGTTCTTCACAGAAATTGGTCATATCATTTGATGTATACTCTCCACCACGATCTGATCTAAGAATCTTAATCTTTTTCTCTAACTGGTTCTCAGCTTCAGATTTATAGACCTTAAATCTATCTAGAACTTCATCTTTGGTTTTGAGTAGATATGTATAACAATACTTTGAATGATCATCTATAAAGGTAACAAAGTATTTTCTACCCTAATGGATCAGTTCTGGCTGGTCCGTCCGATCCAAATTCATGTCAAATTAACCCAGGCCCTAGGCCCTATATTGGGGTATAAAAGGGCCGAATTGTTGGGAACAAAAGTGTAAAAACTGTTCTCCAAATCAGAGAGTACCTGCGAGAGAACCGAACAAAACGTACAAACCAAAAACGTCAGACACAAATCGTAGACAGAGAGATTTTTATGTAAAAAATTCAGATGGAAAAAACTACGGGACGATTGGAGTCCAACCCTGAAAAATCTCTACTAATGGAATAAAGAGAATACACCATCTACAAGTTCCTCCCGATCCAACACGGATCGCCACAACACTTAGGAATAGTAAATAGATTACAACACGAAAATAGAAGACAATAAAAAATTATCCAAAATTGATCTCCTTCTCCGAAACGGTCTCCAATCCTTCTTTCTCCTTCCCATAGTTGCAATGACACTATTGCCTCATTTTTCTCTCCTTGTTGCATGTGTTATGGTTAGGAAAAACCTAACTTATACTTCCAAATTCTGCAACCAACCTGAACCGTAGGATACGATCCAACGGTGTATAAACACCATGCTAATTTTCGTCAGTCCGTCGAATGAATTCGGTCCGAGTTGGTGTTTGCGAGTAAACGAAGACAACAACTTTTGGAGCTTCTGGAGCACCCTGACCGAGTTCGGCCCGAACTCGGACTGGGGAACCGAGTTCGGTCCGAACTAGATAGGCTTGTTTCCAGCAATCGCCCTCCCCCCCCTGTTTGTTGCTCCCGAACTTCTTCGACTTCTCTAATGACCCTCGTCGCCTCACCGAGCTTCTCTGACACACAGACGGCGCTCGTCGCACTCCGAAATGTTCACCACATAAGTTGGGAATCCCACCCACTCCAACACGAATTTGGGTCGACATTGGTCTTAATGCACTCTATGAACGAGCAAAATTTGGACCAGACCGATTTACAGGAATTTGTTCCGGACTGACTGAAATTAATTTTAAGGATTTGGTTCGTGTTGAATTTAGTTCAAATAAAATAACTCATCTTTGTTTGATAGCTAGCTAGACGGATGGGATACTGCATGGATACTTCAATGAACGTGTCGAATGCACATCCGTTCTTATCGGATACTCAGAAACTTGGGGTACTTCAAGAATACATATGAGATACTTTTCCTAATGTGTACAAGACGTTAGCCGCCAGTGAGATTCACAAGGAAGAAGCTCAAGAAGAAGAAGAAGAAGAATCAAAGAATCAAGACGAAACTGAAGATGAAGAAATGAGAGGGGCTGCAGATGAAGTAACTGATGAACAAAATCAAGAAAATGTCGACAAGGAAACTGAGCGTGGAGAAGATTCAGATCTCTTTGACAGCCAAGACCATGAACAGGGTACTCAAGCAAGAGAAGAAAATTACAAAAGCGATGATGCTTCCAGTGCTGTTGTACATGAGCAAGTAGTTGATGGTTCTAAAGGTGACAATGGTTCAACTATTTACGGCTCAAAAATTGATGTGGCCGGAGATGATACGGAGAGAAATTAAATGTAGGCTGAAACTGTGCTCAATGGAACAGTGGATGTTTCCGAAGTTGATAATGGTACTATAGATGGTTCCGTGAATAATCTTTCTGATGATGTGAAAGACAATAGCATCATGCCAATTGGTAGGCTCGCAAACAATGGGACTGCTGCCGAGAGCAAGGAATCAGAGGCTGAAATTTCTAACCCTGGAAATGCTTTGGTACAATTGTAACAGCAGATGAACTCAACAACAACACGGAACTTCCAGTCAAATTCTACAGCGAGTGTATCCGAGAACCAAACCGAAGGGCAAAACAGTTCGACAGTCGTTGTGTTGCCTGCAGAAGTGCAAATATCAAATGATACCGTGGATTCAGCCCAAGATCGAAATACAACAGTGGATGGTGTGCCCAACTTTGTGTTGGAAACGAAAGTATGAAAATTGTTTCCCAAACCAGAAAGTACCTGTGAGAGAACCGAGCAAAACGCACAAACCAAAAACGCCAAACACAAATCGCAGACACATAGATTTTTTATGTGAAAAATTCTTGCGGGAAAAACCACGGGACGATCGGAGTCTAACCCTGAAAAGCATCCAATAATGGAATAAGAAATACACCGACTCCTTACAAACTTCTCAACGATCCAAACGGATCATCACAACTGTTTTGGAACATAAAATAGATCACACCACGAAGATAAAAGACAATGAGAAATATCCGAAACTGATCTCCTTATTCGAAACGGCCTCCAATCCTTCTTTCTCCTCTCCAATGTTGCAATGACGCTTTTGCCCCATTTTCTCTCCTTGTTGCTATATTTTTATTTTAGAGATATCGATTTATTTTAGGGCCAGCAGACACCTATATATAGTCTCAAACCCACAACCAACATTCCTATTATAGATAGGAATATCCAATCCAAATCCATTGAGATATTCCTATTACATCTAGGAATATCCAATACAAATTCATTGAAATATTCCTATTATATTTAGGAATAGCCAATCCAAATAAATTGAGATTTTTCTATTATATGTAGAAATACTCAATTCTACTCCGGGGTATTTTTCACATAGGTTGGGAACCCCACCCACTCCAACAAATCTTTCCCTTCACAACTATGTGGAGGGGGTCGTCATCCCGACGATCCGCCTGCAGTACTCAAATTTTTTCCTTGATAGAACCTTTGTGAACATATCTGGTCCGTTATCATCTGTATGAACCTTCTCAAGCGCCGCTTTCTTCTTGTCAACCACATTCCGTATCCAATGATACCTGATATCAATGTGCTTAGACCGGTTATGAAATGTCTGGTTCTTCACAAGGTGAATAGCACTCTGGCTATCGCAAATGATACTGCTCTTGCTTTAGCCCAATTTTCTGCAACAGCTTCTTCATACACAACAACTCCTTGCAAGCCTCCGTTGCCACAATGTATTCTGCCTGTGTCGTCGACAAGGCAACACACTTCTGTAAACGCGACTGCCACGGTACTGCTCCAACAGCAAACATCATCACATAGCCCGAAATCGATCGTCTCGTGTCTACATCTCCAGCCATATCGTAGAATCCACTTGATCCCACCAAATAAAAGTCTCCGATCGGCAGTACCTTGAAGATATCGTAGAATCCACTTGACCCCACTCCAATGTACCCTTTCAGGATTGAAAGTGTACCTGCTAACTGTGCCGACTGCGTGAGCAATGTCTGGCCTCGTACATAGCATAGCATACATAAGACTCCCCACGGCTGAGGCATATGAAACTCGCTCCATATCTTTCTTTTCATCCTCAATAGATGGACACTGCTTCTCAGTGAACTTAAAGTGAGCCGCAAGGGGGTTACTCACTTTCTTCGACCCGTCCATCCCGAAATGCTGAAGTACCCGGTGAATGTACTTCTTTTAGGACAAGTGTAGCAGCTTGGACTCTCTCTCTCTCGGCTGATCTCCATCCCAAGAATAGTCTTGCTGCGTCCAAATCCTTCATAGAGAAGGTCGCGCCCAATTGGTGCTTCAACTCTGCTATCCTGGTGGCATTCCGACCCACCAACAACATGTCATCAACATAAAGCAACAAAATGATAAAATTATCCTCGACGAAGTACCTCAAAAAAATATAATGATCCGACGTCGTCCGTATATAGCCATGCTCCCCCATAAACGACTCAAACATCCTGTATCACTGCCTTAGAGCCTGTTTCAGACCATACAAGATTTTTCTCAACCGCAGACCAAATGTGACTTACAACTCCTCCTTAAGATCACCGTGGAGGAATGCCGTCTTCACGTCCATTTGCTCGACCTCCAAGTCAAAACTGGCTACCAATGCTAGCACCACCCGTATAGACGACTGGCGAAAAGATCTTATCATAATCTACGCATTTACGTTGACCATAGCCTTTAACTACCAGCCTCGCTTTGTGTCACGCCCCGATCTTCCGCTGGAATCGGCCGTCCCCACTAGACACGAATCACCCGTGCCAGCGCTCCCGCGAGACGATCGTTTCCATCGGGACGTGATGCCGCGCGAGCCTAGAGTTGCGCCCGCGCAAGGCAAGTATCTGAAACGGTCATTGATAACAAGTTCACCAGGTCGATATAGCGAAAACATAGAATAAACACATGTATGAATGCAAACAGCTCTTTATTGATAATAAATAAGGTTATAAGCGACGCTAGGCCGAGATTACAAGTCGCTCAAGCTCTCTCTCAAACAATAAAGAACGTGCCAAAAGGCTTACAACTTGGGATGATACATATGCGATGTTCCAACATTATGTCCTGTATATGTGCTTCAGTTCCGGACGCAATGCTCCAAGGCTCCGGAGTGAACTCCATGCCTTAGCACGCACGAAGGAGGCATCCGCACCGAACGAGATTCTTCCGCACCCTGCAAGCAATCTGGTGGGTTATCAGTACATGAATGCACTGGTGGGGAAGCTTCTCGCTCGCTCGACAAATCCAACACGTTATATTAGTTTCGTGCACCAACTATTAAGTGATCTTGCTATTCTTGCCTTAGGATCAATTTCATGCATAAGATACAAGCCTATATCGTGTGGTAGTGCGCCTGTGCGATATACAAGACACACGGCGATACTTACCAACTTACCATTTGTCCTTCCCTGCCCAAGTATAAAATCAAGTTAAACCCAGCATAAATATAGATATATGGAAATCCCAAGATCTCATAACAAGCACATATATACTACGAGCGTAATTCAAGACCAAATGCATGATATGCACGATTTATAATACTCTTATCATTTTGTGACTCAGTTTGGGCAGATTACTCAGATGCCTTATACTCATTTTAAAACTGCATGTTATACTTGTATGGGCATATTTGACTCAGACTACTCAATGTGTGTTTCAAGCTTTCAGTTACTTTATATCAATTATTTGCCACAAGTTCCTATACGAGCCCATACGCGGGTTGCCGCCACGTATGCATTATACTAAGACAAACTTGGTCTTATGACCTGACGAGCCACCATGGATAAGGTATAGTCTCGGCACGGGAATAGAATGCAGCGCAGGTAGCGAGCCTCGTTATACGCCTTTCCGTCGGAAGCAATGACTATCTGAAATGTTCCTGACCGGCTCGGATTGGCCCCGACGCGACCTGCGTACCGTCCGCAGGAACCTGAATCCCGTGCACAGGCTGTCCATGGCCATTGACGATCAACACTAAACTGTTTGTTATATGCAACATCTTAAGACCTTGAATGAACATAGCTACTTGACACCGTGATTATGTATTCTTACTCTTTTTAAGATCTCAAGATCTGGTGTGTTTCTATCTCCAAGCACTCTTTATGCTTTACGGTCTCTTACTTATTGCTGCTCCCGTTCGGGGAGTAGCCTTGGCGACCTGACGGTCCCGAAGACTTTCAATGTTTCATTTATTTGGCTTAGAATGGCTATTTTGAGAGTCTTTCTATCCCAGGTGAGTGAACCAAGATCTGTGTTGTGTTTCGACATCGAGGCAATATCTACGATACGAGCATATCAAGACATATGAACAATATACTTGAAAGAAACATATAAGGAACAATGAAATTCTACGAGGCAATTTTATATAAGAACGGTAAAGTGAGATTATCGTTCCGTTCAACCGAATTACTTGCATGTTCTATGCAAGACATATAAGATGGGATTATTCCCTTAGCTAGATGGGTTCTTTCTTTATTAGCATGCAAGGGGGTGAATCGTCTTAGCGAATAGTATATATCAACCATATTTTAAGTGTGCAGGCTAAGAAAAGACAAGTTCATCGTAGCCACCCACCTTAGCGATGATTCGCCTCGATCGATCGATACTCTGAGCGAGCCTCTGAAAGTCTAAGTCTGAACTCCCGAAGGGCCAAGTCTGAATTCCTTTGCCTCAAGCAAGTCTTCTGGTTGAGCAAAACGGGTCGGGTCTACTCACTTGTGCCATTTGAATTGGCTATCCGCATTGATGCTAAGCGGGTCGTTACACTTTGTATCGAGGGCCAGTAGCATCATCTGTCTTCTTCACTTTGAACACCCATCGATTCTTCAAAGCCTTCTTGCCCTTTGACAACCGTACCAGATCATAAGTAGAGTTGGCCTCCAAGGAACTCATCTCCTCCTGCATGGCCTTCATCCACTCCTGCATGTGTTCGTCTTCCATAGCCTCTGCGAAACTTTCGGGTTCTCTCCCGTCAGTCAATAGCACATAATCACCCGGTGAGTATCTCGTAGATGGTCGACGTTCTCTATCGCTTCTCCTCAATGGAACCACTGGTGCTGGTTGTATATCTACAGCCTCCTCCCCTCCAGGAACTACCTTCTCGGTATTTCATCCTCCTGAGGGTCACCCTGACCACCATCAGCAGGCTGATGATCAAGGTTGGGAGAAACTCCATGTACTGGCTCCCCCATAACTGGATTCTCTACGATGTCCTCTGAAAACTGCTCGAAACAAAATGACTATAACTCAGGCAATTCCTCAGCCTTAGAAGGCATCTCGAAATCCTGAGTGTTGGACATGGTCTGATCCTCGACGAATACCACGTCCCTGCTTCTGTAGAGCTTTCTTTCCTCTGGATCGTAGAGTCTATAACCAAACTTATCCCGACCATAGCCGACAAAGATGCACCGTCTCATCTTTGGCTCAAGTTTGGATCTCTCGTCCTTCGGTACATGCACGAAGGCTTACAATCAAACACTCGCAGATGATTGTATGACGTCTTTTTGCCGTATCATACTTTGTCAGGCACATTACCCTGCAAAGGAGCACTAGAAGATAAATTAATAACATAAACAGCTGTGTAAAGTGTCTCACCCCAATAGCTACCTGGCAAGTTTGCTTCTGACAGCAAATATCGTACCCTCTCCATCGGCATCCTATTCATCTGCTCTACTACACCGTTAAGCTGCGGTGTCTTTGATGGAGTCTTCTGGTATCGTATCCCTTACTCTCTGCAATAAGGATCAAAGATACCGATATACTCGCCGCCTTTGTCCGACCGAACATAAAGCAGCTTCTTGTCCGTCTTCCTTTCAAGAGAGGCCTGAAACTCCTTGAAAGTGGGCAACACCTGATCCTTGATTTTTAAGACATAGACCCAAACCTTCTTGGAACAGTCATCAATAAAATATTATAAAATAAGAAGTACCACCAATGGATTTTACCTTCATAGGACCGTAGACATCCGAGTGAATCAACTCGAGCAACGTCGGCTTCCTTGAACTTGGGTGACTTTGAAAAGATACCCTATTTTGCTTCCCCGCCAAACAGTGTGTGCACTTCTCCAAATTTGTAGATTTTAGCCTTGGAATCACCTTCCTGTTCACCAAGTATCTCATCCCCTTCTCGCTGATATGGCTGAGCCGCCTGTGCCATAACTCAGTAGACGCATCAGTAGCTACGTTAACCTCCCGTGTCCCCTGTGTGCTCCCTTCCATATAGTAGAGTTCGGACCTCTTGCTTCCTCTGTCAATCACCATCGAACCTTTGGAAAGCTTCCACTGATTATTTTCGAAGAGACTGAAGAAATCCTCGTCATCCAACCTTCCAACCGACACCAGGTTAAAATGGATATCAGTGACATGACGGACATCTTTGAGAACAAGAACTGTACCTGTCTTTGTCCTCAAATGCACATCTCCAGTGACAACCGCCTTCGACACATCTCTATTATCCATTTTCAACACTCCACAGACGCCTGTTGTGTATGTAGCAAATAATGCCCTGTTGTGAGATACGTGCGCTGAAGCACCTGAGTCCACCAGCCAAGAGTTGTCATCGCAGACGAGATTCATAACTGTCTCATCACCTACAATGATCACGTCGCCTCCATGTGTCGAGGTCGCCGCTGTAGTATTCTCACTTTGCTTCCCTTTGTCGTCCTTCTTCTCTCTCTTTCAAGCGAAACAGTTTCGCTTGATGTGGCACTTCTTGCCATAATGGTAACACTCTGAGTTCTCGTACCGACCCTTGGACCTTTTTCTGCTTATGTCTTTGCCACCGCCTAGACCCCTGCTTTTACCCCTTTCACGGCTCTCTGAAAGAAGCGCCTCTGAGTTGGATGTGGATGAAGTGCTATGAGAACGTCTCCACATCTCTTCATTCAGTACCCCGCTCTTGGCAAACTCCAGACTGACCACGCCTTCTGGAGCAGAAGCGATCATAGACACTCGTACGGTCTCCCACGAGTCTGGCAATGTACACATCAGCCATAGTCCCTGAACCTCGTCGTCGAACTTGACTTCCATCGAGGATAGCTGGTCAACCATGCCCTGGAACTCACTCAAGTGATCCGTAATAGACGTCCCATCTTTGTATCGTAGACCCATCATCATCCGGATCAAGAATAATTTATTTACTCCGGTCTTCTTTACATACAAAGATTCCAGCTTATCCCACAGTGTCCTCGTGTGCTCAATACTGGCAACGTAGTTGTACATGTTCTCGTCAACGAACTGCCTGATGTACCCACACACCTGTATATGCTCGAAATTTCAGTCCTCTTCGGATTTGTCACTAGGTCTCTCGGAAGCAAATATCGACAGATGCAGCTTCTTGACAAATAGCAGATCCTTCATCTTACTCCTCCAGTAGTGATAGTTGGTACCGTTCAGGTTTACCATGCGCACCGGCTTCGCGTCCATCTCTTCTCACTGGTTTGCCTGTCAACTCCTGACACCCTTCTGAAATTTCAGAACCTGCCTCTGATACCACTTTGTTGGGAACGAAAGTGCAGAAATCGTTTTCCAAACCAGAGAGTACCTGCGAGAGAACAGAGCAAAACGCACAAACCAAAAATGCCAAACACAAATCGCAAATACAGAGATTTTTGACGTGGAAAATCCTTGCGGAAAAAATCACGGGACGATCAGAGTCCAACTCTGAAAAGCCTCCACTAATAGAATAAGAAATACACCGACTCCTTACAAACTTCTCACCGATCCAAACGGATCACCACAACTCTGCCTCTTTTTCTCTCCTTGTTGCTATGTTTTTATTTTTATTTTAGAAAGATCGATTTATTTTAGTGCCAGAAGACGTCTATATATAGCCTCAAACCCACACACAGCATTCCTATTATAGATAGGAATATCCAATCCAAATCCAAATCCAAATCCAAATCCATTATGATATTCCTATTACATCTAGGGATATCCAATAAAAATACATTGAGATATTCCTATTATATTTAGGAATATCCAATCCAAATAAATTGAGGTATTCCTATTAGATATATAAATATTTAATCCTACTTCGAAATATTTTTCATATATGTTGAAAATTCCACCCACTCTAACACTTGGAAACGTAGCTGATCGAGCCAAGAACTCAAAATCCACTACAAACGGGACCGGAGATGCAGGTGTGGGAGAGAGCATCCATGATCTTTGGCATGCAGTCACAGAAGAAGAGAAGGATATCCGAAACGAAGCAAGGACCATGGATGACGATGCTGCAGAGTCGATGATAAACTAAAGAGGGCTAGGAAAGAGCCACCGACCCACCTACACGTGTGATTGAATATAGAAACTTGTTTGGACATGCAGGCAGATCACTTTGAGCTCAGATAAGTAGAAAGATCATTTTTGTACTCGAGAGGTTCCGCTGGCTTATCAATCAGCTTCACCCAAGAAACATGTGGTTAGTTGTAGGAAAGAGCATATGTGCTGTTTTCTTTACAGTTTTATTATTGTACTCAAAACTTGCTCACAAACAAAAGCTGGGACCTATTGTTTGAAAAAGAAGAAGAAGAAAACACTCTAGAACTTGGCTAATTGTAATCAACCCCAACCATCAGAAGTGGTACTGGGTATAGTGGCAACTGGAAGTAGAAATGGCAGTTCATCTTGCTTTCAAACTATAATTCGACACTGTGGCTACTGATATCGATATCGTCACGATTGTTACAACTGTCATCGTACCCTTTGTTCTGCATCAATTAATGACGGATAGCTAAAGCTCATATAAGCCGGAGAGAGGTCGGGCAGGGTCTTATCCCCGTCCAAAAACTGCATCACTTGTCGCATGCTCGGCCTAGCTTCTGGCATCGGGTGCGAGCACAACAAGCCCAGCTTCAACACCATCTCCATCTCCGCCACAGAATGCTCTTCTTCTCCTCCCAATCTCTGGTCCCTCGTCTCTAGCACTGTTCCCGCCTTCCAGTTCTCCAGCACCCAGTCCACCAAAAGCACCTGCTCTCCGCCTTCGACTGCCAAAGGCCTCCTCCCGCAAGCCACTTCAAGAAGGAACGCTCCGAACGCAAACATGTCGCTCATGGTAGTCACCTTCCCCTTCCTAGCCAACTCTGGCGCTAGATATCCCAAAGTTCCTATGAAGCGAGTAGACCGAGGTTCGGTTCCGTGCTGGCATAGCCTCGCAAGCCCAAAATCTCCTAGCTTCGCGTTCAACTCACCATCTAAGAGCACGTTGCTAGCCTTGATGTCGCGGTGGACGACAACTTGCTCCCATTCTTCGTGCAGATACAAGAGACCCGACGCCACACCTTTGATGATCATAAACCTTCGAGCCCAGTCGAGACTAGGCTTGCTCTGGTCGTACAAGTACTTGTCGAGGCTGCTGTTGGGCATGTAGTCGTATACCAAGAGGAGCTCCCCCTTGCGGCGGCAGTAGCCTAGGAGCTGCACTATGTTTAGGTGTCGGAGCTTGCCGATGGTCACGATCTCCGCTACAAACTCCTTCATCCCTTGTCCTGATTCATGAGAGACTCTCTTGACTGCAACCTCTATGTTGGATGCTGGCAGGACACCTCGGTAGACTCTCCCGAAGCCTCCGACCCCGATCAACTCCTTGTCCTTGAAGCCGTCAGTAGCGCCGTACAGGTCTTTGTAGGAGAACCGGTGCGGCCCGTACTCCTGCTCCCAGTCTTCGAGTAGCTCTGCGTACTTGATCCTCCTCTTCACCACAAATATAACAGTAGCAACCACCAGCAGCACGAACGCGCACGAGGCCAGTGGCAGCCATATGGCAAGTTTCTGCAATTTGTGCTTGCTATCTAACCGAGGGAGTGGCGGGAGCTTGACGTAGTCGAGAGGCTCTGCTATTCCGTTCATCTTGAAGCTCCAGCCGAGCACGCAGTGGGTAGTGAGGAAAGGACCGTTGGCCGAAGAGAACCCGACGTACATTGAGTCCATCATCACGTCCGAGAGATCGATGGTCGAAGACAACAGAGGCGTCTTCGGTTTGGCCATTGGTACAGGTGCGATAGTAACACTAAATTGCATGTCTTTGCCGTCATAGTCCACCCATATCTGCGTCGCCACGCTGCTCGCAAGGGTCAAGTTCTGGAACGCACCCGTGCTATCATCGTAGTAGCCTGCACCGGTCGAATTGGTCGACTGGAGGCTATTGACATCGATACCGACATGGTTGTTATTGATGTCTTGAAACTCCGCGTTTAAAATCGTGTCGAGCTCAATGCCTACAACATGGTTGGTTGCATTTCCGTTGTCGCTCAAGTTGAAGAGTGCCAAGTACTGGTCCGGGAGCGCGGTGGAGAAGTCGGTGGTGTCCGAGACGACGAAAACTAGCCCTTGGCCGCTGATATAACTGTACTTGGGGATTATTGCGAAAACGAAAGTAGTAGAGAACGATAGACTTGTACCGGGAGTAGTGTCAGACTTGAACTTGAAGGGTTGGGGGTGGAAGGCGTGCCCTTGCGCCTTACTAGACGCATTGGTCAGCACCAGGAGGCCGTCTGGCACGACCGACGCGAAGCCGTCTAGGCTCAAATTGGCGCCGCGGAATCCGTTGAACACGAAGGAACCATCTTCTCTAGAGGATGCAGAGCTCAGGGGGAGAAGCACGAACAAAGTCTTGAGCAGCCAAGATGCCATCTTTGCTCCCAACGTTTTTTTTTTTTTTTCCGTCTTCTTTTTCTTTCTTCCTAGTTAACATTATTATTGCTCTGCTACTGCATCAATTCATGATTAAGAAAATGTACAAAATATGTTTGTCATGTTGTGATAATTACATGTTCAAATGGTAGGGTGAGCATTATTCGATTTTTGACCGAAAATCTAACCGAACAAAACCGAATAAGATATTGGGTTCGGTTTAAAAAAATTCGGTTCGATTTTGGTTTTGAAAATACTAAGATTTCTTATTCGGTTTTGATTTTGGATTTTAATTTCGGTCCAAAACCGAAAACCGAATAAAAATTACGTAATTATGTAAATATCCTTTATATTATGCATATATTGTAATTAAAATGTGTATATTTTGAAAGCAACAATTCTATATATGTGTTTTGAAGTCAAATTTTGGTAATTTAACAAATAGTCTAATTTTGGACGCAAATACAAATGTGTGTATAAAAATTATAATTTTTAATATTATTTATTCACGTCCAATCGAACAAACCGAATCGTTATTCAGTTTTGATTTTGGCTAATTTCAGTTCGATTTTAATTTTAAATTTTTAGAATTTTGATTTATTCGATTTTGACTAATTCGAATTGATTGAAACTGAATAACCGAATGCTCTCCTTACAGATTGGTAGATTTGTTCAGAGGTCAATGAATCAATTATGAAGAAGTCTTTGAAAGTAGCCGATCTATTTGCCATGACCAAATTTTTTAGCAATGAATGTTCAGTGGCCCAGAGTCTGTAGCCCAACTATTTGGTCCCCATGACATTGACGGGGCGTTCGCATGGAAATTGCTGGGAGTCTATGCCATGACCTTTTAGCAATGAATGTTCAGTGGCCCAGAGTCTGTAGCCAAACTATTTGGTCCCCATGACATTGACGGGGCGTTCGCATGGAAATTGCTGGGAGTCTATGCCATGACCAAAATTTTTAGCAATGAATGCTTCAGTGACAGGGGGGTCCAATCTACTGTATATGGATGGAAGCTGTTGAATGAATGAGTCTAAGATGTATAATGGTCGGGCGGTGCGGAATCCAGCCTAGAATCGGTCCGGTCAACATCGGGACCCAGATTCGATTAACTACTCGGACCGGCTCGGTCCATCCCTCCAGTGGGTCCGGACTGGGTCGGTAAAATTGACCCGTTAGTTCGGTCCAGTCCGGTTATTCAAAAGTTCGGGTCCGGATTTAACCGTTGTAACCCGGTCAGACCGGCTCGGCCCAGTCCGGTCAAATCCCAGTCAAGGTCCAGTCTGATCCGATTTTTTTTAGGGATGATATATCCGTTGGGGGGTATTTTTTGTCCATTTTTGGACTATTTTTTGGTCGTTTTAGGGATAGTTTGATCATTTTTTTGAAAATAACCAAAATATCCTTACAACAACTATATTTTAAGGGTGTAGGGGGGGTCATTTTGCACAATTTTTTTTTTCTATAAATAGTCCATAATTCATGAAAATTAAACACAACAACATTTTTTTTCCTCTCTTACAAAATTTAGAAGCAAAGCAACTTCTGAAGATTGAAGTAACAACATTCTAAATTTTGGAGTGCAACTTTCTGGAGGCTACTGTTCTTGGATCTTCAACTTGTGATTTTTTTTTTGGAGGCTTCAAGTTGACGTTTCAAGTAAATTTAATATTACAAACAAGTATTTTTATTCTTTTTTCTGATGCGGGATTTTTATTTCCTCTCCCCCTCTTTTTTTGGTAGAAAAATTAATTCTTCTCCTCTTATTTCTTTCAAAAAAAATATTTTTTAAAATATGGATGGTACTGATTCTAACCAGCCTTATCAGGGTGATTCAACACATAGTTTTGATTATTATGCTAATTTGTTTGAAGAACAACTTATTCCTGATTTTGTGTCACAGACACAAATGTCACCTACCTGAAGTTAGAAGTATGCATGCTAATGTTGCAAATAGAAAAAATAAATAAATTAGTTTTATGGAATTATTTTGAAAAAACATATGTCACTGAGAGTGAGGGCACACCGATTCTAGATCAAAAAGATCAAAAATTAATAGCTAATTGTACAGAATGCAAGAAATGTAAGCAAACTTACAAATGAAAAAAGAATGATGGCACGGGCACTTTAAGAAGACACTATGAAAGTTGTTATGGCAATGACACACTGCAGATAAGACAAACACAGATAAGTAGCGGTCCTCAATGATCTTCTATAGATAAGTTTACTTATTTTGATGCTCGTAACAAAACTGAGTTAACAAAATATATTATTTGTGATGAACAACCTTTTACATTTGGTGAGAGTGATTGGTATTGTAAAACCCCTAATTCTGAAAACCGTATTAATCTTTTTATTAATTATTTATTTATAGTAGTTATGAGCTAAATAGAGAAAATATATTTTATTTAATTTTTATTTAAGATGTTTGTGCATTTAGGAAATTTATTGAGCCATTATAAATTTTTCTTAAATGATTCCATGTAGGAGACCTTTGGACAGTTGCTAGCTTAACCGTATGCACCAATATAATTTTTTAGAATTTTCTGTGTATATATATATATATATATATATATATATATATATCCTATTGGATCTCAACCCGAAACCCGAAACCCTATTCTAAACCCACTACTTGCTGGAACCCACAACCCGTTAGGGGAAGAAATATCAACAACAGCAGTAGCAAAAACCAACTTTGCTTTCTCTTCTCCGCGCGTGTGAGCCTTCTCATTTTACCGTTTCGTATATCTATTATTACTAAACAACCCACAACCGAAACCCAAACCAATGAAAGAAAGAAATAGCAGCAGTAGTCTTGAAGACCACTAAGTTTCCCCACCGTCTATTATTCTCTCTATATATTACAACTCTCCCAAACCCTAACTACAATTCTTCTTTCACTAAACTTAACACTGTTTTGGACGTGCACTATACAGAAATTTTGTTCGGCAAGTATACCTTGCCATCGTACTATTATTTACATTCCATATGATGTCTGCATAATTTATTTCTGCTTATTTAGTTCAATTATTGCTATATAAATTGTGCGTGCAAGAAAACTTGGGTACAACGACGATATCGTCGTATCATGTTTATTTATGTAGATTTTTGGACCTACTTTATGAGACCACCAGAGTATTATGGAGCATCATTAGATTCATTGGCCAGGACACAGTTTCTACACGAGTTGTGAGTCTCATATAGATCACGGACTGCGTGACAGGTCTGGCCTTCTGTACGCATGGACCGTGCGTTAGGGATGACTGCTGATAGAAACTTTGTATGCTAGTAGACCTGATAGTTATTTAGAGATTTTATTGTGTCATAGATGTGGCATGCTTAGAGCATGGGATGGGGAGAACAATAAGTAAGGCGTTTGGGCTCCTTTGCACTTTTTCTCCTGTAACGCCCGGGTTCTCCGCTGAAAAAACGGGTGATAATGACCACTATATATTTTTAGGCGACTTTTGCCATTGAAAAGACGACATGCTTGTAGGCCCCTGATTCTCCGAGAGAGTCATGCCAATCCCATTTATGGCTATATAGCCCACATATTGGAAAGTTGTTCTCAAATTGCATTCACTTAGACGGTTAGGCGACCCATTGGATGTTTACTTTCAATACTTTATTGGCATATTATTATGTATCTTGTTACGTCCCTCTGAGGACCTGGTCCCTTTCTAGATATGGACGAACATGAGTATCCACATGAGTACGGACCTGGACCTGACGATACTTACCAGACTGAGGAGGTCTTATTCTCGGAGTATCTGTGATATTATTACCACTGTTTAGAGATCCTTGTTACTACTTCAGTATAGTCATTTTATAGTGGATTTGTTTCCACCCGACTATTAGACTTTATACTCATCTTGGATATTCAGATATTATTCAGCTCTTTATTCCTACTTATTATTTGTGCTGTGGATGAGATATAGATTATGTGTGACTTGTTGTGACAGTATATTACCACTGGTGGATTGGATATTCATGTACATCGTACGTGTGTATATGGTTTCCATATATTAGAGTTCGTATACATTCGGCTGGACGTATTACGTATTCCTAGTCCTACGTATTTTGGGACTAGGGCGTGACATGTTTTTGGTGGTGGACCATGCAGGTCACCAATATATTGTCTTGGTTACGTAATTGTACCAAACAAGCCTGCATATATTAATAGAGTATAAGACCCTTTACTCTTGTTGGCGTAAAAGCCAAATGACTGTTGTTGGCATAAAAGCCAAACAACTGCATAGTTGGCGTAAAAGTCAAATAACTGTATTGTTGGCGTAAAAAGCCAAGCCATGAAGAAGATTGCCTACTTTACGCTGCAGTAATGACACTGCTACCCACGTTCAAATAATCTTTCTAATCCTGCGTATGACACGTCATACAAGCCACGTAGGTAACTACCCCTGCGTAAACTTGATGATTCTTGAATAATAGATAACCAATGTAGAGTAGCCTGATTAGGCATAAAATATAAGGATAGGTGATGTGAGCGTATTTGTCACAGCTTTAGCTTTCTCCAGTCAAAACAAATCTCGTGCGTTAAATACAGAGATATGCTTCGAGCCCTGTGCAAGCAACAGCTTTTGATGTGGCATCTGATTTTGTCTTATTTTGAGCGTAAAAACTCATTTCTGTAGGCAGCTTATTCAGAAGACTCCATTTCCTTCCTTTTGGATGCGTAAAAATGACTTGTATCAAATATGTCACTAAACGACAACCTGGGTCTCTGTACAAAATTATCATCACAGCCGTCCTCTCTATCATCGTGCAGTATTTTGTCATATGTCAGGTTCACTGATTTGTCTGACAAATTCATCCGAGGAAATACAAAGAGTTCCTCGTACGACTTTACGCTGCAACGTACTTTACGCAGGAAGTGTAGCAAAACTTGACGCAGGCAGAATTTTTTTACGCAAATTTTACGCGCAGAATTTTTACGCAGATTTTACGCACATAATTTTTATGCAGACTTTACGCAGAAAGATTTTACGCACAATTTTTTTATGGCGCAGATTTTCTACACAAACTTTACGCGCGCAGATTTTCTACGCAGACTTTACGCACGCAAATTTTACGCAAAATTTTTTTTTACGCAGATTTTACACGCAGATCTTTTACGCGCAGACTTTACACGCGCAGATTTTTTTTGCAAGCTTTACGCAGACAGACTTTACGTGCGAAAACTTTTACACAGACTTTACACAGACAACTCTGAAGCCCTACTTTACGCCAAACTACCTTGACACTCTGCTTTACGCGGACAACTCTGAAGCTCTACTTTACGCTTCTCTACTTTACACGGATAGTTCTGAAACCATGTTTTACGCTGACAGTTTTGAATCTCTATTTTTCGCGGGCAATTTCCCAGCCTAATTTATGCTTCTACATTCTATCTAATGCTTGCATCCTATTTGATTCCTGTACCTCTTCTAATCATTGTATACATCACCTACAAAGAAATGGATATGCAGAAGGAATGTACTGTCGCCGATGGTGACACAACTCCTGGAGTCAATGGTCAGACTCAAGGAGGGACCTCAACAATTCCTAGACTTCCAGGACCAGATGGACAGATTCATAATCCAGTTCCATCTGATCTTCCCGTTCCACCTAATGGGAACCTTCCAGTCTCATCGACACCGCAGGATGGCCAGGCACAACTGTTCCAATTCTTCCAGATGATAATGCAGGAACAACGACAACAGGCCGCCACCCTAGCTGTAGAGCAGAGGCAGCAAGCAGCAAAACAGAGACAAGAGTTTCTAGCAGCACTTGAAAGGATGGCTGCAAAGACTACTGTACCAGCTCAAGCACTAGCTCCAGTACCTCGAGCTAGAGTTGGTTCAGTAAAGAACTTTGTACAGATGGGTCCAAGGTCGTACAAAGGCATTGAGAGCCCAGAGGAAACTACCAACTGGATCACTCACACTAAAAAATTATTAGAAGTATCGCAGCTACCTACAGAGCTGTGGATGACGGGTATAAGGACACTTCTAGATGGTAATGCTCATCACTTGTGGGAATTCATGGAGTGCCAGCTGGGTACATACCAGACATGGGAGCAGTTCCTGCAGTGCTTTGAAAGAAAGTACTTTCCGGACACCGTCAGAGATGCATTGTACGATCAGTTTCTCCACTTGGAGCAGGCGAACAGAATAGTTGACGAGTACGATGCCGAGTTTAGTCGCCTTAGTAAATATGACACTGCTCTGATATCAGATAACTTGGCCAAGGCCAAGAGGTTTCATCGCGGACTGACTCAGGAGCTCCAACACTATACAAGCTCACAGTCCCGGATCTCTTATGCCGAGTTACCGACAGAAGCCAGATTGTAAGAAACTATCAACCAAGGAAAATGAGGTCAGCTGAGGACACAACAAGGACCGACAAGGACACTACAATGAGGACCTATTAGACGTTCTTTAGCTCAGCAACAACAGTATCAGCATAGAGCGGGACCGTACCAGATTCCAGATAGGCCCCAATGTAATTATTGTGGGAGACGCGGGCACATCTCAAGAGACTGTTGGACCCGTTTGGGACAGTGTATGAGATATGATTCTGGACAGCACCTGGCGAGAAATTGTCTAATACAATCGATACTTCCACCGCCAGTACCGAGACTAGCGCTTCCAGCACCAAAGCCAGCACAGCAAATAACTAGACCAGGAGCACCTCGACCTCCAACAGCAGGAGGATTTTAGCCAGGAAAACCATTACCTACACAAGAGGATCAATTTGCGAGGGCCAGACAGGGACAAACACAGAGGAATGGACAAGCTTTTATAATGGAAGTGGATGACATGAATCAGGAGATTGATGTCATAGCAGGTATAACTCTTGCTTTTACTTTTCCTGCTGTGACATTGTTTAATACGGGAGCCACCCACTCATTCATATCATCTAGATTTATTGCCAAACATAATATTGCCTCTACATCTTTACCTAGTTGTATTAGAATTCTTACCGGAGGAGGAGTTGTACCTGTTAGTAGAATTTGTAGATCGTGCCCCATAGTAATTCGTGGCAGAGAGATGAATGCCCGACTCTTAGTCCTACCTATGCCAACTTTTGATATTGTGCTGGGAATGGACTGGCTAAGCAAGTACCACGCTTTCTTCGATTATTTTGGAGGAAGCATTCTTTTTAAGGTATCCGACCAGCCTAAACTTGAGTTTGCACGAGGATCCACAGAAATCCTTGATGGTATGAAACTCGTAATGGACGATGTTGTCTATCATCCCATTATTTTAGAATTCCCAGATATCTTTCCAGAAGAATTGCCAGGACTACCCCCAGACAGAGACGTAGAATTTTTGATTAAATTAACATCGGGAGCAGCACCCATAACATCACATATTTATAGAGTGGCGAAGAAGGAGATGGATAAACTGAAGACACAGTTGAAAGAACTAGAAGAAAAATGTTTCATCCGACCAAGTGCATCACCCTGGGGAGCGCCAGTGTTGTTTGTACCAAAGAAGGATGGGTCAATGAGTATGTGCATTGATTATAGAGCCTTGAATGCAGTGACAATGAAGAATAAATATCCACTGCCACGCATTGATGACCTATTTGATCAGCTTAGTGGAGCCAAGATATTCTCAAAGATAGATTTGAGATCGGGATATCACCAGGTGAAAATACGGAAGGAGGACATTCCGAAGACCGTATTCCGGACAAGATATGGGCACTACGAGTTTCTGGTCAAACCATTTGGATTGACCAATGCTCCAGCTATCTTTATAGACTTAATGAATTGAGTCTTCCATCAGTATTTAAACCAGTTCATGGTCGTCTTCATAGATGATATACTTGTCTATTCAAAGAGCCACAAGGAGCACGAGAAGTACCTGCGGATTATTCTAGAGACCTTGAGGATAGAGCAGTTATACGCAAAGCTCAGTAAATATGAGTTCTTCTTGGACATAGTCTAATTTCTTGGACATGTTGTTACAGGAGATGGTATTTCTGTTGATCCAGAAAAGATCTCGGCAGTCGAGACATGGCCTGTTCCTAAATCAGCAGCAGAGGTGAGAAGTTTTCTTGGACTTGTGGAATATTACCGATGGTTCGTGGAGAACTTCTCAAAGATATCAACACCTATGACTCGGTTAACTTACAAAGATCAAGAGTTCATATGGAGCAACGAGTGTCAAGCCGCTTTCGAGGAGTTGAAGAAGCGACTTACTACAGCACCAATATTGACTATTCCATCAGGATCAGGAGGCTATGTGATCTACAGTGACGCATCAAGAAAAGGTTTGGGATGCGTATTAATGTAGCATGGTAAGATGATTGCATATGCATCTAGATAGTTACGAGTACATGAGAAAAATTATCCAATTCATGACTTAGAACTTGCAGCCGTTGTATTTGCTCTAAAGCTATAGAGACATTACTTATATGGAGAACAAGTAGAAATCTATACAGACCACAAAAGCCTCAAGTATGTCTTCATACAGAAAGAGTTAATTATGAGGCAACGTCGATGGCTCAAGTTGATGAAAGATTTCGAGATAGAGCTACATTATCATCCATGCAAGGCTAACATTGTAGCAGGCGCATTAAGGCGGAAACCAGTAGCTTACTTCTTGACAATACAAAAGGAATTATTGAAGGACTTGCAAGGTCTTGGCATTGAAGTAATAATACCCGGAGTAGACGGGACACTAGCCAACTTGCAAATATAATCATCACTAGTAGAAAGAATCAAGGCAACATTGCCTACAGACGCCAGATTCAGAAGATTAAAGGAAAGGACAGAGGCCGAAGAGCAGACAGGACTGCATATTCATGATGACGGGATATTACGATGTGGAGATCGTCTATATGTTCCCAATAAAAAAATTTGACAGAAGCTGATAACAGAAGCTCATAGTTCGATATATTCTATTCATCCTAGAGGCACCAAGATGTATCATGATTTACGACAGCACTTTTGGTGGCATGGAATAAAAAGAGAGATAGCTCGCTTTGTTGCTAAATGTTTGGTATGTCAGCAAGTAAAGGCAGAGCACCAGAGAACAACAGGGTTATTGCAACCACTTTTAATTCCAGAGTAGAAGTGGGAGCACATCACTATGGACTTTATCACGAGTTTTCCCAAGAGTCCGTGTGGAAGAGATACAGTATGGGTAATAGTAGACAGACTCACCAAATTAGCCCATTTTTTGCCTTTTAGAGTTGGCCAATCTACAGAAGCTTTGGCTGACTTATATATGAGACAGATCGTGAGATTATACGGTGTACCAGTCAGCATTATATCAGACAGGGATTCATGCTTTATATCACACTTTTGGAGGAGCATGCAAAGAGTCTTAGAACTCGTCTGAAGTTCAGTACATCCTATCACCCACAGATAGATGGGCAGTCATAACGTATTGTTCAGACATTGGAGTATATGTTTAGGGCTTGTATATTAGACTTTGGAGGATCATGGGAGGACCACCTACACCTTATGGAGTTTTCTTATAACAATAGCTATCAGGCGAGCATCCAGATGACTCTGTTTGAAGCATTGTATGAAAGAAAGTGTAGGTCTCCGATGTGTTAG